>CM039480.1:21120274-21565568 GCA_022433065.1 Begonia loranthoides | reverse complement strand
TGAAGGAGCCCTTGGCTCGGGCTCAAGTGACAGGTCCTCGGGGCACATCAGATGTTGTTTTTGAAAATTAGTTTAATGTTTTAATTATTCCGCATATATTTACTCTGATGTTTTCCTTTAAGTATTTTCGAATGGGTTTTAAAATGAAAAAAATTTTATGGAAAAATGTGAAACGGATGATGGAAAGGTAAGACGGAAATGGGATGTTACATGGTTTTGTAGAAAATGCTTTTTTTTTTGTATTTTAAGAAATCAAATGTGGAGATGGGTGTTTTATGTTGCTCTAACTCTTCTAAATACTTTTTCCTTCGCGTTCCAAAAATATTCTCATTAATTTTTTGTACTTTCCGAAAAAATCCTAAAAAAACTAGAATTTCTGCCTTATTTTATGTTGAAATCTGTTGAAATTTGAATTGAATTTCTCTAAGTTGAAATCTGTTGAGCCAATGCAAAGGAAATCCAAATTTTTTGATTTTTTTCAAGAATTGAACCAAAAAAACCAAAACCTGAACCGAGGAAAACCAAAAACTGAGGTTCATTTTTTATCAGTTTTCCAATGAATTCGGTTCGGTTTCCATTTTTTATTTTCAAAACCAAAATGAGCCGGTTTGGTTCCAATTCACTATAGAACCAAACCGAACCGAACCGATTCCACCCCTACCTTTAGTGACCCTTCTTTTTCACTACTGATGGTTTTCAGTGTAAAGTCGACCAGAGTATTTTTTTAGTATTTTTTTAGTTAGGGGCCTTTGATGCCAGTTTTTCCTCAAATAATAGAAGCGATTTTTGAAATGATTTGACAAACATACGTCCCCCTAATTCATGGATTTTAGTAAAAAAAAAAGGTCAAACATGTTTTACATATGCATTGCGGTTAGTATAAGTTTCCTACTGAGTTAATCATTCACCCAACAACCTCTCCCCTCTAAGTAGAGACAGGAGCACCTTGGCTCGTGGTGTTTGAGTTTTAGGCCATTAAGGGATTGTTCTCTCTTTCTTTCTATTTAGTTATATTTTCCTTTGGTAAGGACTATTGGCTTTTGTAATATTACTTTAGTTATACCTCTGGTTGTATGGACATAGATGCACAGTTTAGTGTGGATTTAAATTATATTACCGTACTATCAACTCTTGTGATTACTATGTGTACTGTGGCCCATCACAAGTGGGTTACGACTGGGAATTTATACAAGTCTTCTGCAATATTCAACTAGACTTGGGTTGGACGATCGGATCCTCATTTAAAAATTCACTTACATCACAAAATTAAATGTAAAATAAACTCAGTAAGTAAAAACATATGCATATGTGAATTAATTTCATGCATTTCCAGATTTACATGCTTAATTTTATATACTGGTTGGAACTCATTTTCAACCTCACCATGCATTCAGGTTTTTAATAGCAATCTCAAATTTTTACACGTTCAGGCTCTCATTAGTCATCTTATAATTTTCATGCGTTTAGGTTTTCGTTAGTCATCTTATCATACTTTTTTGTTAATTCCATCAAATTCATGCACTCATACTTGTATACAAGATGACCTATCAATTTTATCATTCTTTAATCCTATGACAATGTCTAATAATACGTGTACAATTAACATATTAGGATTTAAATAATAGAATAAATTTAGAGAAAATAAATTAAATAGTTATGCACTTTGTGATTTAAAGTAAATGGACAAAACACTGAAAACTAATGTCTTTATTTACCTAGATTCTTAGAGTATAAGATTTTAGGAATTTTTCCCTAGGTTTGGAGTAACCTTTCAAGCCTAAATAATCTCATGATTAAAATCCTCCTTAAATCTAAAAATATTCTTGAAAGAATTTGGGCAAATATTCATTACCAATAAAATCGTAGATTGACTAGAGTTGAGTTTAGATCGATTTTACAAATCTGAGAAAAATTCAGTTTAACAAAGTTAGGTTTGGTTTGGTTGGTCAAACCAAGTCGGGTTTGGCTGGTTCGATCTAGTTTGGTTTGGCTAGTCTAGGCCTATTTGGTTTGGTTGGTCTAGTTTGGTCTAGTTCAACTAGTTTGGTTTAGTTCGATCTAACACCAAAAATAATATTTCTTCTTCTTCCTTGGGTCTTCTCATTCTTCTTCACGAGAGAGAGAGAGTTCTGTCTCTAATTCGTCATTACTAGAGGTTCGTCATTCACCGAAGGAAAAGAGTTTGCTGGAAAATCAATCGATTTCATCACTATGAGTTGTCTAAACCCATGGTTGGATGCTCGGATGAAAAATCATGAAAGACATAGAAGTCTAACCGATGATGGAGAATTGTTCTATTGTTGTCTCCAGGTTGAGCTTCTACTTCCTCGATGGATTTTGAAGAGGTTTGGGAGATAACCGATGGTTGGAGGTCGGATGCAAAAAGGCTTATAGTTCAAGAGGTGAGTGATTTCATCATTTGGTGCTCTCTTATTTATAGAGGGGATTCCCAGGTGGGAGTTCCACAAAATCTAAGTGGTTTTCAGATTTTTTTTTTAATAGATTGAATATGTTACGTTATCTAGAAGATAACAATTTTGATGTGGAGATCAAATTTCTTCATGATTTTTAGGGAAATCTCATATTAGGGTTTGATTTACAAGAGTTGGTTTCTAGTTTGGGAAAATCAACTTAAATTTCAAAATTTGAGAAAAAAAAAATGAAACACTAGTATTTTACAATCTCCTCCTTAAAAAAAAATTTTGTCCTCAAAATTTAAATTATTATCTGAATAGTTCTCAGTAGAGCTTTCTCATTTCTTCTTCTCTTGAATCCACATATTTACTTAACTCTTTTCCTAAATTAGTCATCATAACTTCTTCTACAACTCGTGCTATTCTGGCTCAATCTAAATTAACAATCCTCAAGTTACTAAGTCTGGCTTACTATGTTTTTGTTGCACTACTTTGAGTTATCTCTATCTCAATTAAATTCATTTTTTTTTTAATCTTTTGTTAAGTTTTCAATCTTATTTATTGGATAATAAAATTCATTCATATTTAATGTTAAACCTCTATTTTAAATATACTAACATCCACAAGGTTATTCTTCAATTTCCATTTCTCCTTGATATATATAATCGACTAATACATCAATTCATCAACTCTTTAACATCTTTAAAATTAGTATCATCTTTTAAACCAATCTCCGTATCACTATATAATATTTATATCTAGGTAATTCATAATTAAATCCTCAAATTTATCTTAATGAATTATATCCTCGAAGATTTAATTCATACTTAAAAGACCTCAACTTTTTTCCATCAACTAAATCCTCAAAATTAGGGGGGTTTTTTCCCTAAATCAAATCTAATTTTATATTTCCTCAATCAATGATTGTCCTAATTTTGTAATTGAATACAAATTTATATTTAAGTTTCTCTATATGCTTTGATCAATTATAACTTCAAAATTTAATAATTTATCAATTACATCTAACTTTTATATCCTCAAGGAATGATCATTCTAACTACATACTTAAATGTAAATCTTATACTTATGTTCAACTACTTTAGTTCGATCAACTATAATCTCAATATTAAGTAATTTTTTCAACTAATATCTAATCTCTATGTTTCCTCAAACAATAATTGATCAACACTAAACACTCTAATATAAAATTTGTAATTACATCCTCAAACTTTTAATGATTCATTGAATAAAATCTAAGCTCCATAATTCACAAAAAATGCTTATTATAAACTAAGTACTTCAATATGAATTTCATGCTTAAAAACTTCTACTCAATCTTGATCAATTTAATCTCAGAATTTAATTATTCATAAGAAATAATATAATCCTCATGTTTATAGAAACAATGATCTCTCTATATCCTAGAGTTCATTCTAATCAACTACGTACTCAAAATTTAAATTCATATTTAAAGGCCTTGATTTTATTTTGATAAATTATATCCTCAAAGTTTAGCGAGTCCTCAACTATGACATCATTTTATGGTTCCTCCAATAATTATCATTTTAAACTATACACTTTAAGACATAATTCATACTTAGGTTCCTCAACTTCACTTCAATCAATTATAATCCAAAAATTTTCAAAGTCATCTATTATAACTCAATATCTATGCCTCATCAAGAAAAGATCAATCTAATTTCTCAATTCGTTTAATTCTACGCCTTTATTTTTTTTATCTTCACTATTATTATAATTACTCTTGCTAGAATATAACTTTCACCCATCCTTGTGGCATTGCTTATTCCAAGTTGACATCTAACTATAAATTTATAACTAAAGGTTCTAAACTTTCTTTGATTGACTCTAATCCTCAATATAACAATTTCTTAAATAAAGTCTAACTTTCATATTTTCTCAAAAAAATGTTCTTAGACTAAAAATTCTAATATTTTTTTAATCCTAAAATCTTCAACACTTCCACTACTCACTAATCAATTGTATCCTCAACTCAAATTTAACATCAAACTTTTCTCTAAACCAGGATAATTACAAATTCTCACATCACTTAATTTCTCTTTGTTAATGATTTTTTTACTAAAGATAACATCTATTTCCTTAAGTAATGATCAACTTAAAATATCCACTCCAATATAAAATCTATACATAATTTTCTTAACTTACCTATATCTCATGTAGCCTCAAAATAAAATATATCATTTTTAATTCCTCAAGCCATTTAAATTATATCATAAGGCATATTCTAGCATGTTTTTTTTCATGCTAAATCATCAACTTCTCATTGATTTCATATTTGCACATTCTAGTAATTTCTCAATTCAAGGCTAACTTCAAAGTTTTTTACAAGCCACATTCTTACTAAATCTTGAAATAGTTTATTTCTAATAGTGAAACCATACTAAATCATAAAGTGTAAACATCATTGAATTAATTCTAATCATTCAATGTCTTGTCTAATCTTCTCAAATTAATTTATGATATCACACTATCTTATATTGTCAGGAAATTCTTGACGCAAAAAATATGATAATTTTCTAAATCATTTATATAATCTGTGTTTCACTCTTCTTGAAGTGATTATGTCCCAAAATTTAACCATTAGCTATATGGACTTAAACAAACATGTTAGTACATTTAAATACCCTTGTTAATGGGTATTTCTAATGAAGATTAACTATAAACTAAATGATAATCAATTTAAGCAAATTCAAAATATAAACAACTTATTATTAACTTAAACATTTATCATCAAAACAAATAAGGCTAAGGTCTATTAGGCTAACATTTTCTTTTCAGAAGCTCTTGTATCAAAAAAAAAATGTTTAAGCTTTAGCTAATGTATTTGCATTACAAGGTTTCCATGCTTAAGGTTATATACTGGTTGGAACTTATTTCCAACCTTACCATGAATTCAGACTTTCACTAGCTGTCTCAAATTTTTGTCTGTTCAAGCTCTCATTAGTCATCTCATAATTTGTATGCGTTCAAGCTTTTATTAGCTATCTCATCATGCTTTTTCATCAATCTCATCTAATTCATGCATTCATACTTGTATACAAGATGACCTACCGATTTTATTTTTCTTTAATCATATGTCAATGTCGAATTATGTGTGTACAATTAAAGTATCTAAATTTAAGCAATAGAATAAATTTACGTAAAATAAATTAAATAGTAATACGCTTTGTGATGTAGGATCGATGGCCAAAATATTGAAAATGAATGTCTTTACTTACCTAGATTCCAAGAGTATAAGGTTTTAGAAATTTTTCTAAGCTTTCGAAAAACCTTTCCTGCCTAAATAATCATAGGATTAAAATCCTCCTTAAATCTAAAAATATTCTTGAAAGAATTTAAGCACAAATTCCTTTTCAATAAAATCCTAGATTGACTAGAGTCGAGTTTGAATCAATTTTTGCAATTTGAGAAATTCGATTTAACAAAGTTTGGTACAATTCGGTTGGTTAGGTTTGGTTTGGTTTGGCTGGTCTAATTCAACCGGTTTGGTTTGGTTCAGTCTAACACCAAAAATAAAATTTCTTTTTCTTCCTCGGGTCTTCTCCTTCTTCTTCGAGTGTGAGAGACAGAGAGCCTCACGATGAGAGAGTGTGAGCTTCATGTCTCTAGTTTGTCATCACTAGAGATTCGTCGTTTCCTGAATGAAAAGAGTTCGCATTGGAAAATCACCTGATTCTGCCATGGTGAGTTATCTAAACCCACGGTTGGACACTTAGATGAAACATCGTGAAAGACAAAGAATTCTGACTAGTGCTTGAGGACAAAGAATTGTTCGACTGGCATCCCAAGGTCAAGCTTCAACTTCGTCGATGGATTCTAGCAAGGTATGGGTGGTGACCGGTGGTCGGAGGTCGAAGGTTGGAGGCAAAGAGGCTTGGAGTTCTAGAGGTGAGTGATTTCATCGTTTGGTGCTCTCCTATTCATAGAGGGAATTTCTAGTTGGGAATTCGCAAAATTCAAGTGGTTTCCAAATTTTTTTAACAAATTGAATCTGTTTAATTATCTAGAAGATAACAATTTTGGTGTGGAGATTAGATTTCTTCACAATTTTGGGGAGATTTTCATAGGGATCTCAAATTAGGGTTTGATTTGCGGGAGTTGGTTTATAATTTGGGGAAATCAACCTCAATTTCAAAAGTTGAAAAAAACATGAAACCTTAGTATGTTACATAATCATTAAGGAGTAGAACCAACACATTAGTAAGTGGTTGTGTAACTGCCATGAATCAAAATATGGATTGAGCTGAAGTAAATCAAAGTATTGAGGAAAATGGTAAGTAGAGCCATCAAGAAAGGCTTCTAGACCATTTGCAATGACGACACTTAGGATTTGCTTTTTCCAAATCAAATAGTTTTTTGCAATGAGCTTAATGGTGATAATTTGGTTGAGAGAAGGGGTGGAGGTGGGTAGGAAAAAATATCTCTAAACATGAGTTGGAATTGCAGATGGAAAGAGAGTAGCATTTGTGTTGTTGAAGAAGGTCATGAAGAGGAAGATCATCTGAGCTTTGATACCAAGTCTGAAAATAGAAGAGAGGAAGTAAGCATATTGGAAAGGGAAATTTTGCATTGATTCACACCCTCTTTCACAGGCTCCAACAGATAGGATTAGACCCAAATAAATAAAAAAAATAGTAGTGGGAGTATAATAATTGTTATTTGTAATGCCCTTTTTTCGAAATCACAATTTTCATTGTAAATTGTTTTTTTCATAATTTAATAACAACTAAACCTATCATTTAAAATAACTAATTAACCAAACATTTGTAAAATCATTACAGCAGAAGACTTTTATCAAATAAAAACATAATTCTTGTAAACTCCCAAATTTGAAAGTTCTTTACAATATATATAAAATTCTACCACTTAAAAAACAACTAATATTCAAACAAAGCCTATTATCGTAAAGAAACTATTTTTAAAGATTTATCAAGTCTCAAGCTATAACTCATGATCAAGGAGTCCCAATAATACCAAGTCTTCATCATGAGCAAACTTCCTCAACCTATATTTCATCTGTGGCTATTTCCTCATTTTCTTCCTCACCTACAATGCAAGGTTCATCTATAAGTTTAAGTAATAGCAAGTAGTGCATGAGGCCGTGAACAAGACATCTCATAACATTAGTTCCTCTTTCTTCTTTCTTCTTTATCTTTCTTTTCTTTTCTTTCTCTTTTGGGTAAGAGTAGGTTCGGCAGTGGGACACTCACAATTGTTCTCTGCCCTTTCGGGGAGACTCCACCCTTTTGGAGATAGACTCCATGCCATTTTGGGAGTCCTCCATTAGCTGTCATGCATTCCCATGCACGGTGACCTAGCAAACCATTGTGCAAGTTTGCCCCAACATCTATTGAAAAAAAACTAACGAGCTTATGTCCCACCAGCCTGCCATTTTGGATGGCCTATCCTTAGTACTCATCTGCTTAGATTCATCATCTTTTATCTTTCTTAAATGCAAACTCATGCATGAAACATATCATCATAATGCAATAGATCATATTCTCACTATTGTTCATCAAAATCGAGAGCATTATATAACAAATAACATCAACAGATCCTCAAATACATTTTATCATCAAAACTAGAAATCATCATCATTAAACAACTATAAACTTAAGACTCAAACATCAACTATCGCGATAAACAAAATAATACCTCAACTAACTAAATAACAGATCATCAACATCAATATAAACTAAAAATAAACACAACATCTATCATCACACATTACAGAGCATCACATCCTCAGTTCAATAATATAAAGTAAACACAACAAGCATAGCATCATATCATTGAGTGATCAGTAAAACAGTAAGCAAAACTTGTTAGCCTAATAGACATTAGGTTATTTGTTTTGATGATGATGATTTAATTGGTTGTATAAGTTGTTTATTCTATATATGTTGAATTGTGTAAATACGTTATTGTAATTCATTGGAAATACCCTTAATATGGGTATTAATATTTACTAACATATTTGCCTAAGTCCATGTAGCTTATATATTAAAGATGGGGACTTAGAAGATTCAAGAAGAGCAAAACATGGAGTATATGTCGACTATGGCTGAGAGGGAGGTCGACCATGAAATGAAGAAGGTTGACCGAATCACAACAGATTGTTTCGAATTTTGTAGTAGTGAAAAGTGTTCAACCAGAGTGAAAAACCAAGCAAAAAATAGATGACCAGAAGCATAACGACTATATGCCAACTGTCGGATAGAGGTCGACCAAAACAAGGGGTGGTCGAGCACTCAGACAATATCTATATATAGAAGCACTTCAAAATGCGATCCAACCAAGAGAGAACCGTACCGAAATGTTGCCAAAATTTCTACTCAATTTCTCTCAACAAATAAAGTATAACATCCCAATTCCGTTTCACATTTTCTTAAAATTTTTCTAATTTAAAACTTAATCGAAAACACTTGAAGAAAGTTATCAAAGTAAAGATACGTGGAATAATTAAAACATATAATTAAAATGTTAAATCGTTCATAAAAACAACATTGACAACCCACTAGTTTAAAACATTTAAAAACATAATATAAAGTCTTTGAACATAATTTAACACTTTTGTTCTTTCATGAGCCATAACCCCCAAGGTCGTTCTACGCCTGGTAACACAAGCTTGCATCGTATCACACATCTTCCATGTTCACTTCACTTGGATCACATTCAATACCTACATCACAGGAAGGATAATGAGCCTAGTGCCCAGTATGAGATATATATGAAATGTAGATGCAAATGCCTAAGACAACTCTATACGTATATGTAACAACCCGATCCTAAATTTTTCGCTGAACAATGTAATCGGACTTTGGTGGAAAGTATTGGCGTAATATATATTTATTGATATCATCCCTGTACGTGTTAAGTTGTGACATATAATACATAGGAATAAGGTTCGAATAAAAACTTAGTCGAAAATGCAAAGGAGTGAAAGTCAAGCGACTTCGAATGAGGTCAGAGCGAAATTTCATGTCCTGAGTGACCCATCGTCTTGCAGATGAAGCTGCAGACGATGCAGATGAGGGTAGGACGCGTCCGCATCAAATCTGTAAAGTCTGGAGACCTTAGGAAGAAGGTGCGAACGGTGCGGATGAGGGCAGCACGCGTCCAATTTGAATCTGTCCAAAGACTCAGATTTTGCCTATGAAATTGGTCTTACAGACATAACTAAGTCATCCGCATCTCATCCGAATCGTAGTAGATCAATGACAAAATAAGGATTAAATCAGAGAGAAAATGACGGGGAACCAATAGAAGCGCAACACGACTACCCTCACACCCACAATCCCAACCTGTAGAGCCTTGTCTCCTGCTCCTCCCCCTGCCAGATGTACGAGATTTCCCCCAGCTGAGTCTATTTCTTCAGCTTCCACCCCTTCCACCTTGTCGTTCTTCCTCTTCTTTGTTGTTCTTGCTGGAGTGATACGGGTGGATTGTTGCAGGAAGGAGAGCTGTTGCTTTTGGAGAGGAAACACCAGTGAAGGTAAGGATTTGGGTAGTCGTTGGCTTGAGGAAGCCCTACCCACAAGTATATTGTGTTGATTGTGGTTCTTTTTACTGTGGTTTGAAGCCTGAAATCATCTTTGTCATCCTATGAATGCTTGTTCTGCTGTAGGTTTTGGTTGCTCTTAGGCCAAATTGTTGGTTTTCGTTCTTGTTTTGCCTCTGAAATGCCTAACATTATTATTAGATTGAATGTTAATATGTTGGATGCTAAGTATCCCTACAATTATAGTTGTGATGAGAACTGAAAAGCTTAATGGGTGCTATGAAGAAATGAACTAAACGATGATACAGAGATGGAATGAATGGGAAATGAGTATTGCTATGATTTTTGCTTTAGTACATTTTCCTGTTGCTTATATTATACTGCATGTTGTTTTCCTTCTTATTAAATCTTATAGTAGAGGCATGTGTTATGGTTTTCCTTTCCTCCATCGTACGTTGTTGTTTATTATTCAGAATGGAGGCATCAAGGTGTTGTATTTTCCTCTGAAATCTTACCATGACTCGCTCTTCATTTCACTGTTGTATTTGGAAGTAGACATTGTTGTCCATGATTCGTTGTCGCTATAATTAACTTGAGCCATGCTCCAGGTGTTTATGTAGTTTGGATGCTCATATTCCTTGCTTATTCGTTTTAGCCTATGATAAGCATATGTTTTGCTGCTCATTTGATTTATTACTCGTCATACAAGTTAAACGCCCGTATCCCCTTGCCATTTGCTTTAATCGATGAAAAGTATGCTTAGCGATTCATATTTTCTGCTGTTATGTTCAATAAGTACCTGTTTATTTGTTCGTAAGTTCTGCCGTATATTTCGTTAAAAAGCATGCTTAGTGAATTGTATTTTTTGCTGTTATGTTCAATAAGTACCCATTTAATTATTCGTAAGTTGCGCTGTATATTTCGTTAAAAAACATGCTAAGTGACTCGTATTTTCTTCTGTTATGGTCCATGAGTGCCTATTTAATTGTTCATAAGTTCCGCTGAATGTTCCATTTAGAAGCATCTTAATCATTTACGATTTTTGTTATTATAATTGATAGAAACATGCTTAGTCATTTACGATTTTCCGCTATTATATTCTATAAAAGCATGCTTAGTCATTTATGATTTTTGTCGTTACATTCGATTAGGTTATGCTTAATCAATTATAATTTCCCTGTTATATATTCGATTAAAGTGTATTTCTGCTGCCCCGATTTTAGTAATTAATAGCATGTCTAGTTTCACTTGAAATCCCATGTTGTTTATTTTTACTTTGTTTGTTGCTACATATGGGAACGCTCTATTACTCGTTCTGTTTATTATTGTGAATTCCTCAGAAGTGTTTTCCTTTACCTTCATGTATGTGCTATTTGATTTAGAAGTGTTAAGTTGTATTCACAATAATAGAAACCAAGTAGGGGTGGCCCCTCGAGGTGGTACCCACATGCATGAGTGAGGGAAAAACGTAAGAACAAGAATGTTTGGGATGGACGAGATACGCCATCACCGAAGAAACCCTCCGGCGGGACATGCCGAAAGGGAAGAAACCTTGAAGGTGGGACACGCCAGATGGGGAGGACCTTTGAAGGAGGGACACGGTGGAAAAGGGGACGAAAAAAAAAAGGGAATTGAAGGGCGGGTGGGTAGTAGAACTAGTCCGCTGTTAGGCAAAGCCCCTAAACTCGACGGGGTCGGGGAACTAGCTGCAAGTAAAGGGTTAGGTTCTGTCAACTATTCCATGCCCTAAGAACCCTTAAATCTCCAACTCGATGTATGAGTACAGAAAGAACAAAAAACGAACGTAATGAAAAGAATTGGTTTGGGTGGCCCTCATTCCAAGCAGAACTAAAGAGAGATACGCATAATTGTTTTCCCCCATTTCCTTACTGGATGAAAGCTCACGTCCTTACTTGTGGTGTAGGTAATGAAGTAGTTATTCCAGGAGTTGTCGAAGGGGCCATTCTGGTGGAGCGTGTGGCGTATCCCGAGAAAACGCGGGCGGAGTAGTAGTATGACATCAGTTCAAAGAAGAAGAAGTGGACTTGAAAAGGGTTTAATGTCAAACATTCTTTGTAAACATTAATTTTCCTTTATTAACCCTAGTTGGAACACTTATTCAGATTTTAGAATTTTTATTTAGCGTTGTTTTGTGACATTTCTAAAATTCATGTTTCTGCTTACCTTATTAAAAATAGTTGCTTTTGAATTGAACCAGTTGCTTCTAGTAAGTTGGTAACACTCGAATTTTCTCGACATTTTGATTTTAAATGTCAAATGATTTCTAAATAACATTTCTTCAAGTTTTAATTAACGCAAGAGTTTTCGACGAGTTTTTAAGATAAGTAAGAATTCGGGTCGTTACAGTTGGTATCAAAGTCATACTACTACTCATGCGTTTTGCCACTGATAACCCAGACTCGACGGGTAATGTCCTCCGACTGTAAGTATTTCCTTATGTTTTAAGACTACCTATGTAGATTAATTGCACGATGATGTTGAAAATGTGTAGAACTGTAGTAAGTTTTTCCCTTATGCTATTTAAAACGCTTACTTAAATTAGTTGCACCATAGCGTAGAAATGTATAATACTGTGATTAAAGAATACACTCCCTAAATAATTTATGTTTTTTTTTCCTTAATAATTTCCCTTGAATTTAACTGCAATTGCTTTCCTTAAAAAATTTTCTTTAAACTTATTTGTCTACGCTATAACATGGATGCGTAGGGAAATTAGGAAATGGCTAGGAGAGGAAGATGACGTTTGCCTGGAGTGAGAGATGCTCCCTGGGCACCCGATCGTCATGAGGATCACGGTCGGAACGAGACCTTGGAGCGATTGGCAGCTATTATAGAGCAACAATCATATCAGATTGAGAGACAAAATCAGATTATGGAGCAACAGACTCGTTACATGGAGAGCTTCATGGACCAGGACCACAGGAACGGTAATGGAAACCACCGTGATATGCAGTTGCAACCAGTCTTAAGGGGAGCCAGATGGGAAAGATTCCAGAAACTTAAGCCGCCTTGCTTCAATGGCGATGTATCCGATATTTCTGGGGCCAAGGAATGGATACGCTCCATGGAAGACAAGTTTTCCTATGCTAAGATCAATTAGGCAGAGAAGGTTAAGTGTGTAGCGTATTATTTGAGCCATGGAGTTTCGTTTCTGGTGGGATACAGTCAAATCCTCCCAGGATGTAGCAGTCCTCACTTGGGATGAATTTATAGAGCTGTTTAATGACAAGTACTTCATTCACACAATCCGTACCCAGAAGGAGAAAGAGTTTATGCGCATTAGGAAGTTGGGGACTATAGCAGAATATGCACAAGAGTTTGGGGCCTTATCACATTACGCTCAACATCTGGTGGCAATCGAGGAGCGTAAGGTTCAACACTTTGTACGCGGATTAAGGATTGAGATACAAGAGGCAGTTATTGGGGCTGGCACTGAGGATGTCACATATTCGAATATGGTCTCCAGGGCCTTAGCCGTTGAGGGGGTGAAGTTCTCAGCGGCCAGATAAAGAGAGATTAGTCATAAAGTATGGAAGTCCAATCAGAGCCAGCAGTCAAGGGGAGGTCCCCTTCCACGACCCAGGGGGTCAAGCGCCCAGCTGGAGCAGAACCGCAACAAAGGCCGGACAAAAGGCCCATGATACTAGCAACCAATATCCCTCCACAGAATGTCTATCCCAAATGCAAGAAAGCGCATCAAGGAGAATGCTTGGCTGGTTCCGAGAATTGCTTCGCATGTGGAAAACCAGGACATAGGGTCGAGCATGCCCGATCTGACATGGAAATCAAGGAGTTATTGCCCCATGAGTATTCGCAATGTACGGGATTGAGGAGGACGATCAGCCATCGATGGTAACAGGTACACTTTATTTAATTGACAAAGATTATACATATGATTATGATTGTTCTATTTTCCTCTAGACAAAATAGGAATTTACCTTTGAATAAACAACTTACCAAATTCCCCCAAGAACAATCTACGTAAATGAGTGTGCAGCTTATGTCCTATTCGATTCGGGTGCGACACACTCGTTCATCTCCACCAAGTTCTCCAGGCAGGCAAACTGCTTCTCTACCAGCATGAACTATACGCATCGGGTGTTATTGTCTTCCGGCGACCGACTGATTACCAACGGAATGCTCAAAGACTATGCAGTGGATATCAATGGCCGTTTATTTCAGGTCAATCTCATTATTATGGATTTAAAAGGTTACGACGTTATAATTGGAATGGATTGGCTGACAGCACATCAAGCAACTATTGACTATAAAAAGAAGGAGGTTTGCTTTCATTCTCCGGATGGTGAGCGGCATACCTTTCACAGATCTAAAGAGAAGGTAAGGTTCGCTATTATCTCCGCACTCAAGGCAGACAAACTGCCAAAGAATGGGTGCAACGAATTTCTAATTAATATGATTGACACTACGGCGGTCACTAAGGTTAAATGGGAGGATGTTACTGTGGTACGCAAATTTCTGAATGTCTTTCTCGATGATCTTCCTGGTTTGCCCCCAGACCGTGAAATCAAGTTCGTGATTAATCTACAGCCTGGTACGGATCCTATTTCTAAACATCCATATCGAATGGCACCTGCTGAATTGCGTGAATTGAAAGAACAATTGGAAGAACTGGTCACCAAGGGATTCATTCGACCCAGCTTTTCCCCTTGGGGCGCACCAGTGCTATTTGTCAAGAAGAAAAATGGGACCCTAAGGATGTGCATCGATTATCGAGAGCTGAATAAGGTGACCATCAAGAATAAGTATCCGCTACCCAGGATTGATAACCTGTTTTATCAATTAAGCGGTGCCAGGTTATTCTCGAAGATTGATCTCCGGTCAGGTTATTATTAGTTGAAGGTTAAGCCCGAGGATATACCCAAGATTGCGTTGCGCACACATTATAGGCATTACGAATTCTTGGTGATGTCATTTGGGCTGACTAAAGCTCCAGCGGCCTTTATGGATCTGATGAACCGTGTCTTCCGAGATTTCTTGGATAAATATGTTATCGTCTTCATTGACGACATCTTAGTTTATTCCCGATCTGAAGAGGAGCATTGCGAGCATCTACGAGCGGCCTTATCTGTTCTCAGCCAACACCAGTTGTATGCGAAGTTTTCTAAGTGTGAGTTCTGGCTGAGCAAGGTTGGTTTTCTGGGCTATGTTATTGCTGCAGAAGGCATATCGGTAGAGCCAGCAAAAATTCTGGCAGTTGTAAACTGGACATCGCAGAAAAATGTTGGAGAAGTGAGGACCTTTCTAGGGTTAGCCAGTTACTATAGACGTTTTATCGATGGATTTTCCAAGATCGCTTTACCGCTCACGAGCCTGACTAAGAAAAATACCCGTTTCTGGTGGTCCAGCGAGTGTGAAAATAGTTTTCAAGAGCTGAAGTGCAGACTGATCATGGCCCCAGTATTGACTTTACCGACGGAGGATGGTAATTTTAGTATTTATTGTGATGCATCGAAGAAATGACTCGGGGGAGTTCTTATGCAGCACAGGAAAGTTATCGCCTATGCATCTCGACAGCTTAAGGTTCATGAGCAGAATTACCCCACTCACGATTTGGAACTTGCAGCCGTTGTCTTCACTCTTAAGGTTTGGAGACATTATTTGTATGGACAGTGCTGTGAGATATATTCGGACCATAAAAGCCTCAAGTATATCTTCACCCAGAAGGAGTTAAATATGCGTCAGCGATGGTGGCTCCAATTTTTCAAGGACTACGACTGTGAGATTAAATATCATCCAGGGAAGGCCAATGTCGTTGCGGATGCTCTCAGCATTAAGATTTCTATGATGAGTATAATATACAGAAGAATGTCTACCGAACTTCAGGGGGACTTTCAAGGACTAGAAGTACAGATGGTTCCAGCACCACTGGATGTGGTATTTGCCAAGTTGACCTTAATGCCATCTATTCTTGGACAAATTAAGGAGGTCCAGCAGAATGATGAGGTATGCAAGGGTTTCAAGTTAAACCCGACCCTTCCAAGGTATCAGAATCTCTCTACATCCACTGATGGCATTATTAAGTATAAGGATATGTGGTTTGTGACTGGTGATTTGACGGTGCAACTAAAGATCTTAAGAGAAGCTCACTCGTCTAGTTTCTCTGCACACCCGGGAAGTAATAAGATGTACCGAGACCTTAAGACTCATTACTATTGGCCCAACATGAAGTACGATATGCCGAATATGTGTCACAATGCCAAATATGCCAGTGTGTTAAATCCGAGCATCAGCGACCTGGTGGCGTACTCCAGTCACTGCCAATTCCTCAATGGAAGTGGGAGCTCGTCACTATGGATTTCATCACTTGCTTGCCCAAGACGGTTAAGGATTATGATGCTATTTGGGTAATCGTGGATCAGTTGACTAAATTGTCGCATTTTCTGCCCGTGTCTATGACATATACGATGAATATGTTTGCTGACTTGTATCTCAAAGAAATCATCTGACTTCACGGTGTTTCGATTTCTATGGTATCGGATCGTGACCCGCGCTTTACTTCGACATTTTGGAAGAGTTTGAGCAGAGCAATGGGCACAGAATTGAAATTCAGCACAGCGTTTAATCCTCAGACCGACGGTCAAAGTGAAAGAACTATTCAGACACTCGAGAGATATGTTGCGTGCCAGCGTTCTCAAATTTCATATCAGGTGGAGCAACATTATACCATTGGTTGAATTTGCGTACAACAATAGCTTTTAGGCCACTATAGTCATGGCCCCCTACGAAGCTCTATATGGGAGAAAATGCAGATCCCCTTTGTATTGGGACGAAGTTGGCGAAGCTACACTCTATGGCCCCGAGATGGTACAGAAAATGGCAAAGTCTGTAGCCCTGATTAAGTAGAGAATGTTAGCAACACAGAGCCGCCAAAAGAGCTATTTAGATAACCGACGACGGGATTTGGAATTCAATGAAGGGGATAGTGTGTTCTTGAATGTATCTCATTTCAAGGGCATTGTTCAGTTTGGAAGAAAGGGAAAGCTGAACCCCAGATACGTGGGACCTTATGTGATTATAAAGATAGTTGGACCAGTCACATATCAGCTACAGTTGCCGAATTCCATGGCCGGTGTACTTGATGTTTTCCACGTATGAATGCTCAAGAAGTGCCTTGGCGATGCTGCCGTGTTGGCTTCTTCCGATGATAATGTTGTAGTACAACCCAATCTGAGCTACAACGAGAAGCCTGTCTAGATCCTCGACTCGAGAGTAAAGGAGCTACGGCGCAAATAGATTGCACTGGTCAAGGTCCTATGGCAAAATCACAGCCACGAAGAAGCCATGTGGGAAAAGGAAGATGACATGAGGGTTAAGTACCCTGAGCTGTTTAGTAGCTAAATTTTGGGGACCAAAATTTTTGTAAGGGGGGTAGGATGTAACAACCCGATCCTAAATTTTTTGTTAAACGATGTAATCAGACTTTGGTAGAAAGTATTGGCGTAATATATATTTATTGATATCGTCCCTGTACGAGTTAAGTTGTGACATATAATACGTAGGAATAAGGCTCGAATAAAAACTTAATCGAAAATGCAAAGGAGTGAAAGTAAGGCGACTTCGGAAGCCACGCGGACGAGTTACGGCGTCCGAATGAGCACTTGGGGACGAGGTCAGGACAAAATTTCACGTCCTGAGTGACCCTGTTGTCTTGCAGAGGATGTGGATGAGGGTAGGACACATCCGCATCGAATCTGTAAAGTCTGGAGACCTTAGGACGAAGGTGCGGACGGTGCGGACGAGGGCAGCACACGTCTGATTTGAATCTGTCCAATTTTTTGACACATTCGAACGACACATGCGGACGGTGTGGACGAATACAGGATGCGTCCACATTGAATCTGTCCATCTTATGGACACTTTTAGACGACGCAGATGATACATGCGGACGCCAAATGGCATCCGAACCTGCACTGCGGATGGTACAGGCAAAGGTGGGGATGCCAGTTTTTGTCTGAAGACTCAGATTTTGCCTATGAAATTCATCTTGCGGACGATATGCGGACGCGACTAAGTCATCTGCATCTCCTCCGAATCGTAGCAGATCAACGATAGAATAAGGATTAAATCAGAGAGAAAACGACGAGGAACCAATAGAAGCGCAGCACGACGACCCTCACACCCACGATCCCGACCTGCAGAGCCTTGTCTCCTGCTCCGACCCCTGCCACATGTACGAGATTTCCCCCCAGCTGAGTCTATTTCTTCAGCTTCCACCCCTTCCTCCTTGTGGTTCTTCCTCTTCTCCGTTGTTCTTGCTGGAGTGATACGGGTGGACTGTTGCAGGAAGAACAGCTATTGTTCTTGGAGAGGAAATGCCAGTGAAGGTAAGGATTTGGGTAGTCGTTGGCTTGAGGAAGCCCTACCCACAAGTATATTGTGCTGATTGTGGTTCTTTTTACTGTGGTTTTAAGCTTGAAATCATCTCTGTCATCCTATGAATGCTCGTTCTACTGTAGGTTTTGGTTGCTCTTAGGCCAAATTGTTGGTTTTCTTTCTTGTTTTGCCTCTGAAATGCCTAACATTATTATATGATTGAATGTTAATGTGTTAGATGCTAAGTAGAGTTCCCTGCACTTATAGTTGTGATGAGAACTGAAAAGCTTAATGGGTGCTATGAAAAAATGAACTGAACGATGATACAGAGATAGAATGAATGGGAAATGAGTATTGCTATGATTTTTGCTTTAGTACAATTTCCTGTTGCTTATATTATATTGTACATTGTTTTCCTTGTTATTAAATCTTCTAGTAGAGGCATGTGTTAAGGTTTCCCTTTCCTCCATCGTACGTTGTTGTTTATTATCCAGAATGGAGGCATGAAGGTGTTGCATTGTCCTCTGAAATCTTACCATGACTCGCTATTCATTTCACTGTTGTATTTGGAAGTAGACATTGTTTTCCATGACTCGTTGTCGCTATAGTTCACTTGAGCCATGCTGAAGGTGTTTATGTAGTTTAGATGCTCATATTCCTTGCTTATTTGTTTTAGCCTATGATAAGCATATGTTTTGCTGCTTATTTTATTTATTACTCATCATACAAGTTAAACGCCCGTATCCCCTTGCCGTTCGCTTTAATCGATGAAATGTATGCTTAGTGATTCATATTTTCTGCTGTTATGTTCTATGAGTACCTGTTTATTTGTTCGTAAGTTCCGCAATATATTTCGTTAAAAAGCATGCTTAGTGACTCGTATTTTCTGCTGTTATGGTCCATGAGTGCCTGTTTAATTGTTCGTAAGTTCCGCTGAATATTCCATTTTGAAGCATGCTTAATCATTTACGATTTCTGTTATTATAATTGATAGAAACATCCTTAGTCATTTACGATTTTTCGCTATTATATTTGATAGCAGCATGCTTAGTCATTTACGATTTCTACCGTTACATTCGATTAGGTTATGCTTAGTCAATTATAATTTCCCTTTTATATATTCGATTAAAGTGTATTTATGCTGCTCCGATTTTAGTCATTAATAGCATGTCTAGTTTCACTTGAAATCTCATGTTGTTTATTTTTCCTTCGTTTGTTGCTGCATATGAGAACGCTCTATTACTCGTTCTGTTTATTATTGGGAATTCCTCTAAAGTGTTTTCCTTTACCTTCATGTATGTGCTATTCGATTTACAAGTGTTAGGTTGTATTCACAATAATAGAAACCATGTAGGGGTGCCCCCTTAGGGTGGTACCCATATGCATGAGTGAAGGAAAAATGTAAGAACAAGAATGTTTGTGATGGACGGGATACGCCATCACCGAAGAAACTCTCCAGCAGGACACATCGGAAGGGAAGAAACCCTGAAGGCGGGACATGCCAGATGGGGAGGACCCTTGAAGGAAGGACACGACGGAAAAGGAGATGAAAAAAAAGGGAATTGGAGGGTGGATAAGTAGCGGAACTAGTTCACAGTTAGGCAAAGCCCCCAACCTCGATGGGGTCGGCGACCTAGCTACAAGTAAAAGGTTAGGTTCGATCAACTATTCCATGCCCTAAGAACCCTTCAATCTCCAGCTCGATGTACGAGTACAGAACGAACGAAAAACGAACTTAATGAAAAGAATTGGTTTGGGTGGGCCCCATTCCAAGCAGAAACAAAGAGAGATATGCATAATTGTTTTCCCCCATTACCTTACTGGGTCAAAGCTCACGTCCTTGTGGTGTAGGTAATGAAGTAGTTATGCCAGGAGTTGTAGAAGGGGCCATTTCGGTGGAGCCTGCGTCGTATCCGAAGGAAACGCGGGCAGAGTAGAAGTAAGGCATCAATTCAAAGAAGAAGAAGTGGACTTGAAAAGGGTTTAATGTCAAACATGGTTTGTAAACATTAATTTTCCCTTTTTAACCCTAGTTGGAACACTTATTCGGATTTCAAGATTTTTATTTAGCGTTTTTTTGGGACACTTCTAAAATTTACGTTTCCGCTTATCTTATTAAAAATAGTTGTCTTTTGAATTGAACCAGTTGCTTCTAGTAAGTTGGTAACACTCGAATTTTCTCAGCACTCTGATTTTAAATGTCAAATGATTTCTAAATGACATTTCTTCATGTTTTAATTAACGTAAGAGTTTTCGACGAGTTTTTAAGATAAGTAAGAATTCGGGTCATTACAGTACATGTCTGATAGAAGAGAACCTATCTCTTCTCTTTAATTAACATTTCATTTTTAGCAAGACATTGGAGATATTTCCCACAATGAGATAGATACATCCTCGGGATACAACTTGAGCAGCAACTTCTGAGTCATCCCTACGTGGGAGGAGGTAAGTTCACTCAAACAGATCCGTCACTATACACCCCAACCTCCACATGTCTATTTATATATATTAAATCCATTATTATCTCATGCAATGCATGATATGCAACCCTAACTGACATGCCTATATGAATGTCATACTGCAGTTCATATATCGAAAGAAAACAATACAATTAAACAATGAAGCAAGAATCGTGAACCAAGCATGATTGAACATTATGCATGCTTTCACTAACATATTATCAAGCAAGAAATTATCATACCTCACAAACAACCAATGTAGCACAATCTATAATGCATCCATAAATAAAACCTCTGTGTACTATAACTAAAATGTCAAAAAGGTGTAAAACATCATATCTCTCTCTATATTCACTATTTCCATAAATTTACCTTAACAGGATACTACGCACTAATAATTCTATCTTTCACATGTAATTATCAACAGATTGTTCATAGTTTCATATTCAGCAAGGGCAATTTCAAGGGCAACTCCTTTTAATTATATTTGTCTAGCAATAAAGATACTAACACACAACAATAATGTTTTCTTCACACGCAAACTAACCAACTATGCATTGAACCACGCAATTTAACAATCACAAGTTATAATTAACAATTTTAATAATGAAACAACAACACCTATTATATCTCTTGCAATTACAATTTAGTGTTCACATAGAACCATTCCCATACGGTAACGTATCTTCTCATCAGAGCTTCAACAATTATTAACCAATATAAGTCAACATATTCTAACTACCTTAAATCATGCAAAGAGCATTACATGGAGTAATTCACCGACAGAGAACACCTTCACCCATAGTTTTATCAACACAATAGTAGCCTATATTTCTAAGGGAATAATACAACTTATTTCTCCAAGATTTTTCTGCAAACAAGTTGGTTTATTAGGAAGCAGATTCATTTAAGGAATTCATTCTCAAAAACAAACAGTTTCATTAGCAGGGAAATTAACAGAGGCATAAAGAAACAGTTCATAGAAGCAAAGAAAATTTCAAGAAAATACTTAAACAAACAAGCCTACTCCCATGATGTAAGTCATTTCGGACAAAACACACACATAATCTCATACCTTGCTTAACCTTCTATTCTTCTTACTTAGCAAACTTCTTCCTTCTCACTGTCGAAGTGTTTCCTTCAAACTCACAGAACCCAAAAAACCAAAAAAATATCGAGAGAGAGTTTAGAAGAATAGCCAACCGTTCCCTTCTTATTTTTTCACTTAATACCCTCTAAATACACTCTGAATCTCATAGAAGATGTCGAGGAGGCACGACTCTTTGATCTCCAGTGACTCTTCCAGCTTCCAAGTATCAGTTATACATTTTTCAGGCTGATGGTCAACGTTTTAGACGATCGATTCCACATCCACGATTGACCCCCATCATCCATTGATCAGCCACAAATCCAGTTTTCCAATTTATTGGTCAATCAGCGTCCAGTTGCCGATTGACCGCCACACCTATGAATCACCATTTCACGCAGCCAAGATCGACCACAAAATTGACCGCAAAGACACTCGATTCAATTTATTATTTATTCATTGGAACCGGTCGATCATTGCTTTAATGATCACTCGACCGCATCCCACAAAAATCTTTTATTCCTTACTATAATTATAAATGACCATAACTCCATAAATCTAATACACTTCTAAGTGTTAACAACATTATTATTCACAATGTTATAAACTACAAGGAGCAACGATTTCACTATGACCAAACATTACATTTTACTTAATCCAAGTTCTACACATAACTTAGTTTCTCGGGTATTATATAAAGTGTTTAGCCTAGCTCTTACATTCCTAAACTTGAGAGTTTACCTTTGAGAGCTTAGACTTTAGATTTGTATTCTTTGTTTTACTCTATTTATACTCAAACGGTGATCGAAAGGGTGACACTCTAAGAATAGTCATTTGTAAAGGTTTAATTGGCACCCGTGAAGCCAATCATCACTAACCGGGGAGATTAGTGGGTTAAGGATCTCCAAGTGAGAAACTTGGAGTATGAACGCAGGCGAAGTTGCCGAACCGTGTGAACAAATTGGTTATTCCCTTCTTAGGTGCGCATACAATCCAACAAAACTAACAAAACTTCCTAGCACCTTGCGATGTATGGCGTAAGGTCATACACATGCAACACTACTTATCTCGAGCTCTATAATGGAAGAAAAACACTTCCCATAGCATGCCTCGTCTTTCGAATACTCTACCTCCTTGCAATAGCTTCGGATAAGCTCATCATCGTTGACACCAATAAAATAGTTCAGCTTCACAAATTCTCCTTTTATATCAGCAACTAGGATGTGGACAGAAGCTCCTTAGTTCTAGAATGACATCATCTCTTAATCTCATGGAGTTGTTGCTTATCGTGGACACCCATGCTTCATAGGTACTTGTTATGACCCGAAGGTAAACCAAATGGAATCGCCGGGTCAGGAGACCTGATCCTCAAAGAGAACCCGATCACCTAGCCTGAGGCTAAGATGAACTGAAAGTCTTAACCTAAAATTAAGTCCAAACTCAAATCACATGGGTTGAAATCTATAGAGTGATCAACAAGAGACAAGATATTATAAAAATTAAACCAATAACATTTATTGCAAGAATTAAACCAAACAACACCAAACAACAAATCCCGAACATACTAGAGACAAAGGGATTGGACAGATGAACAGTCACCCATCCAAGGGGAAACCGAAGCACCCACCAGAGGGAACAGTAGCAATGCCCCACAACTATTTCGTATCAAACCTATACATCAAACTTGGGAAAAATAAAATCTAAGGGTGAGCGAAAAACTCAGTAAGAGAATATATACTAAATGTAATGCATGCAAAAACTATTTTTCTCATCCTTTAGAAAACCAATGTTATGCTTTTCATTTACCATACATAGATTTTAAATCATTTGAAATCTTTTTATCATTTTATTAAATTGATCCATGGCCATCGATGTGGCATCATCAACACCCACTGTATACATAGACAACTATCTTGCAAAATATGCCAACATCATTTTTCATGTGAAAACATCATCAATGAAAAGGGATGGTCACACAAGGACTCATGCAGCACAAACCATAGAAAGGTGACCATCTACCGAAAGTAAGACCTCATGAGATAGAGAAATCAAAATGATGGCGATCTAGAGATCCAGCACTTCACCCAATTTGTTGACGAGTAAAGTTCAGCACCAACACAACCCGTATAATCGTGGTAACATGTAAGATTGCTAGCGACGGATTACTTCTCAACTAGCTGCCTATAGAATCCAATTTGACAAGTATTGCCGACAAGTGAAGCTAGAGGCATCACATCACTTGTCAAATGGAAAGGTCCTAGGCGAGCAAAACTCAGTGACTAACAACCTTCAATCCATGTAACTAAAACTCTGGCCAAATTTTGGGGGTCGAAATCAAAGGACATGTCATCCCTGCCCTATCATCCTTTCGACTTTTGGAAATTGAAATCCAAAGACATGTTACCAATGCTGTCACGACCCGGAGGCGAGCCGGACAGAAATGCCAGGCCAAACGACCCAATCTTCGTAAAAGACCCAATCGCCTAGCCTAAGGCTTGTAAAATTATTACGGAAGACTTGTATAAATACCCAGCCGCGACCCATTTGTGATGGGCCACAGTCCATCTAGTGATTGCAAGAATAATTTATAATTGCGAAAATAATATACTTTAAGTCCAAATGATACTTTACATACAATCTAGAAAATCCAACAACCAAGTTAAGCGTTTTTACAGTCATCCAAATTAAAAGCTATAGTCGTCCATTGTTACACTTACCGATAAATAAGAGTTCAACTAGGGAAATGAAATAAAATAAAATAGCAGTAGAGCCTTCAACCAAAACTCTAACCTGGGAAAAATAAGTCGATTGGGGTGAGTGACTAGCTCAGTATGGAATTTATACTAAATACTATGCATGTGTAAAACTTATTTTACCTTTTCTTGAAAACCATGTGTTTCGGGGAATCATGCACATTTTAATAAAACATTTAAATCTTTTTCGTATCAAGGAAATCAGGCCCAAGGCCTTCGACGAGGTTTAAGAAAACATGGTTGTATACATAGACAACTATACATTAAAATACTCTCGTCATGTTTTATTTCAAACTCATGATCCATGAAAAATGAGGGTCACTAAAGGACTCCCCCGAATAAACACACAGAAAGGTGGTCATATCATGCAAGCAACACCTCATGAGCCCGGAGGAAGAAAAATAACGACGATCTGTAGACTCAGCTTGTTACCCAGGTTGTCGTGCAAATTCCGCTACGACACGCCCGTAATAAAATACACCCTGATCTGGTTTAGGGATTCGCAACCCAAGGAAGCCTCATCTCCTTCCTAATATCATATTTCACACAGCGCGCAAACAAGACATCGCCACGCAATAGGAGATGTACCAGGGACGTCCCCTTTGATACTTTGACGTCACGACCGTTCAAAGTGTCAGGAGGATTCATCCCAAACAGGTTATAATCATCATATAAAGACATGAAATCCAATGCACGAAAGTAAACGTGTAAAACTTTCATACATATATAGTATAAAAGCTGACATGTTGTCGAACAGTCCCCATCAGGTTTTTCATATGTGGTAATCCACGAAATAGAGTTTTATTTTAAAAACTATGCAATGCGATGCAAGCAACTAAATATAAAGTCCCTACCTGGTTGGCGGTCCTTCCTTGTATACGAAGGAGAGGCAACCTCGGGTACCAGCTCGAAGTCCACAAACTCGTCCGAGCCTATATCATTGTGAAACATGTGGAAAACCTCTTAAATTAAATCCCAAAGAATATGTCAAAAATATTCTATACTGTGACTAATCTCAACTTCTAACACTCCACTGCCTCCTCTAGAGTCCATCAAGTAAAACAAAGTATAGAAACATCAATCTATTACAACAAATTAACTCAACCAATTTGAAATCCATTTCGCACAAAACCTCAACAACATAGCAAAACCATCCTCAATCCTTATTCCCCAAACGCAACGCAAATAAAAGAAATGCAACAGTATACAGGGTCCAAAGTCATCTTCAATGACTAATAATAAATCCAACAACAATTTGCCCTCAACCTACACAAAGCCCCTTTCAAATGCAGAGCTGCTGAATCGAACAACAATGAAATATGAGTAATCTTTTTGGGCCTCTTTCTGTAAATCTAACAGTCCTTAGATGACCATATCAAACAGAGCAGAAACAACACGGGTAACATATCATTATTCTCAGGTTATCAACCACAATCTGTGAGCAAAACTAAATACATCCAACTGATTATTTCTCTTCACGGTTCTTTAAATGTAAGGTAAACAGGGTAACACTCAAAGCAAATTCCAAACAGACTCCAGCATCAACACCTTAACATTGAACCCATTATTAAGAAAGTAAACAAACCAAAAAGATCATAGCATCAGTTTCCATGGCATCCAGAAAATCGAACTCATAATCTAAAACCAAAATGAAACAATCCATTTGAAAAATCCATCAGAACAGAATCGAGTATTTTGCATTACTCACCAAAGTCTGAGAATCGGAGGAAGAAAAAGGAGCTCTTGAGTTCAGCTTATTCGACGTCCAAACAGCTCAACTTGGCCGAAATGCCCTCGGTCGGAGCTGCTACTCACGCAGAACACCCGTTCGCTCGGAATGCCGAGCTCCTTCTCGGTCTCCCTCTCTTGGCGATTCGTCTCTCTCTTCTCGGCCGAAACCACTCTCCTGGGGTTTCTCTCCGTCTCGCGTAGCTTCTGTCGGCTGGAGGAGAACACGGGGTACAACATACAAAAACCCTATTCCCTTTCCACAAAACTGCTACTTCCTCTCTTTTTAATTCTTCTTCTTTTTTTTCTTATTTTATTCTCCTCCCTTTTACGTAATCATTTCCCACATTTTCAATTTGACCTTTCTGCGCTTTTTCCTTTCTTCTTTAATCCTCATTTTTAAACAGTTCTTTTCCTTTTATTTCATTATTTCTTATTTTCCTTTCTTTTTTTTTTTTTCTTCCTTTCCCTTCGATTCTCGCCGGCGCTTCTTCTTTTTCCCTTCTCTATTTTAATAACCAATAGAAGGTTGTACTAAATTGCACATGTGGCTGCTATGCAATAATTTGGATCAACTTTTCAACGTTATAACCAATTTTAACGCAAAAAATTTACATGTGCAATTTACTATCTTGAAAATTCTCGTGTTTCACAAATGCCCTAGCTCCTTTTCACAGATATAAACAATCAATCTTCTCGTAGTAGAAGGTTGTACTAAATAGCCTTGTGATGCTTTAGCACCAAAACTACCTAAAGCATCAAGATGATTCATCCTCTCAATATAACAACGGAATATCAAACAGTTTACCATGTACAATAAAGCAAACGTGAGAAAACATACGTATATATAAAATTGGACATGTTGTTGAATAGTCCCCGTCGGGTTTTCAAGTGTGACATTCCACAAAATATCAGTTTGAAAGCATGAGGCAATACAGTGAAAAAAGTACAGAAATTCCTACCTCAATGATGACCACGACAACCTTACAGACTAACCAACTCCACGCGCTATTGAAAGTAAAGGTTGAAACCAGTGACATCTCCAGAACCTATATCAAAGGTCAATGTCAAAATCCTAACAATCATATGAGGGATAACAGATGATTCCCAAGCAAGACTAGGAATACATCAAAGGTCCTAGATCGAAACTCAAAACTAGATAAAAAACCAAGTATGTCTGGTGAAGCTAAACAGAGTTTTCTAAACCCAACCTAGAGAAATAAAAAGTGTGGTTGACTAAAACACAGCAACTGTCAATCCAACACCTTAACAGACAACTAGAAAGACTCACTAGTCGACAAGACATTGTGACAATCGATGGAACATGATACGCTCAATCTGAACAACTCAGCAGTGGAGAAGACATAGGTGGAGCCATTCGAACCTGTTTATGGTCGATTAGGCACAATGGTGGTCAACCGAGACCACGCAATAGTCGACGAGGCAAAGCAAAGGTCAACTGGGACCAGTCAGTGTTAACGATCAACTGCAACCTCACAACAGTAGATAAGACATGTCTGCAACCTTCCAAGACACAATAATCAAGGAGATTCATCTAAAGTCAATCGAATATGACCTTATTGGGGATCAACTCAAAATCCATAATCCAAAAAGAGTCTAAAACCTTGTCAAAGGATAATAATTTTCATCAATGAGTCACAAGGGACAGATGAAATGGTCCTATACCAAGTCTAACAACCAGACCAACACACAAACGACCAAAAAATATGTGAATTTGTATTGTGCAGTCGACCAGGAACAGTGTTCTGGTCTACCCAGGGACCAATTGGGCACAATCTGTCCCTTATGTGGTTGACCAAAACTGTCACGGTAGACCGAACGTGCATCCGCAGTCTACCTAACAGGTGCAGTCGACCACGCCCAGAGGGGAGGTCCACCATCCTGGTCAACCAGTGCCACTTCTAGTCGACCAACACATCACCCGCACGAGTTGGGTCCCTCACGATCTACTTGGGCTATGAATCAGCACTGTCTTTAACCGAAAAACACGATAGTTTCACTCGTTTTTGCCTCCCAATGACAAATAACCCTGCATAGACTCTAACTCTACCAATATAAACAAGAAATTTCCCTCGTATTTCAGTTTCTAAGCTTGAATTGGAGGCCAAATAAAATCTCAAACTTTAAACTCGAAAACAAAGGGGAAAATGAAAATACTTACTAAAAGGCTTCACAAAAGTTGTTAGTCTTGATGCTGCGAACGTTTTCCACTCTTTCGATTCACCGAATGTTGGACTTTGCCCTCTATCTCTCGCTCACGTCTCTACTCTTAGTAGATGAGGGAATTTCCTTCCTTCTTTCGTCTCTCCTCTTATTTCTAATTAAATAATATATATATAAAATAAATTTAATTCAAATTACTATTAAATTTTTTATTCATTCTAAACGCTAATCCACAATGATTTTTTAGCCAAAATAATTTACTAAATTTATTTTCTCAATTAATTTATTGCTTGTAAATAACCAAATTTTACCCATTTTGACTATTTGACTAAAAATTCACATATGGCAGCTATGCAACCAATTGGGTCAACTTTTCAACACCTTGATCAATTATTACGCAAAAAATAAATATGTGAAATTTATTATTATAAAATTAACAAGTTTTACAATACTCACAATTCTCCGCGGTCCTTAACCCGAAACAACAACATTTTCCTTGATCCAGCAGATGTGTTTTCTCCTGCTTATGCCTACGCTCCCATGACACTCACTGTTCTTTGCGAATCCGTGACCCAAATGGTGAAGTTCCTTTGTTTTTTAGCTGCTTTTCCTGTCGTGGATGCCTAAGCTTTTGTAACTTCATTTTTCTTTGCGGATTATTCCTCCAAAATGTCGATGTTTCGTTCTTCACTATTTTCCGTGAAAGTGTTTGCTTTCGCGGATCCTCACATCCAACATATTTTACTCCAAACGATAGTGTTTCACACATTCGAGTATCCACCGCGGACGTGTTTCCTCTGTGGACACCTACGCTCTTGTGACTTCCACTGTTCAAGGCTCGCTCTTTATCCAAAATGACAATGTTTATATTAATTAACACTTATGTGCGACATCTTTTCTTCCCAATATGGAATCTTTCATTTATGCGAGAGCATTTTTCCTTAAATTCACCGATTCTTATCTTGTATGCCCTTTCAATCTAACGACCTTCTTTTCTCCCACGTTCCTATTAAAAGACACGTGTTTTTCACGAAATCCTTAATTCTCCTCCTTCTGTTCCTTTCTCCATCCTTGATCTCAACCGTTCATTGTCCTCATCAGGTTGTTGTCCCATTCATTATTTCTTTAAGTAAACTCTCATCAAAACGACATCGTTCATCACCACAAATTATGCTGCCACGGAAACATTTGTTTTTGTGGATACTCTTCTTAATGCAAATTGACGACGTTTACCTTTCATCCCTTAACATCTTTCTGCATTTCCTTTAATCAAAACGACACCATCCAATACTCTCCTTGTGGTCTCTTTTCTTTTTGTGAGGAAATCTTTCCTTTCAATATAAACATCTTTTCTTAATCTAACAATCTAAGTTTTGTCCTCCCATGTAATCCAACGGTCATCCTCTCTCCCAAAGCATAATCTTTCTTTTCCATGTGAGCGTTTTTTCCTTCTACCTTATAATCCAACAGTCCTTGTCTCATTTGTGCTTCCAATCTAGCAACTGTCATTTTATTCGCACCTCGGTTTAAATAATTATTCTTATTTTCGTAGTAGTGTTTCCTCCCGTGGATGCCTAAACTCCTGAAACTCAACTATACACTTACACCCTTCATTAAAACAATAGTGTTTTCCTCCTTGTATCTACTTATTACAGACATGTACTCCTCCACGGACACATTCCTTCTCGCGATTCCACAGTTCATAGTGGCCATTATCCCCACATAACATCGTTCTCCTTCACACTGGACATTCATCAATTAATCTACATCTCAACTTCACATTTTCCACATGACTTGTTTACCGCAGACATGCATACTGTCATTACACAGTTGACCAATACTTCCGCTCATAATCCTTTCCCACTAACAACTCCAGAATTTTCTTCACTTTTGGCGGTCCACTTTAACATTTTCTAGTAATCATCTATCCCATTTGACCCTATCATACCAAATTTTCTTTTAACCATTAAACAAATAAAATACTAGAAATGAGAAAAATTAAGGATATTACAATTTTACCTCCTACAATTTTGTTCTCAAAGTTTACTTGATCCTTAGTACCTGACATTGCTTATCCCTTTAAGAGTCACACTTCCTCATATTTCTTATATTATGATTAAAAATAGCACCATTTCAGAATCAAAAACATATTTTGAACCATAAATCAACCCAACTAGCCGTGAAATATTTTAAACCCTTATCTCAATTCTATAAATCCTAAAGTCTTAAATCACTATTTTAATCTAATAAACTATATAATTATCTAAAGTAGCAATCATTTGACATTACATAATATATTTAAATATTTATAAATTTGTTCAAAAACATTTCGATGACTACATTATCTCATGCCCAATCCGCATATGAGAAGGCATGTGAGACAGGCAATAGAGAACAATACCATTATCTAAAGTAGCAATCATTTGACAACATTCAAATTAGTATCATTTGGTTAATGTCTAAACTGAGATAATCTATTCACAATATAAACAATGTTGGGTCGCGAGTGAAAGATATTGTAGAGTCCCAGTGAGAGTGTCATTATCACTTGAATCAAACGGTTATGTGCCAAGTAAAGCATCAATGGAGGGGATAGTCAAATGAGTGGTGTGGAGTTTACCCTCTATCATGTGAGTACGAGAGAGAAGTTTCTCTATGTATTATCACTGTGATAACAATAAATCATGAGAACGATAGTATTTTCACACAAGAAAAAATGAGAAAGCACCAGCATCCTTGAGTAAGAATTTTTTAGCTGGAAGGTAAATAAAATTTTGTGCCATACTTTTGTCCGAACTTGTGATGATATTATAATCAAAATCCACTAATATATAGTCGCCATCGTGTGCAATTGATGAATATAGATAAAAAGGTGTCACGTGAGAATTTATGAAGCTTTATGTGATAAAAAAAATATTCAAGCTATATATAGTGTTAAGAATTGAACAATAACTGAAAAAAAAAATAGGATGTACGAAACCAGATTTATGTAGAATTTTTTTAAAAAAACAAAGATAAATTAACAAAATAAACCTTATACTTTAAAATCAACAACACTCCAAACCTTGAAGAAAATTCACAGATAACTAAAATTTTGAACTATGAAGAAAATGACGCTGACCTCGTAGTCGCATTTCCCATCAAAAGAAATTGACACTAACGCCACAATTTCATTAACGTCAAGGATGGTCGAACAAAAATGTCCAAGGGAGCAAAAACAGACGTCCTGCAATGACGAGGGATGTCCAAGGTTGATCCAACAGGTAGACGAATGTCCTAAGTATTAGGGGACATTTTTCATGCCCGTTGGATTGAGGGACGGACGTCCCACAACATGGATGGATGGCTATGATGAAGTTTTCCATTTTCTAAAAGCTCTCTTGGATGATGATTCATGGCCATTGGATCGAGAGACAGATGTCCCTTGAGGAGAATGGATTGCTAAGATGGATTTAGGCCATCCTCCAAAGATGTCTGTGGATGATGGTTCATGGTCGTTGGATCGAGGGGCGTATGCCCCTCAACAAGATTGGACAACCATGATGAACTCCGATGGCATTATGTTGAAGGGGGCCACATGCAAGGCCCATGCTTTTTTCAATGTGACAAACTCCCTCAACTTACGACGCACATCCCTCGTGTTAGGATTGGCGCATGCCTATAGGGAGGGGGCAAGGGGGTGAATTACGTGTGCTAATTTTTTCATGCAATATTAATTTTTCTAATCATAAGTGATTTATCACAATTATAAAATAAAAATATTAACAAATATAAAAAAAGTAAGGGTTAGAGAGTGCAAACGCTTTGTTCACATGGTTCGGCAACTCCAGCCTACGTCAGCACTCCAAGTTCAAAGCTTGGAGATCCTTAATCCGCTAAACTCCCTGGTTCGTGTCAATTGGCTTCACGAGTGCCAATTAAACCTTTACAAGTTGACTCTTTCTCAGGGCATCACCTTTTCCACCTGACTATTTTCAAGGCATTGATTTAAGTACAATATGGATTAAAAGAAAATACAACAAATAACCTAACTCTCCAAATGTAAGCTATCAAGTTTTAGGATGGGAGAGCTAGAGTTGACACTCTAGGATTGATGAGAAATCAAGTATTGATTTTTTTTTAGCTTTGCTTTGATTCTTGCTTCGTTACTTTGAGTTTCTAAGTGTCTTCTATATATAGACCCTACTTGAGTGACCAACCATTTTTTTGGTCGACCGCATCTGACCGTTGGAATGCTACCGTTATGCTTTTGGACACTCATTTTTTGTTCAGGTCTGTCAAATCGACCGACCACTTCCTTATCGGTCGATCGCTTCTTCATATCCCCACACTTTTGTTCAATCAACAATTCGGCTACTCGACCGCATCTTCAACTGCAGAAACTTGCTCGAATCTATCTTATTTTGCGGTCGACCATTTGTTCACTACTCGACCGCTTTCTTGACAACTAAATTGATTAGCCTTCTATCTTTTAAAATTGGTCAACCAATTATCAGCTGGTCGACCGCTTCCTCTGCTTTGCACAATTTTGGTTGACCTTTTCTATACCCTAGTGTAATTCCCCAAATTTTCATAGTGCTAAGTATAAGACCTAAATGATGATATTTGAAAATTTTGAAGACTTATTGGATGATTTTACTATAGGAATGTAATACCCTGAGTTTTGATGTCATTAAGAATAAGAGTGTTTGATGATATTAGTTCATTATGTTGTAATATGTAGTCTTAGAAATGAAGAATTTTCCATGTTTAAGGAGAATAAGTGGTTGTGTGTGTGTGGTTGATGGAGAGAATGCACTGACCAACCACTAAGTCTTTACAATGAAGAAGTTGAAATCTCTGTGGTATTGTGGTTGACTGTAGGGTGAGGGTGGTTAATAATGGGCGATTCCTGGCCGATTGTCTACATTGTGGATTATTACAGTGTGTGGCAATTTTTGGAACAGTCGATTAGGTGAAGAGGGATAATCGACCGGTTCCAAAGAGAAATTAGTACAGAGTGTAGCCATTTTTGAAGCAGTCGATCACCAAAAGAGGGATGATCGACCGGGTCCAAAGCATAATCTATACATAGAGCAACCATTCTAGAAGCAGTCGATCGTGTGAAGTGTTTGTGATTGATCGGCTTCTCCAAATTCTTGGATTTACGATTCATCAAGGCAGAAGTTCTGGTCGATCATGGTCATGGCAATTGTGCGTGTGATGATTTGCGGTCGATCATGTGAAGAGGTGATCAATTGGGACATAGACAAATGCCTAGAAAATGACAAACTGTCATTTGGAAATTGAAGGGTTGCCTGGAAAATGAAATGTCGTGACTCGTCCTCTCCCTGTAGTGTTATAAACTATTTAAATGAGAGAAATGGGAAGAAGAAGACACAAAAATCTTTTGGTGTTCTCTCAAAGCAACCCTTTGTGTTCTCTCAATAGGAGAGGGAATTGTGAAAAGAGGTATGAGATTTTGTATGTGTTTTGCCTAAAAAGGTCTACATCACAAGAATTGGGATTCATTTGGGAGATGCTTACTTTTGATGTTTCTAACTATTGTTAGTTGAAGAGCATGTTTTTAAGGTTATATTGTTATGTTCATGGGTAAAGTTTGATGAAGATAGGCTAGGTTCTATTGATGCTCTGTTGATTCCTAAATTGCCTCTATTTGTTAAGGTATTGAGAAAATTAGTGGATGTTAATATTCTGTTTGCTAAAGAACCGATCTGTATAGTCATTACTTAATAAGAAATTGCTAGAAATAATATTGTATGTTGTTGTTAAATCCTGGATGTGTTCTTTGACGTGGTTGAGGGTTGAATATGTTCTTTTGTTGCTAGATGTGAAATTGTGGAGATGTTCTTTGATGTGTTGTTGTAATTGCTATTACTAACCTGTTTTTGGAGACATATCATTCTTAATTGTTGTGTTGAGATGTAAATCATGTCATTGTTTAAGGATAGACTACCATTTTTAGAATTTATGCTTCATAAAAGTTGAGGATTTCATATAGGTAGTTTGGATTTACTCTTTAGTGTAAATTGATATGATGCTTGATAGCGGTAGATGATAGAAAGTTAGACTTTGATCATGTTATGCCTTTGTGGGTGTATTGTTTTAACATGTTGTTTGAAGTTTTGATAATTCATGTTTCATAGACTCTAACATAAGAATGTTGATCATGCTTTGAGGAAAATGCTTGATAACATGTTAGAATGTGCTAAGTTGTGTGCATTCATACTCATGCATCATGGTTTTGAAAATGATACGAAAATGGTTTTATGCATGGTTTTGAAGATGGTAGATGGATGCTCATACATATCAAGTGGATGGTGTTATTATGGGTTAGTGGTATGGGACCCTAACCTAAGAACCAGTCTGTGAGGGCCGATCACCTAAAATAGACAACATTCATTTGGGTTGTATGATTATCCATTGTATCATAAAATGTAAATGACTTAAACAGAATAAACGTAAAAAGGACGTGCGGGGGTTCAGGAGATTGATGACAGTCAGAGGTGATAAAACCCCTGACGGATACAGCTTATCCCCAGTAGTGATAGAGTGACGATTAAGCCCATGGACTATAGGGTTCATCTCTTACAGAAACTGCATATGTTATGTAAAAGTTACATAGCATGAGCATAACATAATTTATATTTCTTACTGAGCATTAGACTCATAGTTTAAGTCTTGTGATGTAGGTATGCATGGGATCAAGGATAGAAGCAATTGATGAAGGATTTGTGCGTTGCGAACCTTGTAGCTGACTAGGCTAATGGTTTAATGGATAAATGTTTTCAATTTGTAAAAAGAATTTTATTTATGCATTTATGTTGATTTCAATAAATTTTCAAATGCAAAGTCTTCCGTTGTTTAATGTAAAAGTTTTAAATTTATGCGTTTTATAAAAGAAAGAGTCTTTCAAATTATATATTTTAAAATGTACAAAATCAGGATGTTACACTTAGTCGACCTATTCTTCACATTTCACATTTCTTGAGCTCTGTAAGTCCCAATAATTTACCTGTAGGCTACATGGATTGAGATAAACATATTAGTAAACCTTAATACTCGTATTAAGGGTATTTCCAAATAAGATCAATATGAATAACAAGATAATGAAGTGAAACATAAACAACTTATAATTACAATTAAAATATTCATCAACAAAACAAATAAGTCTAATGACATTTAGGCCAACAATCTCCTATTTTTTAACAATGACAACAAATTATAAATTGTTTTTCCCTAAGACTAAACATGTACATAAAGTATTGCATAATTTGATCTCTCCCCTTTAGTTTATGCAATAATTCTAACTTTTAAATTTATGCAAACATGCTACTTACAACTTATAGAAATCTCTCCCCCTTTGTCATTATCAAAAAAGAATTAATGGGGAGGACATTCAAAGACAATAGAAAAAAAAATCTCACCCTTTTTGTCATAAAAACATACATAAAGGTTGGGGGTATTAATCAAGCAATCACATAATCTATTTTCTTCTCCCCCTATAGAATTACCAACAAGACTATATAGAGAAGAAAAACACCAAAGATATCAACAAATCAATTCAACATTTCAATCAAAACAAATATTATTTCCCCATTTGACAATTATTATACACATAAAAAATGGGAATTTCACAATCAAAGAATATCAATTTTTCTCTCCCCCTATATCAATGTTCAAAATCAAATTATTGGGGATATCAAAAGCATCAAAACAAACAATTTAATCAACTTAGTTTTCCCTTTTGTCATTAAACATCTATAATAATTGTGGGGACTATGAATTAAGCACACACAATTATAGTTTCTCCCCCTATGTCAATAAACAATTTTGGGAGACACTAAGAGTAAACTAAGAAGAATAATTCAATTTACCACTTGTTGAGAAATGAAAACCTTTAACCATTGATAAAAAGAATTATTCAAGTTAAAATAACTACTCCCCATATTTCAATGTACAAATTCAATTCAAAGGGGAAGTAAGAAAAACATCAAAATCAAATACCAACAATCCTTCAATATATGCAATTTATTATACAAATTGTTGGAATAGACAACATTTAAAAACAAAAATAAATCAATTGAATGATTAAACAAAATAAACCAATGATACCAAAAATACGTTACTAATAGAGTCAAAATTAATCAAGAGAGCACATCAAATTTTATTATACTTATGTACGAGAGTTTTACATGCTTACTTCAATGCATATAGATTTCATGGTGTGTTTGATATCTGATTTGGGGGCGATAAAACCTCTTGATACTTTGGACGGTCTCAGTACCAAACTATCACGAGGCTATCCCCTGTATGTCTCCTGCTATGTGGAGATGTTTGTTTGCATGTTGGGTGAAAAGATGGATATAGGGCAGTGATGACACGTCCCTTGGGTTTTGACTCCTAGAACCAGATTAGGGTGTTCTATGTTACGAGTTTATCGGTGTTGAGCTTAGCTCGTTCTCAAACTCGGTGATGATATGGGTTGTGTTGGTGCTGAGCATAGCTCTTCGGCAAACCTGGGATGACGAGGCGAGTCTATGAACTACCATTGCTTTCTTTCAAACTCATGAGGTGTTGCTCGAGATAGTAGGCGCCTTTCTGTGAGTTTTACCGGAGGAGTCATTAGTGACCCTCCATTTTCACTGATGATGGTTTTCATTGTAGAGTCGACGAAAGTATTTTTAAGTACATTTGTTTATGTATATAGCCACGTTTTCTACGATGTCTCGTCAGGGCCCTTCGAGATTAGTTTTTCCTTAAATAATGGAAACAACTTTTGAAATGATTTGACAAGCATACATAAAACCCTAATTGTTGGATTTTGATAAAAATAAGTAAAACAAATTTTACACGCACATTGTGGTCAGCATAAGTTTCCTACTGAGTTAGTCACTCACACCAACAACCTCTCCCTTCCAGGTCAGGATAGGAGTACTTAGGACGTGGACTAACTACTCGAGGAGTTTCATTTGACTATTTCCTTTTTGTTTAGTTATATTTTTAGCTGGTAAGAACTATTGACTTCTGAAATATTACTTTAGTTAAACTTCTAGTTGTATGGACACGGATGCACAGTATAGTTTGAATTTGATTTACATTACTATATTATTAACTCTTGTGATCACTATGTGAACCGTGGCCATCACAAGTGGGTAATGGCTGAGAATTTTATATAATTCTTCCGCAAATTTTCAACTAGCCTTGGGCTAGGCAATCAGATTCTCTTTGAGAATCGAGTCATTTTGCTTGACATTTCTGTCAGGCTTGCCTCAAGGTCGTGACAAGGAACATCTATTTTGGAATGAGAGACATTTATTGTGGAATGAGGGACGTCCGTCGTAAATGGAGGGAATCTGAGGCATTTAAAAAAACGTGTGTCTTGCATAATGCCTTTGGAGTCCATCATGGCCGTCCAATCTCATTGAGGGACGTCTGCCCCTCGATCCAATAACCATGAACCATCATCTACGGGCTCCATTGGAGGATGGCCTAAATCCATTATGGTCGTCCATTACGATCGAGGGACGTTCGTCCCTCGATCTAACTCCATGAATCATCATCTGCGAGCGCTTTTGAAAAAATATCAAACTCCATCATGGTCGTCCATCCGCGTTGAGGGGCATTCGTTCCTCTATCTAATGAGCATGACAGACATCCTCTGATTCTTAGGTCCTTCATTCGCCTATTAGATCAGTCTTTGACATCCCTTATCATTGCAAGACGTCCATTGTTGCTACCTTGCACATCTCCATTCGATGGTCCTTGATGTTAACAAAGTTGCAGTGTTAACCTCGACTTCTTTTGACAAGAAGTGTGACTACGAGGCCGATGTCATTCTTATCCCATAGATTAGGTTTTTAGTTGCCCTCAAATTTTCTTCAAGGTTTGGGGTGTTTCTGATATCAAACTATAGGGTTTTTTTTGTTAACTTTTAAAAAAAATCACTAGTAAAGGAATAAATCTACTATGAAAATCATAATACAACCGCGAGTTTTGCGACTCTAATTTACACGAAGTTGTAGAGAAAACAAAACTCTAAATGATATCTACAATGCTAGCCCACTAGCCCTGCACAATAGAATTCCGGTCACAACAAACTATAATAATTTTCACATTGATATGAATTCTATGAAAGAAATCCATAGCACGTGCTCATCAACCTGCCGAACAAAACGAATTTACTATCCTAAATTTGGACAATCCCCAACTTGAAACCAATTTTGCTGCAATGAGCCATTTTTAAACCTTCAAATTTTCTTCTTTCATACTCTTAAAGAAGATCTGCAACAAGGGTCTACTTGTCTATTTTTAAAAATATATATAGATTACCAATATAAAAGTCTTTAAGAGTAAATTCAACAGCTGATGCTAATCAGCTTTAAAAAAACACTTAAACCATGATGATGAACTCTTTAAATCTCACAAAATGTCATCCAAATATGTGAGAGAATATTTCACCTCTTAGCCTGCCATATCAAATTTGTTCTTCAAAATACTTTATAATTCCACTATCATTATCATTCCATAGTGAAATATCAAATCTTGATCTAAAAGTTAAAGATCTACTTTAATGATCTAATTGCCACAAAAACATATTATTCAACAAAATATCTTACCAAAAATCACTAACTTCAATAAAATATTCACCTCTAAATATTGAAGCTTAAAGTCACAAATATCACAAGATTTCAAAGATATCCTCAAAATTTAGATATTTTTATAGTAACTAATCAACTCTTAAATCAAATCGTCGAATAATCACAAATATTGCAAAATTGAAATCTTATTTGAATTTCAACCGAAAATAATCTCTAAGATTGAGATATTTTCACTATTCCAAATCTACCATAGATCATCAAATATAATTCTAAAAAAATTTCAAAAAATTTCAATGATTTTCAACAGTTTTATTTTTGAAAAAAAAAACTTTGCAAAGGACACTCTCGCAATAACCCAATCGAAACAGCTTGATAGCAAGAATGGAGAACGATAATGCAGATCTATGGTGACTGACGATAAATAGAAAACTCTACAACGACAAACCTATTGCTTAGAGGTACAATGACTCTGGCAAACTCAAAAAAGAAAAAAAAGAGAGCTTTCATGACAGACAACCTCTAATGATAGTTAGATGGCAGAGAAGAACAAGTCTTCATAAAAAAGACAAATGGCAGGGGGAACAATTTTCCAAACCTTTGATACCACTTGTTAGAAATCAAAGGATAACCAAAAAAGAAAAATACGATGTGTGACGCCAAATTTACGTAAAAAAACTCTTTTGTGAAAAAACTACATGCAGATGAATAAATCTATTATAAAGATCGAAATATAACCGCAAGTTTGAGACTCTAGTTTACATAAATTTATAGAGAAAACAAAACACTAAATGAGTTCTACAGTGCGAGCCCACTAAGTTGGCCCAATAGAATTCAGGTCTCACTGATTTCTAACATACAATCTTGTAGAGTTCATAGACAAGCATACAACGATCAAGATAGATCACAAAACATTGGTGTGATTGATTGAGCATTTTGTTGAGAATCGAACGTGAAATGGAAAAAGACAACTGCGGAAGTAGGGACACCAAGATTTAAGTGAAAAACCCTAACGGAGAAAAACCACAAGCAAAAGAGAAAATCACTAATCAAAAATCAAGGTACAATGAGTTTTGTGACGCAAACTTATATTTATAACATAAAACAGGAAATCCTAGTCATACTGAAATAAGAAACCCTAATCATACTGGAAATAAGAAACTCTAATATTGGATATGGGTCTCACCCGACCAAACTAGAATTCGAGTCACACTGAACTCTAACAATCTCCACCTAGACATAAACTCCACATGAGAGATCTAATGCAGGCTTCTCAGCCCACCCCAAAACAAATCCAGAACACTGAACTTTGACAATCTCCATCTTCAAAGAAATTCCAATACAAGGCAAACGAATCCGCAAAACTACACCAAAAAATAACCTCCTCTTCCACATAGGCCCCTGCTAGGCGATCTCAATATCTGGTACAGATCAAAATTAAACCCTACTTAAACTTAAGAGACACGCTAGGGAAGAAATCACATCTCCTCCATAGTACTACTGAATAATCAGAGTTGTCTCAACGAACTACATGTGAATATGTTGAAGACTCTCCACTAGAATCAATACTCTTGAACACACTCAATGTATAACCCACTGAAGTAGTTTCACCATATCACCATGGAGTTTTAGTCTTTCTCTTGGTTCTGCCTTTGACGATACCACTCTGATGTGAAATTGAAACTAGTGACGATGTGGTGACCAGATCACCCTGACCATCTGTAATAAACTGACATATCGGCTCTGATGAAGATTTAGAACCCAACTTGAACTTCACTTGAGAATTTGAATTCTTCCTAGTCTTCTCCAAAAAACCTTTAGAAAGTAAATTCACAAAATTTGCTGCCTTATTACCAGTCACTGTAGAACCCTGTAACACATATAAATTTGTAAAGCTTCTATGTCCCTTTAACTTGACGAGAGCATCCCTAATAATCTTCATGGCTCCACTTACAGCGTTGTACTTGTACTCTTTCAAATCTAGAGTACTCAACGAGATCAGAATCTTCTTTAAATTGATAACATGTCGCACATTATCCAGTGTCCTCACAACTCCATCAAATATTCTGATTCTGAAGGTACCAATACCATCTATCTTACAAGGTGTGTTATTACCCATTAACACAGCACCTCTTGAAACGGTCTCATATGTTGAAAACCAATCCCGACTGTAACACATATGAAATGAACAAGCTGAATTCAGAATCCAATCTTAGTTTGGCTTTGAGTTTCCCTTTGACACAATTAGAAGATCTCTATCACTATAGTCTTCTTTTTCTACGACAACAACTTCACCGAGCATCATCGGTTGTTTTCTCTTCTCAGCAACTCTCTTTATTTCATTTTGCAATTTACGACACTTAGCTTTAATGTGCCCTTTTTTTTCTAACAGAAATAACAGATTCTATCATGGTTTCTTGACTTTGATCTACCCTTTAAATTCTGAACATTTTCACTATATTTGTTATTTGATTCACTTGTTCTACCCCAAACGACGAGTCTCTCACTTCGAGACTCGGATCTAACAACAATCTACTTCATCTTTTCCTTTGATAACAAATAACCCTAAACTTCTTCCAGAGTTAGACTTTCTCTATTGAATAAAATTGTATCTCTGAAAGCACCATATGAAGCAGGTAATGAGCATAGTAAAATCAACCATAAATCCTCCTCATCGTATTTGCATCCCATAGTCACCAAATCAAAAACTAACTGCTTGAATGCAGTGAAGTGCTCTGCAATAGAACTTATTTCTATCAGCTGAAGAGAATAAAGTCTTAGCTTTAAATGCAACTTGCTAGTCATGGTTTTTCTTATACACAACTGCTCCAAGATGAATCATAACTCAGTGGCAGATTTCTCATTCAAAACATCTTACAAAATCTAATTTGATAAATGCAAACGTATCAAAGATAGGGTTTTTCAATCCTTTTGAAGTTTTTCCTCTTCACTCCATGACGTGGGCATTTTAAAGAGCCCTAATAATGTGTCGTCTAAATCCATCTGTGCGAGCACATCTTGCATCTTCACCTACAATAACTAAAATGTTGTATTCTGATCCAACAACGGAATATCAAATTTCAGTTAACTCATCCCTCCAAATATTTCAAAAATTTCCCAAAAAATATCTGAACTAAAAATATCCACCTCCAAAAAATTTGATCCCCAAATAATTCAAGAAAATTTCCAACCAAATTCCGCACCAAACTAATAGTTTCCCAAATTCATAATAAACCATCAGCTGTAAAATTCTCAACTTTGCAAAAAACCAAACTTTTCACCCCAAAAACCCAATCTTATAGAACCGAAGACTGAGGCATAAGAATTTTTTTTTTCTCAGCGGAGTCTGAATTTTAGAGCAATGGTGGAATTCTATCTCGGCGAAAGCGGATCGAAGCTGATGCTGGTCGAATTTGTGTGGTCGTCGACTGGTAGATGATTGTCGGGGTAGCGACTGGAGGCCAGCGGATGACGGTCGATAGTCGCTCACACATTATTCTCTGTTCACTTCTTCTCTCTACAGGAAAGGCAGAGAAACGTCACGCAACAATTTCTAGGATGGTAGACTCTGTCGAGGATGTCTCTTCTCCTCGGCAATGGCGACGGATGGCAACAGCTGGCAGACTTATCTTCTTCGCTACTCATTCATTGCATTCGGGGAGTAAAGCAGCGAAACTCTTCTCTATTGAAGAAAAGGCAGAGGCGACGCAAAACAGAGAAAACTCACTTGTTTTTTTTTTTAATTCTTTTTCCAACTTGTAATTTTTTCACAAAAATTGCAAACCCAAAAAATCGTTCGATCCGAGTACTAAAATTTTTAACTAGCTCTAATACCAATTGTTGAAAACTGATATAGAGAACCTCAACCAAGCTCTAACACCAATTGTTGATAATCGAACTCGAAACGAAAAAAGAAAACTGCAGAAACAGAGACACCAAGATTTACGTAGAAAACCCTAACGGGAAAAACCCATCGGAAGAGGAGAAATTCACTATTTAAAAATCAAGGTACAATGAGTTTTGCGACTCAAGCTTATATTTATAGCATAAATAAGAAATCTTAGTTATACTGAAATAGGAAACTCTAACCAAATTGAAAATAGAAAACTCTAATATTGGATATGGGTTTACCCAGTCCAAGTAGAAATTAGGTCACAACAAACTCTAATACGTTTTGTGATCTATTAGATTTTATTCACTAGTACTCTCAATCCCTCTAGTTGTTGCACAAATTAGTTTTTTACTAGTACTCTCAATCACGTTGCACAAATTAGTTTGGTGAGATAAAATTATTTTCTTTAAAATATTTTATTCTTAAGAAGCTAGTCTTCGGAGAAAGCTGAAAATAAATACTTGTTATTTATTTCTTTGTTTGGATGTGGTCTTTGTGAAGGAAAACTGAAGAGAAAGGCTTTGCATAGCCAAAAAACAAACCATTGGATTCACTTAAAAAAGGTTATCCAAACATAACAATAAACACAAGCACTCTCTCCTCTTCGGAAAAGGCTGTTTGATCCTGCCCAAAATTAAAAAAGACCGAGCAAACTTTGATAGAAACAGAAAAGGAAAACATACAGAACGTACACATGACAAAGCGTGTAACAAAAAGAAACTAAAAAAGAAAAGCCATGGGTGCTGTAGTCTCATGTGAGATCCAATGCAGAGGATTGTTTCTTCTGGAAAAAAACCACAGAAGCAAAACCCACAACCACAACTGTTTGTGTTATGGAGATTAGGTTGGAATAAAATAAGTCCCCTGAAAAGTGCTGGATAGAATTTAATGGAGTATTCTTTCTCTGCTTTAGGAGATGAATTTCAAGCGAGACGGATAAGTGGCTTTAGGAGACCAGTTGCTTGGAATCACGTCCCTGGCTGATAGAGTTCTGGCCGTCGACAATGTCCTAACTTTCACCGAAAATGGCCCTTTTAGCGGCCCTCCGATAACACACCAATTCGCACCCCATAGATGATTCATCTCCAACCATTTATCAGAGCTTGCCTGTCATTTTTAATACATTCGATGAGCAAAGCTAAAACTGAACTTGCATAAAAGAGTAACCCTCTAGAAATAAGATAAAAATACATTGAAACAGGGCTGGTTTTAAATGTCTGACAATATATAGTCAAAGCGGATGGACGATTCGAATATATTGTTGAAAAGGATAGCCCAGTTGCATATTACTTTTTTAAGATCACTATTATGAATAAAGTAATGCACACTTGCAGGGGAAGGGCTCTGGTCATGTGATAAGTTGAGGGAAACGATTAAGGAAATTAGCTATGTTTATAAAGATGCTAATCCGGCTTTATAATCGTTATGGGCACGCTCTGTTTGGGTTCTGCTTTTTAGGTGAAATTGTTGGATCTTTTGTATGGACGGATCCTTTATGCATTATTAGTCGCAGTAAACTGATGGAACTGAAATGGAAAAGAGAGGCTCACTTACTTCTCTTATCTGCATTGACGCAATATCTCCATCGCCATCCTCGAACTCAACCAGGAGCGAGAACCAGTAATCTGTCGAACCTTCGTTCACGTGGAAAGCTATGTTCTTGCCCGGATATTTGCATTGAGTCCTGTGTCAAATGAACCAGGTTATAGTTTAGATATAGCCATGGTGCATTTATCGATGAGCACGGTGAATGAAGAACAAGTGGTCGAGGTTGACGACAATGTCTACTGTGACTGTTAGAGCCCGTAAGGAAATATTGAACACCTTTTGTAGATGACTGGGATTTCGCCTCTGTTCCTGAGGTGCCCACCTTCACCGGCTACAGCCATGTGGCCGAAGGCGGCGCCGCTGAGGTCGAAGTGGGTGCGGCCACCGGCACAGTAGCCACCGGGGCACTCGTCTGTAACGATTATAGTCACTGCTCGTCTAGTGCATATGGTTTGGTCCAAGCACTTTACCTTGAAGCAAGCTCCGCAGCCCTCGCCATTCTTGAACAAAACTGGGCTCACCGCGCCTACCCTTGCCCTCAATGGCTTCACATCCACTAAGTTTCCATACCCACACGCTCCTCCTGAAAATATCAAGACCCGAATAGTCAAACATCTGGGTTTTACTCACCGGAAAATCAACTAGTGGTGCAGATATGAACCCCTTTACCGTCGCTTCCGTCGCCTTCTGGGCTTCCGTACCAAGTGGCTGTAGCGGGAAGCCAATGCGCGGATGAGACGTTGTGCTTAAGATGAGCGGACTCGACCAAACTATTTCCTAACAGCAGCAAGCTCACCGTCGCAATCCACAGTCCAAATGATAGTCTATCGAGGATCTTGGCCATCGGCAATGGCGGGTTAGTGCTTTCTCCGGCGGCAATGTCTTTCACCGACGGGCGAGAAAGCCAAGAGAAAAACAGATCAAGCCTTGATTTGAGGGTGATTTGCCGACTGTCTGGCCAGTAGAAGCTACAATAAGTCGAGTCTGTTTTTCAGCAGTTCGACTGAAAAGTGTTTTATAAAGCCTTTTTTATGTCTGCGGTTTTATTACCACGTGGTCCCTCATATTGAGTTTTAATTACGAGTTGCCACTGTACTACAAGATGAACGACTGATTACGGCGTTAACTCCACTTGGGGGCGTTTTGGTCATTGCGAGTCTCAAGTCTTTATTTGTACCGTTAATCCCGTTGTTTGGCATTGGAGCGAGGGAAACGGTCGAAAGGGAAAGGACGCCCTGTCAATCTTATATTATATTCTAATTATTAAGTAAACATGTGATCCGTAATCCTTTAATTACTCCATTATTTTTACAAATAAAATCAAATAATAATTACTTTTTGTTTATAATTCAATTACTCTCTCTTGATTTGTCGGGCGCCCACCAGTGGAGGTTCTTCATTCACATCTACACATGTGAGTTTCTTAATAATTTGTCATAATCGTAACACACAGGATGTGCAATGCTACGATTGGGAGACTGACCACACGATGAATCCGTTATATTTTATAAAATATGATTATCTCCTCGAAAATTGAGTATTATTGAAGAAAGTATGAAACCCTTCTTGGGGGATTGTTATTTCACTTCTTCACCAAGTCTTCGAGGAGGTCGTACATAGAAAATGAGAAATAAAAACGAAATTTTAGCATGGGTCTTATTTGACACACGTTATAATGAATTGATGTGATAAAGAATTATTGTAGAAAGGAATGTACCCACAAATGAGGGTGTAAAGAAAAAGAGAGGGAGAAAGATAGTGGGTTTCAAGAGGGTCTGTTAATGTGGGTTGAGGTTTTGGGTAATGGGGTGAGTTGGTCGGCACATGTTGCCACGCAGCTTTTGTAGACCGTGACTTTCTGTCTTCTTCTTTACACCCTACAACGATCAACGTGTGTATATTTATATTTTTAGTTATTCAATCACATTTCATTATAGAGATGGTAATAGAGCGAGTTGACACTTGACTTAGTATTGTAGTGGGTTGAGTCTGACTCAATTTTTTTAACTCGTGCCTTGTCAGTTAATTTGGGTTAAAAAATTTTTTAGGCAGACTCATAGTGATGCGAACCTAGAGTATTAAGAAACCATTGACCCAACAACAAATGCGGAACATAGAAAAGGATCGTCATACTAATCAAGAAATGTGTAGAAAGGAAATTGACCCTAGCCAAACCTGTCGACTACAACCAGAGTTATCAGAATAGCAGTTTGACCATAACCAAATTGGTTGGTTGAACCAAAGCTATCAAAACTTGATCTTTCAAGATGAATGCTTGAAGAGACCAAGTTTTTCGTAAAGAAGAAAAAGAGAGGAAACCTCACAAAACACACAAAGTTTTATTCAAAATTCAATGTCTTACAAGTGGTGCTTCTAGGTCCTTTTTGTAGATTTCTAAAATGAATTAAGACTAATAAAAATAATAATTAGGTAACCCTAGGTTGCAACTAGGGTTGGCTTACATGTGCAAAGGGTTCAAATTAGGTTAAATTTAGGGTTTAAAGATGGGCTACGCACAAAGTGGGCTTGCTTAAAACTGGGCAGAATTCAAAATGCTATTTGAATGACCAAACCATCTTCACATCTTACGATCTTGGTGTCTATTGAAAGCTTAAGATGTCTTCTTTAATTGGTAAGAAGATCACGTGTCCATTTGAAATCTTGATCTAGCCAAAATTTTCATATCAATTTTTGCGCGTAGCAAAACCAAGGCTCAATCTTAAGCTTTATAGCTTTTGTCCTTCTAGTTAGCCCATTTAGAATCACGAATGCCTTCATTGTTATTGTTCCTTGCACATTCTTCCACCATTGCTTCTTCATCAACACTTAGCATCATCATTGTCTTAGACTCCTTCTTTTGGATTTCTTCTATCAAAAGTTGAAGTCTCTCGTTCATCTTCTTTGTCCTTGCTCTAGTCATTGGGCCTCCAATGCCTTTCAATGGATCTTGATCCTTGTATATGAACTGGATCACATCATTCCCCCTTTCTTTGAGAAGATTCGTCCTAACATCACCTGCATCATACAAAGATAAGTCACTAACATTAAATGAAGCGCTTACATTACCGTATTCGCTTGGGAGATCAATTTTGTAAGCGTTGTCATTAATGCGTTCCAAAACTTGAAATGGTTCATCTCCCCGTCGTTGTAACTTGTTGCTTCTTTTCTTTGCAAATCTCTCTTTATGTAGATGAAGCCAAACTCAATCCCCAGTTCAAAACAACCTCCTTACGACTCTTGTTGGCTTGACGTGCGTAGTGCTCGTTCTTTTTCTCAATATTCTCCCTAACCTTTGCATGCAAGTCCCTAACAAATTCAGGTTTTCTTTCACCTTGCGTACTAGTAAACTCATTAGTGGGCAAAGGTAAAATATCAAGCGGAGTAAGTGGGTTAAATCTGTAAACAACTTCAAAATGTGAATTCCAGTAGAAGAATGCACAACACGATTATATGCAAACTCAAAATGTGGTGAACACTTTTCCCATTGTTTCAAAATTTTGGATAAGATTGCTCTTAACAATGTAGATAGAGTTTGATTAACAACTTTAGTTTGCCCATCCGTTTGGGGGTGTGCCACAGCAGAAAATATGAGTTTTGTTCCAAATTTATTCCACAAGGTTCTCCAAAAATGACTTAAAAATTTAATGTCCCTATCACTTACAATAGTCCTAGGTATACCATGCAAACGAACTACTTCTTTAAAGAATAAGTTAACCACATGCATCACATCATTAGTCTTACTACAAGCAATAAAATGAGTCATTTTACTAAAGCGATCAACAATTACAAAGATGTTATCCTTACTTCCTTGGGTTCTAGGCAAACCCAAGACAAAATCCATAGATATGTCGACCCAGGGTTGATTAGGATGGGTAAAGGCATGTATTTTCCATGAGGTTTAATTGTTGATTTCGCCTTTCTATATTCAATACATTTATCACAAACAGATGTAACATCAATTTTCATTTGCGGCCAATAAAAATGCTCACTCAATATATCCAATGTTTTAGAAATACCAAAATGTCCCATTAACGCCCCTCTATGAGTTTCTCTAACTAGTAATTCGCGAATAGAACACTTAAGTATAGACAATTTATCTTTCTTGGACAAAAATTCATTATGCCTATAAAAATCACCAAACGAAAATGTTTCACAAGCATTCCAAACATTTCCAAAATCCAAGTCATTTTCATATAATTCTTTAATGTATTCAAATCCTAACAACTTGGATTGAAGAGTAGTAAGCAGTACATACCTTCTTGACATTGCGTCGGCAACCAAATTGTCCTTACCTTTCTTATAGTGGATGACATATGGAAATGTCTCTATGTATTCCATCCACTTTGCATGTGGCTTTTGTAATTTGCCTTGTAACTTTAAGTGTTTTAGGCTCTCATGATTGGAATGGATGATAAACTCCCTAGGCCACAAATAGTGTTGCCATGTTTGCAAGGCTCTCACCAAGGCATATAACTCCTTGTCGTAGATAGGATAATTTAAAGCTGCTCCGTTAACCTTTTCGCTAAAATAAGCAATTGGATTCATTTTCTTCATATTTCTCCACGCGACACATTCAATATCAAAGGTTTTATCAAAATTTGGTAAAGCTAATAAAGGTGCATTTGTCAATTTCTGCTTTAAAAGTTCAAAAGATTTGTCATGTACCTTAGTCCAGTTGAATTCAGCGTTCTTCTTTATCAAGTCGTTTAGAGGTGTTGCTATGGTGCTAAAGTCCGTCAACTTGCTAATCCATGGAAACTTCGGACTTCGCTCACATTCTTTGGTATAGGTAATTCCCTTATTGCTTTCACCTTTTCTTCGTCAACGGATACTCCTTTAGAGCTCACTACTAGGGGTGTTCATGGGACCGGTTCGATCCAGTTCCATAGTGGAATAGTACCGAACCGGTCGGTACTGGTTTGGAAATCCCAGCACTGGTACCGATCCCATGGAAACTCAATACCAGACCGGTACTGGACCGGTTCAGTCGGTACTGGTATCGGTTCGGTACCGATTTAGTACCTGTTTAAAATAAAATAGAATAAACAATATAAATATTTTTTTAATACATGATTCCCAGCATTTCTTTTAAGAACGAAATATAGTTTTGGAACCAATTCAAATAAATCTGGTTGCAAATGCTTTGGTGCCTTGTCCAGCACAAGAGCAATCTTTTGAGTTTTGAGCAGATTGAGGCTTTCTTCTTGGCTCTGGACATCCTTGAGGAACAGCTCCATCTAGGGCCCTCAAAGAGTTTATAATGTAGAAAAAAAAATACTCACAATATGATCATATTTATCCCATATAAATCAATGATTTGTCATTTTCTCTTAAATAAAAATTGAACGGATAAATTTATGGTAGCCTGGGGATGATTAGGCTTCCTGCAAGAGCAGGAGAGAGCAAAACATAATAGAAATCACTAACAAGCAACAAATCGACAGAGTTTAGAACACACTACTAACAAATCCAAGAGAGAGCATAACAGAAATCAATAAATCGGCACCAACAGAGAGTTAGCAAGTATCGATTCGAAGAGGACAGAGTACACCATCAACAGAAAAGTCAAATGTCTAGTATTAGGAATACTGATCGAACTGGCATCTTGCAAGCTCTCTCAATCGATGGAAATCGGAAGGAACTTGGAAGATGAACGTTGTTCGATGACCGTTCGCAGTAGGGAGAGCTGGAGGGGAGACGAACGTCGTTCGGTTGGGAGGGCCGGAGGGGAGAGCTCTCTGTCAACGAAAAATGTTAGAGACTGAGAGTGTCGGAGGAGAGGGCCTGAGGGGACAATAGAGGGATGACAGAGTGAGAGACTGAGAGTGTGTGAAAATGTGAGTGAAAAGCAAAATGTTAAGGCTGAGACATTGAGAGACGCAGGGTGCCCTAACCCTAATTAATCCAGTATCATATATCGGTTCTCTCGGTCGGTACCAGTTCTGCGGTACCAAATACCGAGAATAGAACTGATAATTTCGGTTTTGCTCAATCAATACCGAAATCGGTTCGGTACCAATCAAAACAGCACCGAACCGGTACCAAAACCGCAGGTTCCCGATTTGGTTCTCGGTACCGGTTCGGTTTTGCACACCCCTACTCACTACAAAACCAAGAAATACAACTGACTCCATGCAAAAGGTGCACTTCTTTAGGTTATCATACAATTGGTTAGAATGTAACACATCAAATATAGCTCTCAAATGATCTAAATGTTGTTCTATTGTTTTGCTGTAAATCAATATGTCATCAAAGTACACAACAACAAATTTTCCAGTGAACGATCTAAGCACATGGTTCATCAACCGCATAAATGTACTAGGAGCATTAGATAATCCAAAAGACATAACTAACCATTCATACAGTCCATATTTTGTCTTAAAAGCAGTTTTCCATTCATCTCCATTTTTCATGCGAATTTGATAATATCCACTTTTTAAATCAACCTTAGAAAATATGCATGCTCCATACAATTCGTCTAACATATCATCTAATCTAGAGATGGGATGTCGATACTTTATCGTCAATTTATTGATGGCTAGACAATCCATGCACATCCTCCACGTTCCATCTTTCTTTGGGACTAAGATCACCGGCACGGAGCATGAGCTTGTACTTTCTTTTACCAATCTTTTCTCTATTAGGTCATCGACTTGTACTCTTTGAGATGTTTCCAACAAGGTATTTTCAAATTTTTTTGGACTACACCTTCCTTTTTTCTAGATTTTCAAAAATTTGAAGAAAACGCTAAATTTTTTTTTTTAAAGAGTTGATCAAAAGATCAAAGACAATAACTTTGATAGAGGATCGAATGAAAAGAACTTTTTTTAATAGATAATTGAAGAGCAAAGAAGATACATGAAGAAATAGATAACAAGAAAATAAAGATAGCTACTTGAATTTGTTCAAGCCAATGCTCTTACACCAACTTATGCAAACCTAGGGTATTAAGGAACCCTAGACCCAACAACAAACGCGGAACGTAAAAAAGGATCATCGTACGAATCAAGAAATATGTAGAAAGGAACTTGACCCTAGCCAAACCTGTCGACTAGAACTAGAGTTATCAAAATAACAGCTTAACCCTAACCAAATTGGTTGGTTGAACCAAAGCTATCAAAGCATGATCTTTCAAGATGGATGTTTAAAGAGACCAAGTTCTTCGTAAAGAAGAAAAAGAGAGGAAACCTCATAAAGCACACAAAGTTTCCTTCAAAATTTAATGTCTTACAAGTGGTGCCTCTAGGTCCTTTTTATAGACTTCTAAAATAAACTAAAACTAATAAAAATAATAATTAGGAAACCCTAGGTTGCAACTAGGGTTGGCTTACAAGTGCAAAGGGTTAAAATTAGGTTTAATTTAGGGTTTAGAGATGGGCCACGCACAAAGTGGGCTTGCTGGAAACTGGGCAGAATTTGAAATGCTATTTGAATGACCTAACCATCTTCAAATCTTATGATCTTGATGTCTATGGAAAGCTTAAGCTGTCTTCTTTAATTGGTAAGAAGATCATGTGTCCATTTGAAATCTTGATCTAGCCAAAATCTTCATATCAATTTTTTCGCACAGAAAAACCAAGGCCCAATTTTAAGCTTTATAGCCTTTGTCCTTCTAGTTGGCCCATTTAGAATCACAAATGCCTTCATTGTTGTTGTTCCTTGCACATTATTCTACCATTGCTTCTTCATCAACACTTAGCATCATCATTTTCCTTTGCTCTTGGATTGTAGACTCTTTCTTTTGAATTTCTTCTATCAAAAGTTGAAGTCTCTCGTTCATCTTCTTCGTCCTTGCTCTAGTCATTGGGCCTCTGATGCCTTTCAATGGATCTTGGTCCTTGTATACCAACTAGATCACATCACATAGCCTTGGCTTGTTGAAGCTCATTAGACTCGGCTCGTTTAACTCGGTAGGTTTCGTGAGCTGAACTTTTTAAAGCTTAGCTCAGCTTAGTTTGGCTCACTCGCTCATTTATCAATCTACCTTGAAATGCGCTAAACCTGTTTGTGTAAATGTCAGGATGAAAGTTTAATCGATGTAAGTAAGTTACTCAACTAACACTCATAATTCCAAGTGAGTTTTTTTATTCTCTACTTGGTTATTTTAGATCAATCTCATTGTTAACTAAACTAATTAACTCGAAATTAGTCACTAAAATATAAAATTTAGCAAAATCTGATATTTGAATATCTTTTCAGTTAATAGTTTTTGCTTATATTATTTCTTGAGCATTATTAGAAACATTAATTATAAATACATTTTATGTATCTGTTGAATATATTGTGTTTGATGAAAAATCAAGAAATATTACAAGATTCATGCAATCAAAATACAAATGAGAAAACATGTTCGTATAAGTGTTGCTCCATCTCCCCAACACTCATTTTTTCCTCCCTCTTTCTCTCTCTTACTTTCTTTCTTTTCTCCTCTTTCTTTCTTTTATAAATATCATGTTTCTCCTTCATTTTTTTTAATCAAAAGTTCTTTCAATCTCTTACTTCTCAATTTGTAGCATTCCATCAACAATATGCAACATTATATATTTGTAAAGATATATGTGTGATATATATTTTTTTGGAATCGTCTCAAATAATTTTTTATCCTAAATACATGCCATTTTATATATTAATAAAAAAATTTGTTAATTAAATAACAAACTTTTATATTTTGACATTATAATAATAAATAATTATTATAATTTTAATAACTAAATTTTTAACAAATATACATTATATTGATATAAATTAGAAATATTTATGTATGCTCGACTTTTTAGACTTGGCTCGTTAGATTTGTTTAGTTGGCTTAGCTCAGCTCATTTAACTCATGGATTGCAAGTTGGCTCGGGTTGAAAATTTTTTTGGACGGGCTCATAAGGTCGGTTGTAATATCCAGAAAGTTTCTACGTTTTCAATGTAAAGTATTTGTGTGAGTAATATGTTTTGTTAATTGTAATATGTGTTGGAAATAGTGACATATGAATGGGATGCGTTGGAATTATGATCTGTGGTGTAAATTTGGGAGTTTTGTATTATGACTTAAGGAGGAGTGAAGATTCATATAGCTAAGGGACTTAAGGAGGAGTGAAGATTCATATAGCTAAGGGACTTCATATACCAGTTGACCAAAATTGTAGTGGTCGACCAATTTTGGAACAAATTGTCAAATTGGAGAATTCTGGTAGATCGGCTGAAGTAAAATGGTCAACCGGTTTTTAAGTAGATTGTAAACTTTGAAAGTTGTATTTGATCAGTGGACGACCAGTTTTAGTAGCAGGTAGCTCTCGTGTTGTCTTACGGTCGATCACTTAAAGAAAGGTGGTCGACTAGTTTAAAAGAGAAAATACAAAGTTTAGTCTCGGGTTGCTTTGCGATCGATCGACGAGAGAGAAATGGTCGACCAGTATACGAAAGGTCACCTCAATTCTTATATGATGTCATATTTTAATTGGGAGCCTTAGAGGTGGATGACTTTAGCTCATGCCTGATTAGCAACACCTCCAGCTTGGTGCTGAAGAAAGGATGAAAACTTGAAAATATATAGCATTTGAAGACTTAAATTATTCAAAGGAAAGAAAATTCTTTCAAGAACCTCTCCTAAATTCTTCCTCTCTTCTTCTTTTAGAATATCAAGGTAAGTTCTTTGATGATTTTATTAAAGAATTCTATGAAGTTATGGAAGTATGATAGAAAGAAGAAGAAAAATTGGATGGAAAGGTTGAAATCGAGTAGATTAGATATTTGATGTTGTTGCTTGACTTCTCAAATTTTCAGAGCTTCACCAATTGGGCATGTTATTAAAAACATCTTAAGGGAGGAGTAGGTTCTGGAATTGATAGATTGAGTTATGTTCAGGAAAAGTTATGGATGATTGAAAACGAATAAAAACTAGAAGTAAAATTGAGATTATGTTATGTATATTTCTAATACTATTTCAAAGTGTCGAGTGGTTATTGATTATGACATAATTGGTTATGAAGGTTGTTATTTATAAAGGATTGATTATTCAAGAAGATATTTCAAGTATGGAAGCATCGACAATTCAAGGTAAGCAATGAATCTTAAGTGGTTGCCTTTGTCTAGCTCCATCACTAGAAAATAGGATGTTATTATTGAAGATATTATGTCATTAAGTCTGATTTGATATATGTTCAATTTATTTGATTAAGGCTATGTAGTCATAAAGGTTATTAGGAGTTAAGTCCTAAGCTTATGGTCGATTAAGTTGGTTTGAGGATAGAGTGTATATGATAGGACTAAGATGGCTTATAGGAGTGATATTGTGGATGATATGTACACATGATTACATATATGATTCCTCCATCACACGATGAAAATGTTTTAAAGCATAAATAATGATAATGAAATTAAACATGAACTGAACAAACTTAAATAGGCGATTGTGAGATGGGGAGTTTAACAATGGTTTTGCTTAGGAGAACTACAAGATGATGTATCCCTTCCTCGATAGGGGATTGGGTGACAATTTTGCCTAAGAGAACCATAAGATGTTTCATTTCCCTTGGACTGATGTTCTCTAATTGTCTGAACTGTTATTTGGCTAAAAAGACATAAATGTAAAAAGGAAATATCGAATGAAATGCATGATTATGAACTGCATAACATATGCATATCATATTCACCGTTATTGTTTTTAGATATTCATTCTTACTAAGCATTAGGATCATAGCTTATGTCTTGTTCTTCGCGAGGTAAGATTCTGTGGCTTTGGTTCTCGGCCTCCATTTCCGAATATTGTTGGCTTTGTGAAGCGTATTCTGAATTCTAATTCGGTTTTGTAATTGGCCATTTCTACGGAGTGGTGCTCTAATGGCTGAAGACCATGGGTGTGCTGCAGGTAACGAATTTTTCCCTCTAACTATTATTAGTCTGTTGTTACGCTGAGATTGGTGTTCTGGATGGAATTTGGAGGTTGAATGTGTGAATTATGCCTCGATGGTGTTGGATTAGTTTCTGTATGGAGCCTAACAATATTATTGAGTAGTTTGGTGTTGAGATTATGAACTATGTTATGTTAAAATGAGAGGATTTAACTATTGTCTTTATTGTTCTATAATGAAGCATGTTTCGTACTCCACGGTTGTAATCGATGAGCGATTTTACTACTGAATTAGTCATTACGATAATCTGTGAAGCATGTTGTTAGTCTACACGTTAGGATGATTTATATGATATTCTATTATTTGGATAAAAAGGATAAATAAATAGAATTTTGATTATATTAAACTTAGTTTTACTGCGGATAGATGTTTGGCTGATGGTTTGGGATTTTATTCTCTGTTGGACTTGGAATGTATATCCTGCTGTTAGTTCATATTGAGATAGGTTACATTCTGTTTAGGTGCCGATGAAGTACTTTGAAGTTGTAATGTTTTAAATTGTGAAGGTATCGAAAGGAAAAGAAGAATAGCGACTAAGTGCTAGCGTACAATAAAAATTTGAGGTAAGGAATTAGGTGTGTCGTGGCCATGTGGAGGCCCTACACCACAAGTATTATATGAATTGTATTGCTTTTCCTTGATATGCGTTCTTGACTATTTTGTGCAGTGTATTCTCTTGGTTCTGATGCTTATTGCTTTCCTTGGTTCTGGTTAGGAAATAGAATTGGTATCTCTTATTGCTAATGCTTATAGTAGAGAAATGCGATGAATGATGATGTTAAGTGGTAGGATAAAATGACGAAATGAAAGATGAAATGATATGCACGTATGATTAATTATGAATAGAGACTTTAAATTCTATTTTGTACAATTAGTTATATTCTTCTATTGTAGTTCCCGTGCAATTCATAATATTATTCGTCGCAACTTATTAATTGTTAATACTTATTTCATTTCCGTAAATCTAGCATGTGTACATAAATTAGCATGATAGTTATAGAAGCATGTTAAGTGTAATTAACTGAACCGAGCAGGTCTAATTAAATAGGACTCTTTGCATGCTTAATTAATTATCATGCTAAATTAATTGGAATAAAATCATGTTCAATCAATTAGGAAATGAAATCAATTAATTGAGCTTTTGAATATAATCTGAATATGTTTTGTTTGAGTTCCTTAAGTATTCCGAGCATGTTTAGTTAATGTAATGAACTAGCATGTTAATTTCGAATGTATAAGATCAGTTAGTCATTTCATTTATAATTGATTAGGACTTTAGTTAGTATCGATTCGTTAAGCACATTTCTAACATTTGTTTGAGAAGCATGCTTATATTCTATTTAGTTTGTGTTTTGTTTTGTTTAGAGGAGCATGCAAAACTTGTTTTAGTTTATTGATTGTGCGATGATAAATCAAGCATGTTATATGTCGCTTTCGATTCGTTTCCGTGTTTGCTTTCAATTAATGTTATTCTTGTCATTCGTTGATTTCCATTATTGCTATTCTTATCATGCGTTGTTTGCTACTTGTATTGTTTGATTACCAATTCTTTTATGTTATGTCATCATGCATCATGTTAGGTTGAGAATGTATGGTCATGCATCAGATTAATAGAAACCCATAGGGAGTGCCACTTTGGGGTGGTACTCGCACATGCATGAGTTAGGAAAATGAAATGCATGAATGCAATGAACGATGATGAATGATGAATGATGGGAGGTTGATGGGCCGATGGGTAGTTTGGATCTAGTCCACTTAGGGCTAGAAGCCGATCAACTATACCATCTAGTATGTGTTCCTTCAACTTCTAGCTAGATGTACGAGTTATGAATGAACGAATGAATCAAACGTAATGAAAGATTGGCTTGGGGCGGACTCATTCCAAGTGAACTAAAGAGAGGCATTGCATATGTATTTTCCCTTTTTCCTTACTAAGTCTTTTAGACTTACAGTTTACTTGTGGTGTAAGTATACGTGAATGACAAGAAGAACGATGAACAAAACACAAAGCAGTTGATGAAAGATTTGCACATGAAGGTGCTTGTGATTGGTCAGGCTAAGTGAGTAAGAAATAAAACAGTTTGTAATTAAATTATATTTAATTTTATAGCATTAAAGTAAAACAAAATATTCTCTTTATAAACAATTTACACTTCCGCTATGTTTTAACAAAGAAAATAATTTCTAACGGCCCAGCTTGCACTCTGATTATGAAGAATTTTAATTATATTACAAAAATTTTCAATTTCATGTATGTTAAAAAGGTTATGAAAAACCCGGTCGTTACAAAAATAATTTGATCAAACAACATGCTATTTTGAATAAATCTCTTGATGATCAAATTATAGAATTGAAGAACATGAATAATATTTTGAATGCTACTATTAAAACTTATGAATTTGATAATAGTGATTTGAAGTTGAAAATTGATGATTTGAATGCTATAATGCTTAAATTCACTAATGGTAGTAAAAATTTAAAATGCTCTTAGGTAAGCAAAGGGTCACATTTGATAAAGCTAGAATTGGCTATGAATTTTTTGCTAAAAAGAAAAATTATACGAATTTCTTTGTTAGCCCTACAACTTGTAATATTTGTAATTGCATAGGGTATAAACCATTTGTTTGTCCTTTGAGTTTAAATTCTAAACTTAAATCAAATTTGCTAAATTTGCATAGGTTCCTAAAAGAACCAAACCTCTAACAATTGGACCCAAAAAAGGTTTGGGTACCAAATAAATCTACTTAATTGTGTTGTAGGTTGGAGATTCTCCCAAGGAGCATAAAGGATTTGGATGGTGGATCCAAAAATGAAAAGGGAGAAGCTTCAAGAATATTCCTTCAAATTGGTAAATATGAAAATGCTATTATGAAGGTACACAATTTTGTTCTTAGATTTTTTTTTCCTATTCTTGATTTGAATTGAGCAGATATGTTGAATTGTTGGATATGGAATTTTTATGATTTGTTTGATATCTCCCATAGATTGAAATTGGATAAAGAAATAGGGGGAAAATAGAATTGTTAAAAATTAGTTGAGATTATTGATTTGTTTTGGAATGTTAAGTCTTAAACCTTGATGATTATGCTTCCGCTATAGATTAAACCTTGATATTCCCCATTGATTTTGTTTATCACTAATTTAGGAGGAGAAAATATAATTGGTTGACTTAACTTAGTATTCCCCAAATATTTGAAGTTGTGCATAATGATAGGGGGAGAAAGTTGTTTTTAAATTGCATTTGTTGCTCTAAGGGAGAGAGCAAGTATTTTAATGTGTGTTATATTCCCAATTTTTTTGTTGTGTGCTTAACATAGGGCGAGAGAACATTTTCAATTGAGATTTTGATGTTAATATTTGGTTTCTCTCTTCAAAATTTATTTATTTTTATTTACAATTGGTATCAATCTTTAACAAATGTTTTTGGTTTTAATTGTGAATCATCAAGTGGTATCATTAGTTAATCTCTTATTTCTTCTATTGATATCACTCTTAGAAATTGAAAATTGATATATCATTCTTAGTTGCACAAATTGATATATCTTTCTTGAAAGTTGGATTTGAATTGAATGATAAAATTCCCTTAAATAATTTTATATGCTTAATGACAATAAGGGGAGAATACTTTTTATTTGAATGAACTTTGATTGTGGTTGTATAAATTTGGTATCTCATTTTTTTTTACCACACATTGGATTCTAATATTAAATTCCCTCCGATGGTTTATTTGTGGTATAGATTTTGACAAAAGGGGGGGAATGAATTTTATTTTGATGAATTTTGCTTGATTTTAGACTCCCCTCCCCATGGAATGTTTTTTGATTATGACAAAAAGGGGGAGAGTAATATATAAGTTGTTCAAGGGGGAGAAGGTTTAATGAATTGAAATAGCATGTTTGCATGGATTAATTGTTTGATATATTGCATGAATTAAAAGGGGAGAAATCTAATATGCAATAATATATGCACATGCTTAGTTTTAGGATACCAACTTATTTGATTTTCTCATCATAAAAAATGGGAGATTGTTAGCCTTTTATTAGGCTTAGATTTATTTTGATGATTACTAAATGATGTTTAATTCAATGAAATCAACAAGTTATTTATTGTATTTTATAGATATTATTCTTAATGGTTTTATCATTATATTTATATATGTATTTACTAGAAATACCTTCAAAATGGGAATTATTAATGTGCTAACATGTTTATCGAAATCCATGTAGTGTATGCATATCATTTTGAGACTTAGAATATTTAAAGGGATGAAATGGAGAGGCTGTGGACATGCTGCAGACAAGAGATCCGACCAAAACTGGGTTCTGGTTTTTCGGTCACACTGCGGTCGAGGATCAAACGAGCTGTTCAATCAAAAAATCTCAGACTTTGCCATTTTCAAGCGTTTTGCGGATGAGACACAATCAAGGTTTTCGGAGGAGGCACGTGACTGAAAAAGTAGAACAGTGAGCTCTGAGTGTTTTTGGACACGAAGTGGTTGAGGCGCGATCGAGGGGTGCAACTGAAAAGTTCAATTCTGCACAATGGGCAGATTAATGGTCGAATTTTTAACGACTCAATGTGCAACGGCAATATGCAGTCAACCAAAAAGGATTAGGTCGACCAAAATGTGTAGTCTATAAAAGAAGAGAAGCACTCCAAGCTCCATAACGAATGAGAGAAGTATTGAAGCGCTAGCAAAATTTCTACTCAACTTCTCATCATATTTGTGAGCAATTATAATTCAACTTTCCCCAACCATAAAATTGCGAGTTATTATTGGGAGAGTTCGGGTCTAGTTTTTGGTTTTACTATTTCCAAATTACTTGTGCGAAATTGTAAAGGGTGACTCCCAACGAATTAGTTATATAAGGATGATGCCCCAAAATATTCAATGGCTCGATTGAACACCCGTAAGTTCAATCAAAGGGTGACGCCCCGTTAATAGTCAAAGGTTGACAACCCGAAATAGTTAAAGGGTGATGCCCTTAGAATTAGTATTTGTAACGGTTTAATTAGCATCTGTAAGCCAATTGATTAGTGGATCTCCAAGTGAAATTTTAGAGCACGGACGTAGGTGGGTTATCAAACCGCATAAACAAATCTTATGTCCAAACCAAACCGAACTTGATTGAACCAAACCAAACCAAACCAAACCAAACTGAACTTGCTCGTGCCAACCCCTAAGTTAAAATTCTCTATGTTGACTTTAATTTTCGTGGCTCATTAACGTTTGGACGCATGTAAATTTTCGGTCAAATGATCAAATTGGTAAAAATTGAAAGTTACCATGTAGTTAAAATTTTGAAAATAATGTTAGGTAAATCAAAGTTATCTCATATAGAGTTTTTGATAATATTTAGATTTTCGACAAATCAGAATTTAAAATTTTATTTAATATATAATATAATATAATATTTTGTATTATTTTTATATTGAATAACTTTTTAAATAAAATAAATTTTCTTTTAAAAGGGGGAGGACTTCCTCCCCATTCACGCCTTCAATTGATTGCTATACACATCCTGTTGCATGAAGGTGTTTTATTTGTATACACAACGTGATATTGGGACAAGGATAATGCTATGTCTTTGGGTTTGAATCTCTAAACATGCCCATGATGTTTTGTCATTACGTTTCGATACGCATTGACTAGTTTCCAAAAAGTCATTATTTTCCCCTTACGTTCTATGGATATACGATGTACAAAGGTTCGTGAGTGACTTTATTTTTACTAGGTCCATTTTCTATGAAAAATGGTGATGACAGTATATTATATATAGCTACCTATGTATGTAGCAAAGTTTTCAAGATTTGCCTAACTGATGACTCATGAAGTATGTTTTCTTAAAATGGTTTTCTTTGATGTAAATTCCACACTATATTTTTCTTAGCTCACTATTTTAAAACAAAATGATAAAACCAGTTTTGACATGCATTAAGTATAGCAGAATCTCTACTAAGTTAGTCACTCACCCTATAAAACTTTCATTTTTTCCCAGGTAAGGACTAGGGATATAATGACTTAAAACTTTGCATACTTATGAATGACATATATGTTACGCCCTAAAGGGAATCCGAGACAAAATGTGGAGTAACCCAGGTTGAGAATGAACCGAGCTACCCAACCCGTAACTTTAAATATCCAATGTAGCAGTGGAAGACTTTAAAAATTATTAAATCATGGCTCAGTACAACTGTGCAAAATACAAAGTCCAATCTTACAAAATAAATTCTCAAAAGAAATTATACTGGAATAAATATCGCTGAGCACATTCCTACATCAGCAGCTGAGGATCTTCCAAACTAAAATCTGAAGGGAATGTCATTGTGGTAAGTCAATTAAACTCAATAGAGATAAATTTTATGTTTAACAATTTAATTAAAAACAATGATTAAGTATTCTTGGTCAAACTCATATTTTATAAATTTATTTTATAAAAATATATAGAATGACACACGTTTAAAACAACCCACTATAATGTGGTACATAATAAAAAATAGACCCTGGTTGTACTATTTAAAAACCTCTGTGAAAATAGAGCCACTTACGAACTCTTATGTCATAGGTATATCACATAATAACAGCAATGCTCAGCGATCATGATAGCCACAGAAATACTCTGATCCGTTTTAGGGTTTTGAGCATACTTTAACGCACCTTTTTATAAACCTTGATTTTTTAGTAAATTCTTGTAATATTTTATGTTTTTATTATTTTATTCTTATTAGAAATCACCATTTAAAATTAAATCATACATTTAAAAAATCATTACAATGGAAAACTTTATCAATTAAAATACAATTCTCTCCAAAACCAAGTTTAAAAGTCCTTCACAATAATTAGAAAAGTCCACTACTTAAACAAAAAACTAGAGTACCAAAACAAATTGAAACCACTTTATATATCATATAAAATTCCTTAAAATTCTTTTCATTTAAAATCCCTTAACTTGTAATCAAATAGACCCAACAACCTCCAAGTCTTCATCATGGGCAAGTACCCTCAACGTGAACTTCGCATTTGTCATTTCATTCGTAATATCCATGCCTACAATTTAATATTCATCTATAAGTCTAAGACTTAGCAAATAATGCATGTGATCGTGCACATGACATGTCGTGACATTGGTTTTTCATTATTTTTTTCTCTTTTATTTCTTTTCTTATATTTTTTTCTTTTCTCGGGTATGAGTAGTCACGACGATGGGCACACCACAACCCTCCTATCCTTTGGGAGGTCTCCTCTCATGCGGAAGGTCTCCTCTTATGTGGAAGACAGACATCCTCTCTTGTAGGAATCCTCTGTTAGCTGCTATGCAATTTAATGCACAACAACCTAGCAACCCTCTGTGCTAGTCAGCCATAACCTCATTGTAGCAATCTAATAGGCTAATGCCTCACCTATGCTCTCTTGTGGGACAACCTGTCCTCTTTACCCATTTACATATATTTAATCTTTTATCTTTCTTAAGTGCAGACCCATGCCTGAACATGCATAAAAATGCCACAGATCACATCCTCATCAATTGACCACCAATACAATATGCAATATTTAAACAAACCACAAATCCTCAACATATGCAATAATTAAACAACAATAGTAACAAATCCTCAACTTATACAATAATTAAAGAAAACCAGTAACAACAAATCCTCAATGACATAACATCACCCATCAACTATAAGACTAAACCACAATATCAAGAATAATAGAGAACATCATAGAATATCGGTCAATACCATAACAAGTCCTCAACATGCTCATCAGAACTGTAAATAGCCTAACATTTATCCTTACTTCCTTGGTTCATAAAATAAACAACACAGCAAAACAAAGGAGCCTACCCTCAAGAATCCATCACTAAAACAGTAAGCAACGTATCCCAAAAATAAACATGAAAGAGTGAGCAAGTCATCAAGCCCTCGAAAGTTTCCACATAACTATATCAAAACAGAACCCAAACAACTTTCATCACATTCAACAGGGCTTCATATTCTTTTCTTACTACGCATAAAATAAATATAGCAAAAAGGCAGCATATCCTTGAGCCATCAAATAAAACAGAGAACATAAAATAAGCACAATCTACAGAGCACAAGTCCTCGGGATTTTTCCATCAAAATAGTAAACAAAAAATAGAAACGACCTCCTATCACCTTGCATTATAGGCCAATAGGCCACCCACAAGCAAACATTACTTACCTCAAGCTCCATAAAATGGAGCAAACAATCCAGTTATGGCAGAACCCTCTCCCTCAACTCGTCTCTCCATTGCAAGTTCTATCTCCATGCCTCTTTGAAAAATCCTCAGACAAAGTTACCACATTTGCCCACGAAGAAAACCTGTTCTGCTTTTCCTAAAATTTTTGTCTTTTATATTATCTGTTAGGGCGCCATGAATTCACAGTTCCCCCAAGCATTGGCTTTCGCAGCAGGTACGCTTTCACGGTTTTCTCCCATGGTTCAGTGAGCGCTTAAGCCAAATGGCGATGTTCAGCTTGTACGCATGTTTTTCGTTAGTTGAACAATGTCGTTCTGCAATGCCTGCATGTTTCCCATTCGTCGAACGACACCATTTGATTCTCTGCGTGACCGCATTTTTTTCCTTTCACGTGGAATGAATCTGTGTCACCGGAAGCGTCTTACGCACATCCTACAGTCTGCGTTTAATCATGCTTCCATCTGATGGTCAACCTCCAACCCACTTTTTGAAATCGTTTCCACGGACAAGTTTCTCTCCTGCAATACTTATCCCACGGCCGAGGCTACATCCACGTTTCCTCCTTTTTAATCCAACAACCATCATCCCTCCCGCAACGAAATCTTCCATTTTCACAAGAGCATCTTTTCCTCTCCATCATTCTCATCGAACGGTCTCCTCTTCTCTTGTCCCTTTGATCTAACGGCCTAAAATTGGCTTGCCTCTTCCAGCCTTTACTCTCGCAGTCAAGTTGTCCAACAATGCCGTTTTTCCCTTCTCATTGGACCCTTACCAAGCCACTCTGCGGTTTAACTTCATCTTTTCCACCCAATCAACTCCTAAATATTTTTCCTTCACCATAATCAACTCACCCGACCTTGAAATATCTTAAGCTGCTAAATTGCTATCTAAATTTTTAAATCATCTCAAACACGTCCTCCTACGGTCAAATGTGCGTAAAGTAAAACAAGACCCCAATTCAAGTCAATCGAACTTAGTTCACATGACCAAGTTGATCCAATGATTAATGTGTATGCTTAAATAAAATATGGTCAATGAAAAATTACATGATATAATGAAAACTTGATGAGTCATGAAATGCACACATTATTTTATATGAGAAACACGTCGCAAAATATTACTTTTAGAAATCAGGGTAATACAGTACACAAAATTAAATCCCTACCTGGCTTACCAATAACCAAGCCCACACTAATCTGGAAAGTTTAATATATGTTGAGTCCAAACTCTAAGCCTTAAAACCTAAGAATAATGGTATCACAGAATTAACATAAAAAATTCTCATTTAAATCCCAACTTTGGGCTAAATAAAATAACTCAAAAATGATTGAGTCGGGAGCCCTAAATATTGCCAAAACAGCTCTGAAATGTTCCAAAAATATTTGGGTTTAAAGTTCAAATCGGGTCCAAACCAGGGTCTGGCCCATGATTCAACAGCTGGGTCACGACCCAAATTGGGCCTAGGCCATGACCCAACTTGGCCAAGACAGCTAAGCCTGGTCGAGCCATAACTTTGCACATTATGAGCCAAGGCCCATCGTTGTCCTCTTCAACGCAAGCCACACAATTTTGTCAAATTTCTCTGATATTCCACCGAAATCGAGACCCAAACAATCAACAATACATTGAGTTATGAATTTAACATGACAAATGTCCATAAATTGATAGTTCAAAGTCTAACATTCAAACTTTACATTTTGAAATTCTAAAGCCATTCATCCAATTTGGCAACAAAAATCCCAATTCTAAATTATGGATGATAGTATAAGTTCAGGTATTTACCTCACATAATCGTTTGAATTTTCCAACTTTTTGGTTCGTAATGCTCACTAATCCAAGCCAATCGACACATAGAAAATCATATATCAATAGAGATTATAAAATTTTGGTTTTCATTAAAACCCCATTATTTCATGATAGGAAAGTTTCACTTATCGGGTTTTACTACACTCAAATCCAACCTTCTAGCAAGGATTCGATTTCAAAAAAAAAAAATTAGACATAGGTTCAACATTTCCTCCAAAGCCTGGTACACCTTTGCAGTGACAAGGAGTATCTTCTTGTTGAGAGAGCGAGAGAGAGAGAGAGAGAGAGAGAGAGAGAGAGAGAGAGAGAACTTACCTTGGGAAAATGGTTTAAAATGGGGAAATAAGTATGTAATTAGGGGAGAGAGAGAGTTCCCAAGATTTTCACAACATCTCATAAATGGGAATCAACCCAAATTGAATTCCCTTAAAACAAAATTTAAATTATTACCTTCATGGAGCAGTGGTATAACAGTGTAAGTGATGTGTAAAATTAAAAATCAAAGAATTATGCATAATTAAGTTTGGAAATAAACTTTTTTTCTAGAGAGTTTAGATATAATGACATAATTGAATATGAAAATATAAATGGAATTGGATGAAAATTAAAGATGATAAATTAGACATCTTAAGAAAGAGAAGGACATTATAGTTATGTAAATTGGACTTATATAGCCAAAGTTATACAATTTTAAAGTTAGGTTAGGTGTATGTGACATTTATGTACGATTATCATTAAATATTTAATTCATACATAATGAGTGCGAATTTGAGGATGTTTTTTAGGATGAAAGTTTTCTAGTACATGTATCTATGATCTCATGTAATAAAATATAATCAACAATAAGGTCGTGGCTTGCATGTCAAGCTAAATCAAGTAGCTTAAATTGTAAATAAGGAGATATTAAGGGCAAAATGGTCAAAGTGTTGTCGACCAGACTCTACAAATAACACGGGAGTGGTCGAGAAAGGGCGGACAACCAAATTTTGGAATCAAATCTACATAAATTACAATCAACCGATATTGAGGGGCAATTGATCGAAACCTTGTAAAAGGTTAGGGAATGGGTATCTGCAAATGAAGGCAAGTACCCGCCAACATGTGGCGGATGACCGCAGAAATAACAAAGGGGAAACTATATTGGGAGTTGATGGTCAGTCTTTCAAGGCGAACGTCCAGAAAAATGACAGTGTCTCGAGTTTTAAAACCATAGTCATGAGCAAATGACCAGGGTCATGAGTGGACGAGTGGAATCTATGATTTTTTGCCTAGAAATATGCTGGAACAAACAACCATTGCTAAGGGGCGGATGATCGAAACTTGAGACTTTAGAATATTTTCCTTAGGTTTTTAACCAATTGTTTAATCATTTCTTAATTCTTTTTGAAAGATTATTTAGACATAGATAGAACATGGCTAGATAGATGACATCAAAACATGCATAATTTATGTATGCTTAATAACATGATTTGCATTATTCATATTACATGCATTATTAGTATATATTATATACATTCAATAAATGCATAGAGAGGATATCAAATCATGCATCATGAACATATTTATATGTACAAAAATATTATATGGGTGGTATTATTGATCATAGAGGAACCCAATATACTACATCAGACTATATATTGTATGACGTATGTAAAGTGGGAAAATAGTAAGGGAGTGACTGTGAGTCCCCCTTGGGTTGAGAAACCTTAGCTCTCTAGAGGTTTATTTGTTCATGGTCATGCCTATTGGACACAGTGGCCAGTAAGGAGGAGTTTCATAGTTGTGTGCGACTTTATATACAATGATATTTGATCTTGTATATTGACATTTAGGAATATGTTAATACGGTACTTGTTAAACAACTTCATTGTTTAAATTAAATGACGTTGAATCGAATCATAATATTATCATTGCATTATAATGAGTAGACAGATGATGTGTGATATTCATACGACATATCATTATGTTATAAAATGGTCTAGATATAGACCTAGGTGGTGGGTGTTGGTCATATATTTGTGAATTGTGTGAGATTGTAATTCTTGAATATTAGGTTTACTTGCTGAGCTTTATAACTTACTCCTTAGTGGTTTTCTTCTTTTCAGATTCAAAGGGTAACTAAAAGGATAAAGTCAAGGTAGATCAAAGGCAAGAGGCTAGGCACTTAGTGTAGAAATAGAACTCTATCTCTTGGACTTGTAGTGTGACGACCCAAAGACGAGCCTAATAGAAACACCTGATTAGGCGACCCAATTCTCTTAGAGGATCTGACTACCTAGCCAAGGCTAAGTTGTCAGCGGAAGACTTTTGTATTTAAGCATGACCCAAGGAATATAGGCCAAGGTCCATATAGCAATCATGAGAACAATAGTGCATAAAAGTAATAAAATAGAAAGTATTGAGCAACAAATCTCAATCATCAAATATAAGTTTATACAAACCAACAAAATATCCTCACCAAGAAATAAGTTCAAACACCCTAAGATAAATAGAAATAGGGAAAAATCTCCAACTATGAAATTCTTAGTTGCTCTTGCCTTTACTTGAAATGGGGGAGGGTCGTTGGGGTGAGTGAATAACTAAGGAAATTTATACTAAATACAATGCATGAAAAACAGTTTTATATTTCTCTTAGAAAACCAAAGTTCATACTTTTTTTTTTACTATACATGGATTTTTAAATCTTTTTGAAATCTTTTCATCATTTTATCAAATAGGTCTGTCACCATCAATGAGGCTTTTATCAAAACACATTATATACATAAACAACTATATCATAAAGATAGACATACATCGTTTTTCCTTTAAAAACGTCATTAGTGAAAATGGATGGTTCCACAAGAATCCATCTGACACATATCACAAAAATGCGGCAATCCGTCGATTGGCAACACGTCATGATTCAAAAGAAAAAGGTGCACACAGTTCGTAGACCAGGTGGCGACACTGTCCGTGATATCAAATAACAAATAAGATTGTCGGTGATAAATTGCTCCTTAACTAGCTATCTATAGGATCCAAATTGACAAGAGTTGCTGGCGAACAGAGCTACGAGCTGTCATGCCACCCATCAAATGAAAATGTATTAAGAGAGCAAAACTTAGCTACTAACAATCTTCTAATCTGTGTGGTGATGAGTAATAGGGTCGTGATGATATGCTCTTTGGAAATCGATTCAAAATCTCCAAAGTCTAGGGCCACTTTATGTAACCCTCATACCAAATTACGTACAGCGTAAAGTAAAACTCACACACACTACATGTAAAAACCAAAAATTTTAATATATATAAAATTCCATGTACATGAATTTTCCACTTTAAATTGGTTTAGCATTCAAATTCAATCGATTTGTCACGTAGCATCCACACTTAGATTTTTAGTCAATGGGTTCAAGGACAAAAATTTTGGTTCTTTGGTATTTTGGAGAAAGTTGTTTCCCGAGCGTAATAAAATATATTTTTAATGGAAAGGTGAGACTAGGATTTTTATCAGGGAAAAACTTCATTCTGATGGGTGAGAGAGAGAGAGAGAGCAGAGAAAGAAAGAAACATCAAAGTTGTGAGAAAAGGATTTCGACCAAAAATCCGTGTTATCAGAGTGTTGATTCACAACATTGGTGAAGCAAGTTTGTGTGCAGAATCGTTTAAGATAAATTTCTGAGGTTCAGAGTTGTACTGATGTTGGGACCAGAATCGAGCTTGTAAGCTTAAGGAATCTCGAACACCAATGAAGGGTTAAAGTCGTGAGAGGTGAAAAGCCAGCATAGAGAAAGGCTTCCTCCTTCCCTACGGTATGGTCTGGGCGATGAGTCGAGAATCCACTATGGATGATCAAGGGATTGCTCACTGGAGAGAGGAGTCGCTGGAAAGTCGAACCATAGTGTGATGAATGCTCGCTCCTTAACAAAGAGACCTTTGTTCAGCGGAGGAACGAACAAGCAAAGGGACTTTTTTCCAATAGGAGCAACCGCTTCTTTGGGAATCAATTCAAAATCTCCAAACTCGTTCGAGCCTATATCATACAAAATCCAAGAATTTTCATAAGCAAAATGAATAGAAAAAATGGGAGGGTCCTAAACCGGGATTAGGAACCCAAATTGGATGACTCGGTGAAGAAAATAGAAGGATAGATTGTTCTTAGAAACATGGTAGTGCATTAGCAAATGAGGAGCAATGCATTCATAAACGCAAGATAATGCATCCGTGAGGACCTTCCCACGAATTTGGAAACGGGTAATAGTGCCCATGCAGAAAGTTCACCTTCTACGACACTGTACAGTACAGAACGTCCTTGGAAAATTATATTATTCCGTGGACACATTCAAATCATGTGGTTACTTAAACTTGTTCCGCTGTAGAACGAGGATCCTTCTGCTCCAAGACAAGATCCTTCCGGTTTGCTTCCCCCTTGGAACAAAGGATCTTTCGGTTCACTCTCCCTAGAATGAAATCTTTCCAGTTCATTCCCTCACAGAACAAAGTCCCTCTGCTGGTTCGCTCCTCCGCTGAACGAATGCCTCTCCGCTGAGGAGCGAGCATTCATCACGCTATGGTCCGACTTTCCAGCGACTCTTCTCTCCAACAAGCAATCCCTTTATCATCCATAGTGGATTCTCTACTCATCGCCCAGACCATACAGCGGGGAAGGAGGAAGCCTTTCTCTCGGCTGGTTTTTCACCTCTCACGGCCTTAACCCTTCACTGGTGTTCGGGATTCCTTAAGCTTACAAGCTCGATTCTGGTCACAACATCAGTACGACTCTGAGCCTCATAAATTTATCTTAAATGATTCCGCACACGAACTTGTTTCACCAATGTTGTGAATCAACACTCCGATAACACGGATCTTTGGTCGAAATCAATCTCTCACAACTTTGATCTTTCATCCTTTCTCTGCTCTCTCTCTCTCTCTTACCCGTGAGAATGAAGTTTTTTCCTGATAAAAATCGTAGTCTAACCTTTCCATTAAAAATATATTTTATTACGCTCGGGAAACACTATTCTCCAAAATACCAAAGAACTCAAATTTTTGTCCTTGGACCCATTAACTAAAAATCTACGCGTGTATGCTACGTGACAAATCGGTCGAATTCGAATGCTAAACCAATTTAAAGTGGAAAATTCATGTACATGGAATTTTATATATATTAAAATTTGCGGTTTTTACATGTAATGTGTGTGGGTTTTACTTTCCACTGTGCATAATTTGGTATGAGAGTTACATAAAGTGGCCCTAGAGTTTGTATTAAAGTAAAGACTATTTTGTTTTGTAAATATAACTCATGTGGTTATGTGTTAGATAAAATGTGGTTGTTCCATAAGTAAATCACATATTTATTTGTAATGTGCATATTAAATAAAGAGAGAAAATTTAATTGGACTAAAATATGGCAACACATTGTGATTACTAGTCACATTATCCTTTGTAAGGATACTTGGGTGATGTAATTCAACATTATCATACTTCAACCCGAATATAATGTGCACGTGTCGTTCTCTAGATGGAGAATTTTTATCACAATCCCATAATTCGAAGGGTTTCAAGGTCGAGGTCCTGACAGTGGAGGTGAGGAGTAGATGATTGCTGAGGAGATTCCCTTTTTTCTCTCGAATTGTTTTATTTCTTTTTTTCGGTGAGGACTCTTTATTTATTCTGGGTCTATATAAATTATATATGATGTGACACATTTATTTTCTACACAGTACACTTATAGTTATTTTATTGTATTATCTTATTATTTTGTGATTACTATGAAAATTTCGGACAATCTCATGTAAATTATGATTTTAATTTTGTTTTAATTCTTCTGCTGTTTATTAAGTTTTGAGTTGATCAATCAAATTCTTTTTGAGAATCAAGTTGTTCGACCTTGAGTTTCTGTTTGGACTCACCTTTGGGTCGTCACAACTTTTTAGCCACAACATAGATGAATAATCATTTTTAGAACCTAATGAGTCTTTGGGCAAAAGAAATTTCTTTCACCTTCTCGATGTAGTTAAATTCATCATTTATTCAGTCGGCTACTACACTCATTGATAGCTAAATAAAGAAAAAGAAAATTAGGATTTATTCTCGAGCTTGTGGCAAACCTTTATGTGCTATTTAAATTGCAGGCTATAAAGGACCATTTTTTTTTAAGGAAACGTCTCTTAGCAGGAGCATCTCATGCGGATGAATTCGGCAGGTTGTTCGTCAATGAAATGTCAGTTAGGTTGTCAATCGGCAAGCGGTTGCATTGATACCACCAATGATAGGCCTTGACAAACCTTTGAATAATGGTCCACCCTTTTTGGGCCTTCTAGGCTGTTGAAAAGCCCAAGGAAAACTGACATATTTTTGCTTAGTTTTTTGTGGTTGTTAGACTACAAGTATCCAAAACTGAGTTGACTCACCATCTAACTCATTCAGCTCGTTGATTTGTACTCCTGCGTCAATCTGACTCGTTAGTGTATCTAAATGAGTTACTCATTTTATTTGTTTAAGTTAAAAGAACTAGACTCTAGCTCAATATTTAGGTCCGTGAGCTAAACGAATTGGCTTGTTGAAATAAAGAAGTCCAAGCTCATGAATTGGGCTTATATGGTTAGCTCAATTGCTTCATTGTAGACCATCTTTGCTAATGCCCCTATAACTAAATTTCTTGGCCATGGCATGGCAAGGCCATTCCTCCTATTCTTAACCCTATTTTTCACTTTCTATGGCGACCTGTTCAATTTCTCTTATTTAGTTATATAAAAGTAATCACTTTATATGTACAAATAATATATGGAAACCATAAAAATCTACTCTAAGTTACTAAAATTGATAGGTGGAAGTAGGATAGGAGCAGCTTCAATTGGCAACCGAGAATAAGGCCACCAGAGCTTTAGCCCCAGGTTTCAAAACGCCGTTGTTCAAGTTCAAATTAAAAGATAGATCTACCTTTCGGCGGCGGCTTGACGACAAAGTAACCATAGTTATTAAATTACTTTTAATTTGGGTAAATAACAAAGTAACCATAGTTATTACCGATGGAGACAAATCAACTACCATTTTTTCTTTATTAATAAATTAATCACTAAACTATAAAAAAATTACGTCGTTAATATTAATGTCACGTTTGTCGTTAAACGCTTTGATGAGGAACTGCCACGATTTTTTTGTCATCACACTATCGCTGTTCGTCGACAAGCCGCAGCGACTTGACGACAAATCACAGCGGCTTGACGACAAACTGCGGCGGCTTGACGAAAAATCGTTGCGGCTTGACGACAAACCTCGGCGGTGTGACGACAAACCGCGGCGGTTCGTCATCAAGGAGGAAATTCTCTTTTTTCATATATCACGACGGTGAATTTTTAAACATCGATAATTCTCTCAATTTTCAAAGGTTTTGGATGCTTGAGGACTCATTTTTCATCGTTTTTTTGTGATGTACAGGTAGCAGAGATTTTTTTTGGCATTCGGTGCTTATCAGAGCATATTCGAGCTGGAAAACGTGCGGAGCTTTACGGTTTTGAATTGTGTAAGAGAAATTTGAGGTCTTAAAAGCATTTTTAGGCCCCAAAAGTGGGACAAGCTGCCTTTGGCATCTAACTAGCGCATAGATCGAAAAATTATGCAAAATAAAAAAAAAATTCGTCCAAGTCGGTTGACTGAGCACAAAGTTATGGCCTTCCGATGCGACTGAGTAAATGATCACATTTTTCCCATGCTCGAATCTGCTTTGATAAGCACCGAATGACAAAACAATTGTTTCCTACTTGTGCATCGCGAAAAGAAGATAGAAATGAGTACTCAAGCGTCCAAAACCGTTGAAAATTGAGAAAATTATCGATGTGCCAAGATTTACCGTCGTAGTACGTGAAAGAAGAAAATTTTCTTCTTGATGACGAATTGCCACAGTTCGTCCTCAAGCCGTAGCGGTTTTGCATCAAACCACCGCGGTTTGTCATCAAGCCGCCATAGTTTTTCGACAAACCGCAGTTGTGTGACAACAAACCGCGACGATTCCTTGTCAAATCGCGGCGGTTTGTCTGTAAATAAAAAAATTCATTATCTTCTTCGTAAAAAAACTCAGACAAATTGTAATTCTCCTATAAACTATAAAACAATTGTAAATCATTCGAAAACTAAAATATTAATATTATTTTACAAAATCTTCTAAATTATAAAATTTGAAATTTTATAAATTCATTCTTTTACAAAATCAAAAATTATCTAAATCCTGAATATTAACTCTTTTACATTGAAAATATATTCTAAAATTACGAATTTTTTTATTTTTTTTTATAAATATTTATTCTTTTGTATTGTAATTTTGAGAAAGTTAACGTGATTTTTAAAAAATTAACTATGATATTTGTGGTGAAAATTTTTGAAAGTTGAGTGATTAAATTATTTGTAAAAGAAAAAAACGATGGTTAGTTGTTAATGATAAGGGAAAATGACAAATCAACCATCGTGGTTTGCGGTCAATGACAAGTCAACCACTGGGGTATGTTTTCTAACAAGTTAACCACCAACGTATGTGAAAATGACAAATAAACCATCGCTGTCCGTTAAAAAAAGTTGATGGCCCCACCATGTATGCCTGGACGCTGGCCTGCACGCCGCGGCGTCCAGGCAATTTTGGCCTGCACGCCGCGGCGTCCAGGCCATTTTGGCCTGCACGCCGCGGCGTGCAGGCAATTTTGGCCTGCACGCCGCGGCGTGCAGGCAATTTCGTCCTGCACGCCGCGGCGTCCAGGCCATTTTGTCCTGCACGCCGCGGCGTGCAGGCAATTTTGCCCTGCACGCCGCGGCGTCCAGGCCAAAATTATTATGAAAAAAAATATATATATATATATATACTTAAACCAATTTCGCCCAAATTAAACCAATTTCGCCCAAATTTCAAGCCCTAATCTGCAATTCGCATGTATTCTATCGTTTTCCTAACCCTAGAGAAGTCTGAGCTGCGCTTCAGCGAGTAGAGAAAGGGATTTTGGAAAAGTTGAAGAATTTGTTGGAAAAAATGGCATCTTGGAGTGTTACAGAAGGTGGTATTAACCGTGAAGCTCAAGTGGGCCCCTCAGAGACATTATTGTCCAATGAGGAGGTACGTGGCTTTGGAAACGAAGTTGCTATTATTTTGCATTCTGTCTCAGCAAATTTAAATGAAGAGGACGATGAGGAACTCCGATCAGCATGCCAATCCACTAGTGATGAAGATATGGACATGGCAGAGAGTAGACTGAGACGCCAACCAGAAGCAGAGTGCACATTTGTTGGTATGGGGCTAGGCAAAAAATATAGTTCCTTGAATAAAATTAGAGAAGAAATTGTTGATTATGCAATGAATAATGGGTATGGGATAAAATTCACCCACAGTGATGTGCGTCGATTGAGAGCTGCTTGTCAAGAAGGGTGCATGTGGCGGCTTCACGCCTCACAAATAAAAAATGAAATGACGTTTCAAATAAAGATGTACAACGACGTTCACACATGCTCCAGAGAAATGGAAAGCCGCCATGCCACAGCCAAATGGGTGGCAACGCATTACTTGGACAGATTTAAAAGTCAGGCCGACTGGCCCATATCTTCCATAATTGAGACTGTCATGAAGGACTTCAACGTCAACATTACATCCAGCCTTGCTAGAAGGGCAAGAAATGCGGCAAAAAAAATTAACGAAGGGGATGCCAATGAGCAATACAAGCTCATATGGTCCTATGCTGGGGAGATTCGGAGGTCGAATCCCGGAAGTTCACTGCGTGTTGACCTCGATATGAGTGTATTTAAAAGGATGTACATGTGCTTGGATGCATGCAAAAGGGCAGTGCTGAATGGTGGTAGACCTGTTATTTGTTTAGATGGCTGCCACTTGAAGGGAGCGACTCCGGGGCAACTGCTTACTGCTGTCACCATCGACGGGAACGATGGTATGTACCCGATTGCTGTCGCAGTCGTTGAAGCAGAAAATAGGGCTTCATGGAGCTGGTTTCTAGAATTGTTGCTGGACGATCTAAACAGCCCATCTGGCAATGGGTGGACGATCATTTCTGATCGACAAAAGGTAAGGTGTTATTCACTGCTTTTGCATTATGTGTTTATGTTTGTCATATATTACCAATGTCTGTCTCATATTATGCATCTTTGCAGGGACTAGTGCCAGCTGTGAGAGAGGTGGCATGGCAAGCAGACCAGAGGTTTTGCATCCGACACCTGTATGCCAATTTTCAAAAACAATTTAAAGGCAAGTTGTTGAAAGATGCAATGTGGGCTGCATCAAGAGCCACAACAGTGAGGCAATTTGAGAAAGAGATGGCCAAGTTACGTGTTCTTGACCTGGCGGCCCATGAATATTTATGTGGAATAGAGGCGACATGCTGGGCCAAACATGCCTTCTCTTCGATCCCAAAGTGCGACATAAGCCTCAACAACCTCAGCGAGTCCTTCAATGCCTGCATCCTACCCGCCCGGGACAAACCAATTCTAAGTATGTTCGAGATCATTCGAAAGGGCATCATGGGTAGGATCGTAAAAAAATATGAAAAGATGGCTCAGTCGACCGAACGGTTGTGTCCAATGATCAGCAACCGCCTCGCCAAAGTACAACATGCCAGTAGAAATTGGAGCCCTCAGTTTGCAGGAGCTGCCCAGTTTGAGGTCAGCAACGGTACCGACATGTACGCTGTTGATTTGGAAAGGTGTACTTGTACATGTTACCGTTGGGAGTTGACCGGCATCCCGTGTGTGCATGCAATCCGGTGCATTCACTTCATGAGGAGATCTCCTGAGGATTTTGTGCATTGGTGCTATCACCGGGAAACATACATGGTGATGTACTCCCACTTTCTCCTCCCCCTTAATGGACCAAGCGAGTGGCTTCCTGTGACGAATCTTGATCCAATTATCCCACCGCCTTTTAAAAGGCTTCCAGGAAGGCCGCGCGTCCGTAGAATACGGGATGTGGACGAGGCCCCCAGCCGGACAGTGCTAAGCAGAAGACATTTGCCCGTCACTTGTGGCCGGTGTGGTAGTGTGGGGCACAATGCCCGCACGTGCGAAGGTGGAGGCCAGTCCAGTGCAGGGGCTGGCAGAGGCAACAGAGGGAGAGGCAGAGGCGGCAGAGGAAGGTCGGAGGACACCTTTATGGGGTTTAGAGTCCCCGAGACAGCTCCCGAGACAGTGCCTGATAGAGTTCATGAGACGCAGGTCCGTGCATTATCACGTTATGCTTTCAATTGTTATTTCACATATGCTCATTTCCTTTTCAATGTGATCTGCAGGAGTCTGAAGGTTCTCCCACACAAACGTACACATATGTGGACCTTAACCTGCCATGATACAATTGTTTTTTCTTTCGACAAATGTAAATGACAGTGAAATGAAACTTTAGTAAAGTTGTGTTTTTATGATATAAAAAGAAGTTTTGCAAATTCAAAGCTTTGTGTTAGTAAGGTAATGTTTTCATTTCAATTCCAGTGGCGTTACAACTAATCAATTGACCTGACTTCATAATTTTTTATAAATTTTGACATAATGTGACTTGTTTCGTTACTCCCCCAAAAGTACTATTGTACATCCTGCACAACAAAGAATCCCAAACAGGTCCAGTATCATTCAAATCATCCACTAAATGTAAACTATACATAACATCCAAACAACATATCATTCAACTACACTACGCCTTCTTCTTCCTGGTCGGTTTCGAGCGCAAATCCGTGATCAGGAACGACAAGTGCGGGTCCAGAAATACTCTATCTGCTCGGTCGAACAACGGTCCCTCATACTGAAAGTCTGGAGGTTCGTGCAGGTGGAATTGTTCCTTAATTTTGCATTTTCCTATCACCTCCATCCCCGCAGGGGTACACCGCAAGACGCCGAACGGCCTGTAATGCAAAGGGAACAATTGGCGGTCAATTACGTGGAAAGCAATAATAAGAACGTAAACAAGGGAAACTTCTTACCGCTTTTTGTCGGTGGGAGCTACGATAATGGATATTGATTCCGGCAGTAATTTCTGGTAACCGTATTGCTGGTGCAGGTCAACGGACGACATAAAACAGTCGTGTTTCGGGTGTGTCTGCAATGTAAACAACGCATTATATGATATCAAAAAACATTAACAACAAACTGGAGACGCGAGATAAATACTTACGTGAATCCAACCTACGGTGAGTAGACCGTTTTCCTGTTGATGTCTGAAAACAGCTACGTCCGCGCCGTCCACCGCATAGCACTGCATATAAGTTTGGATGAGTACTTAGATAAAAGCTTATAAACTAGCACACAACGAAGGCCTCTCACAGTATCTGACGTGCCCTTCTGATCCGGGAAGATGATCTCGCTGACGACGTACTCATTGTCGATCAACTTTCCCGCAAGAATTGCGCATGTCTCTATGTTCTTTCGAATATTACCATGACAATAATCCTTGAACCTACTCATCAAATCATGAGCCTGCAACCAAAATGTCAAAAAAGGGTGAGCGTAAACATTAATGAACACACATATATACCGAAATGAAAGACATACCACGCGCACAGTTTTAAGGGGCGGCGGTTCCAGAGGCACGGCTGGAGGAATAGGTTGGCTGCTTCCAACAGGGTTGCTGCCAATTAAAAACATGTCATTACATGAAACAAAATAAAGTACAAACGTGGAATTAGCGTTCAACGGAATGAACTTACAATCGGAATGTCGTATCAGGTGCGTCAGAGGAGGATGACGCGGATGCGTAATGGGGTGCTCGCCTCTCACCTGGGTTCCGGGCTGCCACCATCTCACGATGCCACTCGCCATATTGGTTGTGCCATTGTTGTGCTATGGCCCACCTATCGTCGGCGACCTTGGCCACTTCTTGTATTTGGCTTTGTTGCATTTGCAGCTGCTCTTGCATTCGCTGCATTTGGGTCATGGACATCTGATGGAGCTCCTCCATCCTGCTCATCCAAGCGACCGTCTCATCAGGCATCGAACTAAAATGGGATGCCTGAGGAGGAGGAGGAGGAGGTTGTTCATGAAACGGAACTGAATGCATAGGCGCTGACTGGGGTGGATGTGTTGCATCCTTCTTTGACGGCCGCATCCATTGCCCTCCTGTTTGGGTGATCCCCATTCGGTCCACTAATGAATTGTTGTAAATGTCAGTGACCGACTCTTCAATTCGAGGTTCCGTCTCCGGGATGGGGACCCCTAACTGCTCAACGATACTCTGGATGAGCCAGTTGTACGGCAGTGCCTTCGCTGAGTTGTTGACCACCTCTTGCATGTGGCTCATGATGATATATCCGATGTCCACCTTTTGTCCCATGAACACCTTCTCTAGCATATACAGATCCATGCTAGTAACAAGCTCTCGATGCCCAAGCCGAGGCAATATTGTGTACGTCATTATGAGGTGGATCAATCGGGCTAAGGCATTCAACTCCTTGCCCTTTGGCTTGCTGTACTCGGCAACCTCGGGATCCTGATGCAACAATCTAAGCACCTCTAACCCACGTCCTTGTTTGACGAATGGTGGCGCCCGAGCCATCTGATAATATTCATCGCTTGGCTCCTCCAACACACATCCAAGCATAATGTTGAGATCATTGGCCGTGAACCTAACCTCATGTCCAAAAATATAAGTGTGCACCTCTAATGGTTGGGTGGAAATTCTCAAATTCGCATAAAATAATCGTATAACTCGCTCGCAATAACTGCCCCTCATCCGGCACAACCCGGCTAACCCAGCAGCCTCAAGCATACGATCAATGCCCATCACTGCGAATGAGTCCAAATCTACTATCTTGGACACAATAATTGTACGGCGTTGTATATCTTCTACGTACCGTGCTTTGCAATTCCGGTTCCAATATAGTTTCGACCTTGAACCCACTTGAACGGGTTGGAATGGGTCGCTGGAGCATCCGGCTTCTCCTTCTTCAGGCTCAGCGGTTGGCATAATGGCTAACTCAGTGGTTTCTTCCACTACATCGGCTTCGAACGCCGCAGTTTGAACGGGTTCAACTGCCTCCATCGTTGCCTTCCCACGCTTCGAGGTCAATTTCTTAGTCCTGGATTTCATTCTGATAGTTGAGAGTCAGTCACCAACCTGCAATATAATAACCCACACAACATGTCTAAGTTAGCATAACAGTATTTCCTCATTGCGTCGCTTGGATAATAAAAAATGTAATGAAATATTTTTTTTTAAATAAATATTTTTTTTTTTTTTTTTTGGGCGTGCAGGCACTTTTGGCCTGGACACGCCGCGGCGTGCAGGCAAGTTTGGCCTGGACGCCGCGAAAATGTGTGACCGGCGCCGAAGACCCTCATACAGACTGCGAAGAAACGCAGCAAATCTACCTCAAATCAACAGTCCATTTCCATCATGACAGACAACTATGAGAAAATCATCAACAAATACACACAAATCTACCTAATCATCAACAAATACACACAAATCTACCTCAAATCGTCCTCGGCCGTAGCCCCTCTCCTCTCTTCGTCGCACGCAGATCGTCTCTTAGTCGCACGCAGCCGCACTCCTCGTCGCACTCCTCGTCGCACTTCCTCGTCGCACTCCTCGTCGCACTTCCTCGTCGCACTTCCTCGTCGCACTTCCTCGTCGCAAGTCTGTCGAGAGTTGCAGATTAGGGCTTGACAATTTGGGCGAAATTGGTTTAAGTATAAATTTTTTTTTTTTTTTTTTTCAAAATAATTTTGCCCTGGACGCCGCGGCGTGCAGGCCAAAATGGCCTGGACGCCGCGGCGTGCAGGCCAAAATTGCCTGCACGCCGCGGCGTGCAGGCCAAAATTGCCTGCACGCCGCGGCGTCCAGGCATACATGGTGGGGCCATCAACTTTTTTTAACGGACAGCGATGGTTTATTTGTCATTTTCACATACGTTGGTGGTTAACTTGTTAGAAAACATACCCCAGTGGTTGACTTGTCATTGACCGCAAACCACGATGGTTGATTTGTCATTTTCCCTAATGATAATAAAGGATCATGGATGCTTTGTAATATTTTTTTTTTAATATATTTAGAAAGATGGGACCTCTGTACTCCGTAATTTGCATAGCTTTTCTAAATCAATGTGCTTTTTTTTTTTTTTTTACGAGCTCCAGTTGTCTTCAACCTTCCTCCATGATTATACTCTATATTCCATGAGCTGGCCCAGATGAAAATGGAATCAATTCGTGGTGATAAAGAAGAATCTCATTGGCCAGCCTTCACCATCATTTCATTGTTTTATAGTTTCTCTCTCTACATTAATGCAAAAGATTCATTCTACTTTCCTATGTGGCTGTGTGTTGGTAACGGGCCCACGTATTCATAGCCAACCACAAACGTCCTTATTGTTTTATCTAACAATCGACGTCAAGTTGATCAATCGTTGGATTGCGTACGCGTGTCTCACGTTGCGTTGGAGCCACGCTCTGGGTATTGATGGAGGAACTTGACCTACATAAAGGCTCGACCTTTTTGTAGCAGCGTTGAGATTACTATTGGAAGTACCGGCAGGAGAAGGCAGGCGACGAACGAATACCGGCTACTTGCACCCTTTTGTTTTGATTCGTTAGACAAGGCGATGGCCGGGTTTGAGCATCAGGTGAAAGAGAGGGCTAAGGAGCTGAAGATCATGATCAAAAAGGGTGTGAAAATTGTTGGGGATTCCTGCAAGAAAGGGTGGCAAAAAGTGAAGCATTTGAAACGCTGAGATTTTTCTTTTTCTTCTCTGTTATGGCTGGGATCTGTTGTCAAGATTTGAAGTCCCAGTTCCCAGTTCTGGGTTTGATTCTTGTGTAAAATCTCTTTGCTCTGTCTGTCATTAAGTTTTTGTGTTTGATTTTGGGTTGAACTTTTTTAGGTGTTCATCTCTTCGCTGAGTTTGCGTTTACACAATGACTATTTTTTTATCTTATTGAATTCTACGGGGTCTATTAGCGTCCTTGATTATGTTGGTTCATAGATGTGTATTTTGTCTGTATGATCTTGGAAAACTTAGTTTAGACATGGGTGCCGACAGATGTCATCAGATTGTAACAAATAATTGGATGGGATTATCCCATAACAGAGTGAAGATAATACAGTGTGTGGAAGAATTGCAATTCTAGCCTTTTTGTGATGGTCAATTGGCTGAGAAACGTTTTGTTCATTCGTTCCAGAGTTTAAAGTCTTAATGTAACAAAGCATTCTCTCTAACCACCCATCAGAGATGGCTGTAAAGTATATGATTGTTCATCTGACACAGCTTTCACAGTTCCATTGCACCATTTTCCTGCAGCTGCCGACCAGTCCACTTGAAACAGCATTAAACTCTACAGTTTTTGACACTCGACAACTATCTGTGGTCATTCGTTGTATTCAATCTCACAGATTTTCATAACAGTTTGGTGTTTGTCAATCTAACATCCTTTTAGATTTGTATAAGCCAACCTCTCGTCTTCCCTGATAGATGAGAGTAAAAACATTTATTTCTGTTGTTTCACCAGCCACACAAGATTAGTTTGACAGCCTTAAATAACACGCTAAAATATGAGTGATCATCTCATGGCATGATATTTTCGTCTTCTTTTTGGTTCTTCTCTTCTTTCCTTCACATTGTAGGTCTTTTGGCCTACGGGCTTATTACTCATATGTCTCACGTCGTCGTCGGACTGTCCGTTGTAACACAACATTTTTGTTATGCTGTAATTGCAAGATCGAGTCAGAGAAAACACAAATACTGACCATGTCTTTCATCGTTCCATCCATAACTTAAGTCAATCACCAAATTCAACAATCAAAAATATAAACATCAGATAAACTTGCAAAAACAACCATTACATTGCATAACTGTTTGCTATAGCCATTGTCGAGTATTTTCTTGGTGCTTGATGTCATGATCATCTTTCTTGCATAACTGCTACTATACCAACTTGCAAAGTCTTTTAAGAAATTTAATTTTATTCAAGTTTATCTTAAAAAAACATGTAAATGCAGAGACTTAAATATGACGTTGGTTAAATTTCAACAGAAAAGATTTTAAGGGAGGGAAAAAAAAATATTGATTGAAATAATTATGGAAAAAAATTTTAGCAGCAGCAAAGTGGGAAAAGAAATAGGTATTTCTATCTTATTTTCAAAAAGAAAGGGTCGGCACTCGGCAGAAGAGAGAAAATACATTTTGATTTTTTAAGAAAACAAAGAAGTAAACCCATACTACAATACATGAAGGAGCTGGTTATAAGAGAAAAGAAGAGACCAGCTAGAGAAGAAGGATGGAGCAACGAACAATGAATAAGGAGACCAGCTAGAGAAAAAGGCTGGAACTATAAAACTAAACTTCGCACTAATTTATAATTACCATTACCAACAACATGCTCTCGTAACGCTGTAGTCTCCACGACCACACAAACAAATATTAAATGTGAAAAGAAACATTCCGCGAAGCAACAACTTGCTTGCTCACAATTGAAGAGTCGCACTCTTCACATAATAATTTAGTTTAAACTTAAAACTCCCTCAATCAACTAAAATTTAAAATTACATCTAATTCAATTATAAGGAAACTAAAAGCTCACTTTTTGCTTATGTCCTCAAAATCTTATGGCATCATATTGCATTAAATATGAAACATTTCATCATCAACTCTTAACACACTTAATCAAAAGTGCATATTAGATTTCCTTACCATTAATGTCCAAAGGAATTTCTTTGTCAATCCAAACACAAACATTAAATCGTCCAACAACATATACATGCCTCCAAGCCATCCCTAAAACTCCTTTTTTTTTTTTTCATCCATATTTAATTTTATCACTGCATTCCAATTATTTATCATTTTCACTCAAATATTTAACAAAAATTGCTCCAACATTTCAAATAGCACTCAAAACTACAATCAAATAACTAAGCTTGTAAATCTCAAGATACTCTTGGTTCTGAAATGATTCTCAGCCATACAACTTCATCAGTCTAAATCTAGAATTCTAATATAATATGTTTTCTCTGCAACTAAGCTTTATATTCTAAAAATTGAGAGTTTTCTTTATTCCAAATTATAACCTATCTTTTACTTATTTCATGCACTGAACATTGCTTAAATTTTCATCAACTTTACAGCCTTAACGAGACATTAATCCTAAAAAATTTTCCATTATTAACTCAACATAGATTATAACAAAACAATTCATATGTTCCATCGACATAATAATGATTTTTAATTCTTCGCTATCAATTAAGCCTTTCAATATAACTTCATCCAAATAAATTTTCGCTGCAGCCGTTCCTCAAGAAATAGCCACTTGAACTACTCCGGATCTCAAACCAAATATTTTCAACAACTTATGCTGAATTTTGAAACTAATGTCGGAACGCTCCAAATAAAATCTATTTAGAATCATCCTTTGAACTAAAGTCTACCACTGAGTGCTCCAACTTTGATTAATGATTTCCAAACGAGATAGAACAAATATTGAACTTTTGAAGGAAATTAACACTTTGGATTTCAATTTAAAATGAATTTCTTAAATTCCAATTTCACAGTCCCACACTTATAACCCAGCAGAGTTCACAAACTCATATATTCCAAAAAGTTGTTTCTAATCATTTAAATGAGTACTCCTCATCATTTCTTACTAAACCATGTCAACTTCAAATTTCTCGTGTCCAATTAGAGAAATATTTTCATCCACCAATAGATAACCTCGAGGTATTTTTCTAATAGTATCTGAACGCAAATCAATTTTTGTACTTTATCCTAAAGTACTATAATTTCATTTTTTGTATAACACTATCTCTTTTATTATATCACTTCTTCAGGATGTCAACCATGCTCTGATACCACTTTTTCTGTCACGACCCAAAGAGGGCACGAGACAGAACGAGGAACAATCAGGCCCAAAAAGACTGAATCGTCCAACCCTCACTTAAATCCAATAAATAGCAGCGGAAGACTTAAAAATTTTCACGTTACAGGTCATACCTAAAATAAAGGTCCAGAAGTGACAATAATAAAATCCAATTTAACAAAGTCTAAAATTTAGCGAAAATAACATAAAATATAACTAAGGTACAAACCTCCGTGAAATATCTCTAGTCTCTTAAACAAAATAGAAAAATAACTAAATTTTGGAAAACTCCAAATTTTCTTTTTGATGTGGCAGCGGGGAACTACTCTGATTGTCTCCTGAAAAATATAGTCATATTTGGGGTGAGTCGACAAAACTTAGTAGGGATTTATCTTATATTCAACTTTTATGTCATAAAAGATTAATGTAATTTTTTGATTAATCCTTTTAACAATTCAATATATATAAAAGAAATGATAACAAATAATAAATTAAAGAATAAAACAAAGGTGATACTCAAGCGATCGCAAATAGCCAAAAAGACCCTGATCAAGTTTAGGGTTTTGTGCACAGGGACACGACACATACTGTTATCCCATTATTCTAGCTAACAATAAAAATAAATAAATATAAAATGAAAGTAAATGAATTGAAAAGCAAATGTGACATGGTCGAATTAAATTGAATATTAAAATTTTAGGAATTAAAATGCGTTAAATATAATATAACCCCCTACCTCGAAGTTGAGACAAGCAATACCAAGGCCTAACCAAAACAGTCAACTGAAATCCGATAACTCTTTAAGTATTGGAACCTAATCATAGTAATTTTAAAGATTACGTTTTAAATAAAAAATTAATTATTTAAACTTTTTAGACTAAACGCGGGTAACTCAATTACGTTAGATTTTGAAATCCCAATTTAGTACAAAATTGCTTCTAAAATGACCTAAAAACAATTGGGTCAAATTTGTGAAAACAATTCAAATAAGATCTAAGCATGGCTTGATTTGGTCCAATCATTGTATAAGTCAAGCCCAATCAATATGGACCATGGCCCATAAATCATTCTATCCACAAAGAGGAGTTCACAACCCACTCCGACTCTCCGGCCATGATGCCAACAAGCTACAATCAAGAGTTTCCATCGAAATCCTTCACCGACGACTCCAAACCATAAGCTACGACCTCACGACTTGAGTGATTCATCAGAATCATTGTTGGTCGAGAAGAAAATAAAACAAAACTTTCAATCAAAAATCCCCAAAACCTCTTGTATGATTTTCAACAATATAGAATCCAACAGAACACCCTTCATAGCATCGATAATTATATACTAAAACCAGTTCCAACTAATCATGCAGAATCTTCACAACAAATCAAAATTTGAAACCTTAAGTCTTTACTCATCGTCAATGCCAAGATCCTTAAATCAAACAATCTGTTGAATATCACTCTCACAAAGAGATTAGAAACAGACAGAGAAAAAAGAATCGCAGCTTACCTTGGCAACGAACAAAACTATTTCTCTGTCTAATGATGAAAATTAAACTTCACCATGCCAACAACAACCTAGCCATCGCCGACCACTGAAGGTTGTTACCCACTTTAATTCTTCAACAAAAACATTAAGTTCGTTCAGTGCCAAGCGACAAAGAGAGAAATCATGGAAATTTCTTAAGAAATGAACACTTACAGTGAAGAACAGAACGGAGATTACTCGACAGACGACTCCAACAATGTAGCTCTCACTGATTTTAGGACAAAAACTAAATCACACCCACAAAAAGCACCTAGACAAAAATCAAAAAGAGGACAATGGAGTGGGTTTCTTGCTTGGAGAAGAAGAGAGAGTGGGGGAGACCTTCCCCCACTCGATCTGAATCTGAAAGAGAGGGGGGAGATATCCGCCTTTTCTGCAATCACTCCCCTGAATGGGGGAGTTTTAAATTTTAATTATTATTTTTTAATTTATTTATTTATTTTTAGGCCTAAAGGCGAGGCTTTACAAGTCTTGTGTCCACCTTTCATTTTAGAAGCTTAAATCGAAGTTTTTTGTTGAAGTGTTCTGGTGACAGCGAATGCTATTGCATCGAAAAACACAATTTATGATATATTTGACTGAAATGTTTATTTTCTTTTTATTTATAGGCTAAACATTTGAGTGACTTTGAGGAAAGAATATTAGATTACGTGGAATTAATTGCACTTTTTATGTTTTGTTACATAAAATTGTTTGGATAATTTAATATATTTTTATTGATAATTTATTCACTATACGAAAGACATGAATAAGTATTGAAGTTTTTATTTATTTAACGGTTAATAGAAATTAAGATTTATATTCAATATATTAACTTCTTGTATGTTAATAGAAATTAAGATTTATATTCAATATATTAACTTCTTGTATGTTACGTTGTTGATTTCAAAGTATATCATTTATTTAAATCACACGTCTAATTAAGAATTGTACTTAATTGAGTTCTTTATGATATTTGTTTATCATTAGTCTGAAGAAAATACTATAGGAACTAAGCAAGTAACTCTAGCAAGACTTGCATGACAATAAAAATTCTCGATTATCCAATTAGTTTGTCGCAGTATTTATATAGCATTTGCTAGAAAATTTATATATAAAAAAAATCGATTTGAAGCTACGTTTCTCTCATATGATATTACTATGTGATTCCTTTGTTGTAACGACCCGAATTTTCGTAATTCCTTTAAAATGCGTGAAAATTTGAAATTTCTTTCTTTTTAAAACAAAACGTATCAGAGTTCGTCTAACCGGATCGCTACTGACTTTTTCCTTAAACTCGTTATTGAAAACCTTTTGATAAATTGTGCGGAAGCGTAAATAATAAAATGAAACCATCTGTTTCAAACCTTGCGGAAGCGTAAAGAAATCGTTCAAGAGGAAATCTAAACAATGGAGTACAATACAATAATTAAATGTGATTACAATTGTTTACTCGTTCTTTTTCTTTGCCTGGTCAGCCCGAGTCTCGTGCGTGCCAAATCATTCATCTCTGCTTCATTGTGTGTTTACCGTCAACTTATTATCTGTTCGTCGTTGTATCTACACCACAAGTAAGGACATGAGCTTTCACCCAGTAAGGAAATGGAGAAAAACAATTATGCATATCTCTCTTTAGTTCTTCTTGGAATGGGGGCCACCCAAACCAATTCCTTTTATTATGTTCATTCTTTACTCGTACGTCGAGCTGGAGATTGGAGGTTGTCCTTTGATATGGCCTAGTTTGTCGGCTTCTAACCTCCTGTATGCATACTAGTCCCTTTCCCGGCTTAGTGAAGGTGCATCTTAGCAGCTAAGCTAGATCCGGACTACCCATCTACCCCAACTCCCTTTTGTGTCCCCTTTTCGGCGTATCCCGCCTTCAAGGGTCCTCTCCTTCCAGCGTATCACGCCTTCAGGGTTTCTTCCCTTCCCACGTATCCCGCCGGAAGGGTTCCTTCATTGATGGGCGTATCCCGCCCATCCCGAACATTCTTTTCTTAGCATTCGTCCCTTTTTCCAGCGTATCCCGTCTTCAAGGGTCCTCCCATTTCTGCATATCCTGCCTTCAGGGTTTCTTCCCTCCCGACGTATCCCGCCAGGAGGGTTTCTTCGATGATGACCGTATCCCGCCCATCCTGAACATTCTTGTTTTTAGCGTTTTTCCTCACACATGCATGCGTGAGTACCACCCCAAAGTGACACTCCATACGGATTTCTATTAACATGAAGCATACTGCATTATAACGTACATTAACGAAAATTGAAATGCACATTTAAGTAAAAGTACTATAATTGAACTCGCGTATATAATGAATAACAATAATTGAAAGCATACATAAATGCAGGGAACAATTATGATATCGAATTGGAACAGCGAGTAAACAAGATGAGACAATAAAGTAACATACGACAAATTATAATTAACTAAACATGCCCATTGAACTAAGCTAGGCTAAGCATGGAAACATGTTGTAGACAACGAATAATGGAAACATGCTAGTAAATTGGAAATCCTTATTCTAATTGTTTAAATATGCTATACTGTAATAGTCTAGTTTAGTTAATTAACTGATTAAGTAATTAAACATGCTCAGATAAGTTGGTTAAACATACAAAGATTGAACATACGAGCATAATTATAAAATCATTATCCTAGTTAATTTCATGCTCAAGTTCGTTAATTATTCTAGTGAATCAACATGCTCAATTGATTCAATTAACTAAATTGATTAGCAATTTACATGCTCAAGTTATAACACCACTTTAGTCAATTAACATGTTCAAGTCTATTTATCTACTCCGATTAATTAACATGCTTGAACGTCCTTAAATGAATTAACATACTCATGCAACAATATTAATTAACGTTAAAACATACTAAACCTAGCTAAGTTAACTAATTAACATACTTAGCTAATTAATTTACTTAAGCAGTAATTACATGCTTGAAAGAAGATTATGATTTACATGCTTAGCCGATTTACATCCTCGGAAGAATATAAATACAAGTTAAATAGTTTACATGCAATATCATTCTAATTAATTACATGCTCAAGTTTACAATTTGTTATTCTAGTCCATTTACATACTCAAGTAAAGTATAATTAAGCCATCTACTATCATTGTCTAAGTAAGTTAACATGCTAGAGTACAATTAATAAATGCTAGTTTAGTTGTCTAACATGTTCAACTAATTAGTTATCAATTACAACTAGTTAATTATCATACTCAATTGGTTAACATGCTCGTTAATTTAACACGGATATCAAAAGGAAATAACCAAACGATATATATATATATATATATAGAATGAAAGAAATGACGGTTGAATTGTCATAAGAGATGTAATCTAGATAGCAAGCAGATAATACATGACAGAACGTTTAAAAGAACTCTGAACACATTCATGTCCCTTATCATTCACGCTCTCATCATTTACACTTATCACATTCACTCATTGATTATTTATCATAGCAATCTATCACAACAATTAAAGTAAAACATATGCAGTAAGAAGAACAATTAAGAACAAAGAATACGTCTACAAAGTAAAGCATTTGATCACAATTACATAGACAACTACGAAAGCAAAGCTGACAATAAATTAAATGAATCACGGAGCAAATCATATTCCAACAAATGCTAACAATTCTACACTATCCAAATCAAGGGAATATCCATGGCAAGAAATAAACAAGGAAATACAGTAGGTAATCATCTAAGGAATTAGCAGTGAGCATTTCAGAAAACGAACATAAAACGCACGCACTCTACTTGTGGTGTAGGGCCTCCACAGGCCAAAACACACCCAAGTTTCTTACCTCAAACTTTATCGCATTAGCACTTAATCGCTATCCCTTTTTCTCCTTCTGATACCCTCATAATTATTAAATAACTCATAGTTAAAATCACATATTAATAACTTTACTTCTACGACCCACATTCTAAGTCCCCCAAATTAATACCAAATTACATAACCACTTCCATTGCTTCTAACTTGACAACCATTAATTACATTGCTAAAAAATAGTTCTTCTCAACCATATAACAGTTTCTAACAAAAGAGAACATTATGCTTCAACCCAAATAAAAGCATATTAATTGAACTATTTTTTGCAAAAGTGAACTGTCCACAACTTAATTACCAAATCAAAGCCATAATTCTAACCATGATATCTCATCAATCTCAGCAGATTCACCCACTTAGCACAACCAACAACAGGGGGTTATATTCATGCCTCGCTCACATATTCAACATCCCTAAACTCTTAATCAATTCCAACAACAAAGAATAACGTTTAATAGAATTCCATTCAAACCAATGACTACACAATCACTAAAGAGCATTCCAAAATCCAAGCCAAACATTCATAACATCCCTCACAGAACCAAACAACAGTCAACCATGGAGAATATTTTCCAACAACAGCACATAAACATGTTACAACACCGAATGACAATCAGATATAACTTTCTTTCCAATTGAAGAGTCATAAAATCAATAAGGGAGAAGCTAGATATGTAATACCTCGATCCTAATTTTTCTTGTGTACGTTATGTAATTATGTTTTTGGAAATAACATATATTACATGACGTGTTATTTCGTGTTAAATTACGATGTTTATTCATGGGAAAATATTTTGGGATTTGATTTAAGTGAGAAAAATGCAAGGAAAGCCTATCTAGGGACATTCAGACACCTGCAGACAACTCTGCGGATGACATATGTCTGCAACATGTCTTGACTTAGGGACGATTCTGGGGATGAGATAATGTGTCCTAAACTCTGCATAACGTGGACGTGCGGACGATGCGGACGGGGATGTTGGCCTCCGCATCGAATTTGTTCCCATTTGGGGACTTTCGGACGACATTGCGGACGCTGCGGATGAGGTGAAGCTTCGTCTGCATCGACTTTGTCCAAATTATGTGCACTTTCGGACGATGCAGACGATGTTGCTGACTCCAAACCTCGTCCGTAAGACGATTGCAAACAATACGGATGAGAATGGGGATGCCATATCTCGTCCGAGACCTCGATTTAGCCTGTAAAATTTGCACTTGTGGATGCATGCGGACGCCATTAAGTAATCCGCACGCGTCCAAATGATAGCAGATCTGCGAAAATTAAGGAATAAAAATCAGACAACTTGACGTTTAGCGAGTTAATACTTGCACTTTCGACGAGAAAAAGTCTTCCCCCTCCTGGCAGTAGCCCACAAAGGAGCCTCCCTAGACGCACGCCTTGTCTCCTTAGGTAGTCTCTCCTTCCATTTAATCTCCAGCTGCTCCTCCCTCCTACGTCTTCCTTCTTCTCCTTTATCAAGCAATTTTCTTTCGTCTGAGGTGTGATTGAGTTGCGAGGGCTAGAGTTGCAGATTAATTCTTCAACACTTTGGTAAGGAAGTGGTAGTCTTGGCCGTCAAAGCCCTACCCACAAGTAAAGTAGAATCTGTCTTTTTATATTTCTGCAATGTTTATCAATACCTTTACTCTTTACCTTGTAGTTGCTCAGTCATTTCTTTCATATACGTTCTTGTAAATTTTCATTTCCAAAGCTGATGATATTTTATTAGAGAAAACCTTGACTAAAACATGAAGAAGAATGATGTTATATTTTTGTTTATTGCTCAATGAAGTAACACATGACTCTTTTATTCATAAGAACACTTAGTCATATTATTTGTTTAGCTGTTCAGTGTTTTGCTCGTTACTTTCAACGCATGATACTACTTTATTTCTTGGGTTCATACTATTTTTGCACTTATTTCCTGTTTGTTTTCTTTTCCTGCGTATGATAAGTCCACTAATATATATATATATATCATTTGTTGTTATGTTTATGGTTTCAAATTTCGCTGACTCCTTCGTCGTGGAAATAACATCGGTCTTGCATCTATCTATGTAGTAACCTGTAAAATTCCAAACATGTAAATCAAGTTAGTTGTTAAACTGTTAGCATGATTGGTCTTGTTTAACCTTCCAATACCTTCACTTTGTGATCAAGCATGTTGCTTAGTATTTCTTATTTAATCAGCATGCTATTTTATTTATGTTAAAAAGCATGTTTCCACTTCTCTATTCGTATCGCTGCTATAGTTTATTGTCGTGTAATAAGCACATTTCCATTAATATACTGCCGCTGCATTTAATTGTTGATTAAAAGTATGTTTACCGCTATGTTATAATCGTTTAAAAACATGTTTTCCACTATGTATTAGTAGATAGTAGATAAGAAGTATGTTAGTTGTATCGAATTGTTTATTATTTCGCTGTTGTTTTAGTCATTAGTAATTATGACAAAGCACGTTTGTTTTATTTCTGAAAATCTTAGTTGTTATAATATTCACTATTCCATTTCGATTTATATTTTCTGCCATATATTGTCATGCAGAAAGTAGGTTTCGATGTGCTTTTCGATTATTATCCACTATTGTCAAGAAGCATGTTTTCACTACAGATTTTAATTGTTTTATACTCATGTTTTCCACTAATTTGATTTGATATACTCCTACAGATTTTAAATTGTTGAAAAGTACGATTTGCCTTTTTGTTCGGATAATAATAACTGCTAGGAATGCTCAAGAAAAGTACGATTTCTTGTTACTACATGTCACCATATATTGTCAAATGAATGCTCAACCATTTTAAGTGTTCGTTGATTTGCTTCATATTGTCTAGCTATTGTCAATGTGTATTACGTGTTCTAGATTCAGCCCTTTGATGTTTGATTATTTTAAATCATCGTTATTTACTTTCCATGGATGCATTATTTATTTTAGAAGTGTCTTCATGCATTCACGTTACTAGAAACAAAGTAGGGAGTGCCCCCTTAGGGTGGTACTCACATACATTGGAAGAGTAAATTGATAATAAAGAAAATAGAAGAAAGGAAAAGAAAAAAGGAGTTGGGGGCTGGTGGGTAGTCCGGTCTAGTCTGGCAGCTAGGAATAGCCCCTACCTTGATGGGAACGGGACCTAGTATGCACTTAGGAGGTTAGCCGGTAAACTATACCATCCCATAGGGTCCTTCAATCTCCAACTCGAAGTACGAGTAAAGAACGAACGAACGAAACAAAAGAAATGAAAAAGATGGTTTGGGTGGTCCCCATTCCATAAAGGATTAAAGAGAGACATAACATATGCATAACCCCATTTCCTTTACTGGGCTTCATGCTCACGTCCTTACTTGAGGTGTAGGTAACGAAATAATAATACCGGGAGCAGAGGATGAGGTTCTTCCCATGGAGCCTGCGGCGTATCCGGAGGAAACAGGACCGCAGTAGAGTGTGGCAAAGGAAAGCAAGGATAAAAATGTACGTTTTGATTATGAGACAAACATGGTTGGTAAAAATAATAAGTATTTCCTTTATTTTGAGTGTGTGACATTTTTTAAATTATGGATGTTTTTGTTTTAAGTTCCGATATATCTTTAATATTGTTTTGAAAATTTTAATCTTCGACTATTTAAAAGAGTTTTTAACGAAATTGCAGTAGCGACCGAGATTTTAGAAGGCACTCTGATATTTGTTACTATTTTAAAATTTTAAAATTTTTGCGATTTTCGAGAAAGGGGTAAAAATCCGGGTCGTTACAAGATACCTGAAATTACAGAACTCGAGAGCAGCCTCTAAGTCCTCAGCTCTCAACTCCTCCAACACAACTCACCCGAGAGTTTCACTCTCTACCAACCTCCTCTCTTCTTCTGCATTTCCTAGCTCCCCTCTGTCTCTATATTCTCCAGCCACAATCATTTCCTCCCGACAACACGCCCTTGTTCCTTTTTGCTTATCTAGAATCTTTCGGTCACACTTGGGTGCGACTCCAGGCCGGACAGGAGCATGAGGTTGTCTGCATAGCAGACAATGGTCCAATCCGAACAGGCCAGACAGGGTTCAGACGCACTCGGGTCGCGGTCACCGTTTGCACCAGTCCAGAATCGCCCCTGCCCTTGCAAAAATTGCCCACTTCATCCCTTGCAATGCCTCCAGCCAACAACCAATCAATCGAAATGCAGAGGACGAGAAAACCCAACCAAACATACCTCCAATAGTTGCCAGAATCGTCCACCGCAGGAGCTCTAATTCCGAGCTGCTCGGAATTTCCTGAGCCCTAAATCAAACCCTCGTCATTCGTCATTGCAGCCCTACGCCGCGAAGGAGTAGTCGTCGCCGTCACCCGAGCTCGTCGTCGCCCTCTTCGTCGATCACCGACCTCCCTCTCCCCCGTTCTCCCTTGCTCTCTCGCCCCTGCTCCCTCTCCCTCTTTCGCCTGGTTCGCCAGCGAGGAAATTGCCAAAGGCCATTTCTTTCTTCCTTCAACTGGTTCACTTAAGTGAACCGGTTCAGAAGGGCGTGAACCAGTTTGGGCAAAGCCGGTTTATGTCCTCTCACATACCCACTTAGTTTTTCTTTAACCTCATTTAACCAATTTACTCCCCCTTTTATTTTTAAATCCCTAATAATCCAATTTAAATCTTAATATTCTCCTTCCTCATTTCGTCAAATGGCCGAAGGCCAGACGAAATGAGAAGTGTTGAATCGGTTAAGTTATTTAACAATAAATTGCCACTTATAAATATTAACCCAATTAATCATGTGTGTACTCTAATTTGATTTAATTAATATTTATCTTATAAAATTAATATTTATCCTAATTACCTTAATTTTGTCCATTTTAACATTAATTAACTGATATTAAAAAGAAACACATATTTAGTTGTTGAATATTAGGGACCTAATTTGTTACTCTTGACTTAATCCAAATATCGTTAAAAGATTACTAGAGGTCCAATTTAAATTTCTTAATTTCATTTCCTAAATTGGCTTTCATAAATTAAACCTCCAATAAATTCTCTTAATTTATAACCGAGCAGTTACGTTCTTGATAATACCCCGATAAATATCCAATAAATTCAAATACCTCTAATTAATTTCCAATTATCCTTAATAAATTTCGATATAAAAATTCAGGGTATTACATTTGTGCTCTATTTAAATTATTTTATCATTTTACCTGATTAATTCGCAATTTAATTTAATCTCGTTTCACTTAAATTGATAATTGATAAATTGTTATCGTGTGATCGATACTATCTTATCTCATATTACTTGATTTACGACAGGTGCATTTGCATAGTGTATTGCTTTTGCATAATAATTTTTTGACGTCGTTGCTAAAGGTAATTTTATTAATTAGTTTTTTTGTTAAATTTGTTTTAAAAAAGAAAATTGACACTTTTCTTGTTTCTTTTAAGGAGCCCATTGATTGATACGTAACGAAAATGATCAATACTAGATTCCCTTCAATTTAGAAATTAAGGGGACCATTCACGAAAGAAAAAGACAACAACAACAAAATTTCATTAAAGGCAAAAACATGGCCAATGAAAAAGAAGCAAGAAGAAATTAGTATAATAGAAATAATGACGAAAGAGAAAGATCGATAAGGGATTACGCCATTCCAGCATTGCATGGGTTAAATCTTGTTATTGTGAGACCCGAAAGTCAAGCACCATAATTCAAGCTGAAACTGGTTATGTTCCATATGTAACAAATCGTGTAACTATTTAGCGGCATGCCATAGGAGGATCCTCATATTTATCTCAAATTATTTATGGAGGTGGGTGATTCATTTAAGGTTCAAAGAGTGACTAAAGTGTAGGAATGATGCAATCCTAGGGGGAGGATTTAGGCGTTTTAACTTTTTTGTGCGATGTTGTTACCTCTAAACTTTAAGTGATTTAACACATTCAATGCATACAATTAATAACAAATAATAAAGAATTAAGGGATAGAAAAAGTGCAAACCAAGTTTGTTTACGTGGTTCGACAACTTCAGCCTACGTCCGCGCTCTAAGTTTCTTACTTGGAGATCCTTAATCACCTAACCTCCCCGGTTAGTGATGATTGACTTCACGGGTGTCAACCAAAGCTTTACAATGATTATTCTAAAGGTCTCACCATTTCCTTTGACTATTCCCGGGGTGTCACCCTTGATGTTTCAGTTTATAGCTGCTGACATAAAAATTACAACAAAGACCCTAAGCTCTTCAACTGTAAACACTCAAGTTTGGGGATGAGAGAGCTAGGCTAGACACTTAAATAGTTGGGAGAAAATGAGTAGGAATTTCTACAATGTTTCAATATATTTCTCTCTTGGTTCAAGTGAGCTTTGGAGTGTCTTCTATATATAAAAATTGCTCGTCTGGTCAACCACCCTCTATTTGGTCGACTGCCTCTCGACCATTGAAATGTAGCCGTTCCATTTTTCTGATGTACTGCTCGATTGCTCACTATTCATTGGTCAATCACTGCAGTGTATTTCATAACTCAAAATGCAAACTATCTCTTGACAGATCGACCACTCACTGTTCACTGGTCGACCGTTACAGGATATCTGGACTTTTTGGAGCTTTCTATCATTTTTTCGATCGATCGCTCCAAGCCCTGGTTAACCTCATTTACTGCTTTGGCTCTTCTACAGCCAAACTGGTCGACCACTTCTTGTGCATAATCGACCCGTAATCCGTGTTATGCACTTTTTCAATCTTTTAAGTCTCAATGATCAACATATAAACTACATAGACTTAGACAAATACGTTAGTAAACATTAATACCCGTATTAAAGGAATTTTCAATAAATATTAATAACGTATTTACTAAATTCAACAATTAGAAAATAAACAACTTATTAGTCAAATGAACAATGAACATCAAAACAAATACCGTAATATCAATTAGGCTAACAAGAAGACACTCTAAAGCTGAAGTTATTTCCATACTCTCTAAGAGATCGAGCAAGAGCATGATTGAACTCACTACTATCCAACTTGGTGAATACATAGGATGATCTTGCAGAGAAATTCCTTATATGCCAATTAAAAATACTTGAATGAGGAATGACATCATGTCCTTTCAACAACAAGATGTCGGATCTCTATATGAAGCTTGGGATAGGTTTGAGGAGTTACCGCAACAATGTCTGAATCATGGAATCCCACAATGGATTCAACTAGAGACCATTTATGATGGATTGAGAGGCCAAACTCAAGCTATTGTAGATGTTTTAGCTAATGGAGCCATTTTGTCGAAGACGTACAATGAAGCTTATGAGATTTTGGGGAGGATGGTGTAACGTCCCCCGGTGCTCCGGGTACAATATTGTCCGCTTTGGACCGAAGCCCGCACGGGTTTGTTCTTGGGGTTAGCCCAAAACGCGTTGTACTAGGTAGGAAGGGGCTCCATGCTTATATACCATGCATTTTCTACTCTCCCAAGCGATGTGGGATTGTGCCCCCCTAATATGGGCTGGACCCACAACTGGGCCTTTCTTGACTTTCATAGGGCGGGATGCCACAATCTCCCCCCCTTGGGGACCCGATGTCCTCGTCGGCCACACTTATGGTTGGGATTTCGCTCTGATACCATTTGTAACGTCCCCCGGTGCTCCGGGTACAATATTTTCCGCTTTGGAACGAAGCCCGCACGGATTTGTTCTTGGGGTTAGCCCAAAACGCGTTGTACTAGGTAGGAAGGGGCTCCATGTTTATATACCATGCATTTTCTACTCTCCCAAGCGATGTGGGATTGTGCCCCCCTGATATGGGCCGGACCCACAACCGGGCCTTTCCTGGCCTTCACAGGGTGGGATGCCACAGATGGCCACTGACAATTACTAATAGCCATCCAAGAGACTGCATTCAAGTAAGCGTATTGCTAGAATTTAGGAGTTAGATGCAATGGCAACCTCGAAAACTTAAGTTTCATCACTTACCAATGTAATCAAGTCAATGAGCATGACGTCTGGATAGAATGCAGAAAATATTTCAGACACATTTTGTACAGATGCACATGCTTTTGAGCAATGTCCTTCAAATCCATAATGTGCCAAATATGTGGATTACAACATAAATAATAACTTATTCTTAAATTCCTATAATCCAGGTTATAGGCAACATTTTAACTTGTAATGTAATTTTAAGACATAAAATTCTAAATGTGAAACTTCACATAATAGATCTGCAAGTTGAGGGAGCGACTAGAAGAAAGTTCATGCCTTCCCTAAACAAGGATGCTCTTTTTGTTCAGTACATACTTATTAGAATTTTATTGGAAAATTAACAAAACAACCACTAAACTATGATTTCAATGACAAGTCAACTAATGTACAATTTTTGCTAACAAATAAAACATTCAACTATGAAAAAAAAACTACGCAAACATCATCGTTAATAGTGAACTTACTTTGAAAATGAAAGAGTGTGAAGTTTTCTCTCGAAAATGTCTTTTACTATGCACTTTGAATACCTTGTTTTGATGTATGACTTAATTTTTCAGAATACAAACCAGAGATTCCCACATATTTCTGTTTAGAGAATCGCTGACGAAGTTAAACATTTTTTCTCTCAACAATTCTAGCATTATATTGCCATCTAATCTAAATTTAAAAGAATAATTTGATAGAATAGTGTAATTCGATGTTTCTCTTTTCTGATCTACTCTTTTCTTTTCTTCCTTAGGATTACTCTTCCCCAAAGACATCAAATTACTTAGGAGAATTCACAATTTGATTGGAAAGACATCGTCTTTCCTCTGAGTAAAGTAATCTCTCCTGAGTTCTATTCAAAGGACTCACTTTCCGCAATAGAAAAACAACATTCCATTGCGAAAAGAAAATGTTATTTAATGGAAAACAAGACAATTCTGTTTGCTCAATTCATTTTTCATAGTTGAATGTTTTATTTATTAACAAAAATTGTTTAATGATTGACTTATCATTGACCCCATAGTTCAAAGTTTGTTTTTTTAAGGGAAAATGACTAACCAACTATCATCCTTTGTAGTCAATGACAAGTGAACCATCATCCTTTTTTTGCTAACAAATTAACCACTGAACTATGAAAATATGATGTTGCTAACATTGTTGTCATGTTTGCCATTAAACGCCATAATGTCAAGCCGCGGTGGTTCATCTACAAACTGTCGCGGCTCCATATTTAAATAGAATAACACTACAATTTGATGGCCCGCCAATTAAACCATAGCGGTGTGTTGTCACACCATTGCTGCTTCATATGAAACCGCCGCAGTTTATCATCACACCGCTGCGGTTTAATATGAGCTTCATTCAATAGTTTAAGAAACCTATGCATAAATAGATTTTACATATTCAAGCAAATGGAAACGCGGTGGATCAAAAAGTGAAATGTTGGCTCGGGAAAATGTTGTTAATTTTACAATTTCATAATAATCAATTTTTATTTTATCATCAACAAACAATTCCATTACAAACATATCATATACATGTGCATTACAACGACAAACCAATTTACCAATTCTATTACAACCAAATAATGTACATGTGCTCTAAGAATCGGTGTGCTCGAAGAAATTATTGTAGATTATCCTTGTATGTTTTCTCACTCAATCCCATTATCTGATATTCCTTATTGGATCGACTTGCTGTGATGCAAAACTGATGCTTCGCTTGCTACCAAGTATGATGGTTTTCCATCTTTCTCAAGCAAGTGTGAACATCATTGTGGCACTTTATTTGAAACGTTATTTCACCTTGCATTTCACCTAGCAAGCATCCCTCAACCTATGCTTCGGCGAGTTGACCGCCAACCACAAAGTCCTTGGCTTTGCTGGAAGTGGAAGCAATGTTGGAGTAGAGTACAACGACGATGTTTTGAGGGTTAAGTACTACGATTTTCATATTCGATTTTTTGGGAGGCTAGATTTCAGCCATTGTCGGTGCAGTTATAGAACTCCGAATGCTCTGACGCTCTCCATTGTATGCGACTGGCTCAGAGCACTCGTAGTCTTGTAACTGTCTGACAATTGCTGAAACCTAGCCTCCCAAAACATTAAAGACGAAAATCGTAGTACTTAACCCTCAGAACATCGCCGTTGAGCTCTACTCCAACATTGCTTCTACTTCCAGCGTTGCCAAGGATTTCGTGGTTCGCGATGAACTCGTCAGACCTTACATGCGATTCTCATATACTAGGGTTTTGGGAATGCAGAACGAGGCACAATAAACCACTCTGATGTCATGAAGCCGCAACGGTGTGACGAGCAGTTTATCGTCACACCGCTGCAGTTTAGTACATGAACCGTGGCAAGTCATAAAAATGTCATGTTGATTTTTTAAAAATATGGAGCCACAGCGATTTGTAGACGAATTGCCACTACTCGACATTATGTCGCTGAATGGCAAAGGTGACAGCGATAATAAACTGTTGCGGCTTCATATGACATCACAGCGGTTTATTATCACACTGCTGCGGTTTAGTACATGAACCGCGGTGGGTCATAAAAAATGTCGTGTTATTTTTTTTTAAAACTATGGAGTGGTGGTGGTATGTAGATGAATTGTCGCGACTCGACATTATGACGTTGAATGACAAATGTGACAGTGATGTTAGTGGCATAATTTTTTTATAGTTCAATGGTTAATTTGTTAGTAAAAAAGGATGATGGTTGACTTATTATTGACAATAAATGATGATAGTTGGTTTGTCATTTTTCCTTTTTGTAATTAAAAAAAAAAAAAAAGATTCTCTGTCTTTTGTTTTATCTCTCGTTGAATTATCTCTTTCTTATTGTTGATTTGTCTCTTTCTTCAGTTTAACAACTATTATATTATGCCTAACTCCAATTTTCTTGCAAAGTAATCTCACTTAATCTGTCTATTTAAAAATCTAGTTTTATATTTACGGTAAATGTGCTTAATTATGCACAAATATGATTAAAGCAACCATATTTCTTAAAAACACTTTACCATTTGTTATCAAATTAAGAACTTATATTTAATATATTGGCAAAGTACTTTAATAATGAAATAATAAAATATTATATTTCAATAATTAATTTATTTTTAGCCGCATCAACTATAATGGGCGATTTGCCTCCTAATTCTACACACGTCAAATTCGAATTACTGCTCACTGTGGCTTGCATTATTTGTCGCCCAACTTCCATGGATTTGGGGAAGCTTATCTAAACAAACTAAAAGTAGATCACACATCATGCAAGAACAATGGAAAATCAGAGAAAGGTAAAGATCAAAGCTTTACTGTGTATTGAAAGCCTAACTCAAGTGAAGTTGCTTAACAAAAGGTAGATTCTGCCAAAAAAAATTTATCCATCTACCAAGTTGAGAAAACTCTAAACTTTTATATCTATAGTTTATATTTCATTTCACACTTACACAATATAAATTTTTTTATTAGCCTCATGGAACTATAGGGGTTGAATGAGCTTAGTGACCATGTTGCACTAGGAAAACTCATTGACTTTAAGAATCAAGTCAAGTTTAAATCATTTATTAAACATGTTAAATTTTGATGTGACCTAAATTTTATTGGGCAGCTGTAACGACCCATCAATTTAAAACTCTTTTTCTTTACAAATTTTTTTTTTAATATCCGAAGATATTACTAAAATTACTTGTTAATTAAATAGAGCGAATAACGAAAACACATATCTTAAATAAAAACGTTTATCAGAGTTAAATGCGGAAACACAATTAGTTTTACTAACCAAGTTGGAATTTAAATAAAACTTCGTAAAACATAAATTCCATTGGAGAGCCACGGCCACACAGTCTACTTCGTCGGATAACTCGCCTCCTCCACGGGGAACGCTTCCTCATCCGCTCCCGAATTAATCAATTCATTACAATCACCTACACCACAAGTAGACACTGTAAGCCTAAAAAGGCTTAGTAAGGAATTGGAAAACAAACAACAAAGCACAACAAATGCCTCTAACTGATTATGTCGGAAAGGAATCCGCCCAACCGTTCTTTACTCACTGTTACATCTTTTAACTCGTGGATCGAGTTGGGAGATTAGAGAACCCTAGCAGGCAATGGGGGGAAACTCGGCATCTAACACCCTAGAGTAGACAAGCTTTTCAATCCCATGGGCGGGAAGATCTTACATTCTGTTTATCGAGTCTACCGATTAGATCCGAACCATTAACCCGGTCGCTAATTCCCTTACGTACATTATTAGTCATTTTAACTCGTGTTATGAATATCAACCCAATTGTGGTATTTCCTAAGGGTTTCTAAGACCATGAACATCAAACCCTTAGATTCTAGCAATTCATCCTAACATTCATTGCTAACTAAGGAATAAATCTTAACTAATAAGGGAAGAATGCATTCTAGTTATCAAGGGTAAATCTTATAACCATAGACCGTAAGGAAAGTGTAGCACATATCAATAATAAATTTAGCAAGAACAATTATCAAGAACATTCAATGAGAGAGACTAACCATTTTCATGCTTTTGAATTAGACTTAACCATTATCATGCTTTTTAATTAAACTTAACCATTTTCATGTTTCTTAATTAGACTTAACCATTTTATCATGCTTTTTAATTAACCAATACAATCTATCATATTTAGCATCTAAACTAACAATGAGATTAACATTCAAATCTGTAGTTTATCAAAAACACTACAACATAGAATATGAATTAACATTTAATCTGGAATTTACTAAAAACACCAACAATGAGATATATAAATTAACATTTAAATCTGTAATTTATCAAAAATGCTAAAATGAGATATAACTTAACATTTAAATCTACACTTAACAAAAGCTACAAGTTTCATGGGGTTAACTAACAATAATTACTAATCATGCTGAATTGTGAAAGGAAACCTATCACTTCAACCATTTCATGCTATGATTCACTTTAATAACGCAGTTTATAGTTTAATCAGTTCTTGATCTATCTTTCATACACCCTATCTTGTTAAGCTAATGGAAACATGGCTAATGAAGGTTTCGATGATGAACTTACAACAATATTTACAAGGAGCTTTATGTGAGATTAAGTTATAACATGTAATTTGACTTAAAATGTTGTTTACTTACTGGAAGCTAATCACTAGTTCACGCTTTTTAACTAGATCAAAGTTAAACTCATACAGACATCACAAAAGAAAACAATTATTATAAGAGAAACACATCCAAGAAGAATAACACCCAAATCATATAAGCAACGTAATTAAACTAACCTAACCAGTCCCGAACTCCAAACGGAGTTACATGCGATAAAGCAACTAAAGAAAATCAACAATAAGGAATTACAAGTACCTATTGCATACCAAGCTACAAAATCAGATTAAAGAAACACAAAGACTCCTTATACAATTCACCCAAAGAAATCAAACACATTACTTTACTTGTGGGTAGGGCTTTTGGAATGCCACTAACCAATTCCTTACCTTACGATTTCCAATAGATGAGAACACAGCACTTCAGCCACTGGAAAGAACGTTCCAGCAAGGTTCCCCCTCTGCCCAAAGGCTCCTTTCTTTTTAAAACCTAAACGAATTGGTAAACAGACACCTAATTGGCATAATTGCCAGCTAAAATGAGTAATTGTCACTAATATAATGTTGTCTATCCGCGGACAGGGTGAGGTTCACAGAGGACTCGGCACCCACTGCATTAACTGTCCAAAAAAAGCCATCCAGTAAATCGAACATAGACCAAGACGATTGACTCACCTTGGCAACCTATCGGCCGTACGAGTTTCGATCGAGCTGACCCAGCTCGTGTCCTGCGAACCAGTCAGCCCGTCGCACCCGAGCCTATCGCAACTGATCCTGTCACACGCTGACGCCGCACGCTGTATCGCACCGAGCTCACCAGCGCACCCCGCGCGCCGTCCAGCCGCCGCGAAGTCTGGCTGTCGCGAGTCGTCGGCCGACGAGATCTGGCCGCTCCTTCTCTTCTCCCCTGTCTTCGCGTCTCCCTGCTTCAAATGTGAAGGAATGGCCTCTCTGGCCATTCCTTTTCTTTTGTTGTTGTTGTTTTTTTTAATTTAATTTAATTTAATTTCATTTATCTTTCATATTTTAAAACAAACTTATTCTTCAATTTACAATTTCACTTTTCATTTAATTAACTTTTCCCCTTATTTTCCATAATCCTTTCATTTAATAAACCCTTCAATTAAATTCACATTTAATTTAATTAAATTACTAAATTATTTTCGACTCGTTTCAAAATTTTGATTTATTTAAATTGTTCAATCGATCCAATTTATTTTCTTCCGTTCGGTTTTCTAAATAACTTCTCAATAATGCTCAATTAATTGTTTAATTCTATTATAAAATCGGGATATTGCAGCACTGGTGGGCATATATTGTAAATCTCATTTAGGGTTTTATTTTTTTTTTATAAATTTATGTAAGCTAGAGTCGCAAAACTCGCGGTTATATTTCGATCTTCATAGTAGATTTATTCATCTGCTCATGGTTTTTTCTCAAAAAGATTTTTTCACGTAAATCTTGTGTCTCACATCGTATTTTCTTTTTCTTGTTATCGTTCAATCTCTAAAATAGTATCAGAGCCTAATTGAGAGAGAGATTATATAATTTAGGTTTCAAAATTCATCAAAACATTGATATTCTCCAATGGTTTCGCATCAAACAAGGTTTTTGTTTTTGTTTTTTTAAGAAAATTACAGTTTTTTGAGAAAAAGAAATAGAAAAAAGAGCGAGAAAATTATTTCTTTTACCATTCATCTTGCTCATGAAATTTGTTCTTCTCTACTGTCCAGCTGCCATCAGAAACGGTTGCCCCATTTGTCATGAAAACTCTGATTTTTCTTTGTTTTGAGTTTGTTAGATCTATTGTACCTCCGAGTAACAAGTTCATCGTAGGAGGGTTTTCTATTCATCGTCAATCACCATAGATCTGTATGGTTATTCTCCATTCTTGCTGTCAAGCCGTTTCGATTGAAACTGCAGCGAGAGTGTCCTTTGCAAAGTTTATTTTTTGCCAAAGATAAAAATTGTTGAAAATCTAAATTGTTAGAAGATTTTTTTAGAGATTAAATTTGATGATTTATGACAGATTTGGAATTGCAGTAATATTTAATTTTCAGGATTTTATTTGGTTATTATTTTTGGGTGATTTGATTTGATTTGTGGTTGATTAGTTATCATAGAAATATCTAAATTTTTGGGATATCTTTTGGAATCTTGTGATATCCATGATTTTACGCTTCAATTTTGAGGGAATATTTTATTGAAGCTAATAATTTTTTTTATCAGATATTTTGTTAAAGAAAGTTTTTTTTATGGCACTAAAATAATTAAAGTAGATTTTCCACTTTTTGAACAAGTTTCGATATTTCATTATGGAAGGATAACAAAAGTAGAATTTTAAAATATTTTGAAGGACAGTTTTGATACGGCAGGTTAAGAGACAAGATATAAGCGCATCGATTTGGATCACACTTTGTGGAATTTGAAGATATTATCATCGTGGCTTAAGTATTTCATAAACATGGTCAGCATCAATTACTGAATTTACCTTTGAAGACATTTATATTGGCGATTGTTAGAGTTCGGTATGACCTGAATTCTAGTTAGGCAAGGTTGGACCCATATCTAATATTAGGGTTCTCTATTTGCTCTATATATTGATATTTACGTTGCAAAACTTATTGTTTCTTAATTTCCTAAATAGTGAAATTTCTCATATGCCCGTGATTTTTTCCCGTAAGGATTTTTAAATCTTGGTGTCCTTGTTTCTGCAAGTTTCTTTTTTCGTTTCACATTCAATTCTCAACAATTGGTATAAGAGCAAAGTTGAGAGTTTTAGTACTCAGATCGAATGGAATTTGAAGTTTGCAAGTGTTCGTGAAAATTGCAAATTTTTGGAAAAGAAAAGGAAATTAAAAAAATCAGAAAAAGGAAAACTTTCTTTCCTTTTTTTTTGTGCACTGTTCTTCTTCTTCAACAGAGAAGGCTGGTCTTCTTCAACAGAGAAGCAAGTTGTTTAGTTACTGCTGAACTCACTATCGTCGTTCTTCTGCTATTTCTCGATGCATATCTGCCAAACCATCAGAACTGCTAACTCTGACTGAAACTGACGATTAGCGGCCAATTTTTTAGGACTATTTTCTATTGCATATTTATCCAATATTGGGTGATAAAATTATTGCAGGTAGTGAGAAATTTTTGGGAGGATTTTTCCTGATACAATTTCTGAAAATTTAGGGGGGTTTATTTTGATTTTGTATCGTTGGGATATCATATTATTTGGGGATCAAATTTTTGGGGTGGATATTTTGGGTTAAGATATTTTTGGGAAAATTTTAGAATTTTTGAAGGAGATGAGTTCGTTGAAATTTGATATTCTGTTGTTTGATTAGAATACAATATTTCAGTCATGACAAGTGAAGAAGCAAGATGTTCTTACGCAGATAGATTTAGACGGTGCGTTATCAAAACTAGTTTGGCAAGCCGGAGTCCAGACAAACTCCTTTCCCTTTGTTGTATAATTAGTAATAGGGGCCATGATGGAGCTGAAACCCTTAATAAAACATCGATAAAAGGATGTCAGGCCATGAAAGCTACGCACTTTTGATATATTCTTCGGAATAGGTCATTCTTTAATTGCTTCAATCTTTGCTTCATCCACTTCCATGCCTTCTTTAGTAATAATAAATCCCAAGAAGTACACCTTGTCTTGGGCAAATGAGCACTTTTTAAGATTATCAAATAATTGTGTCAATCGGAGAGTCTCAAATAATAATCAAAGGTGGCCAATATGAGTTAGTAGGTCGGAGCTATAAACAGGAATATCTTCGAAATAAAAGACGATAAACTTTCCCATGAAGTCTCGGAGGAGATGATGCATCACTCACATGAAAGTACTCGGAGCATTAGATAATCCAAAAGGCATAACCATCCACTCGTAGAGACCATATTTAGTTTTGAAAGCTGTTTTCCACTCATCACCTTCTCGCATACGGATTTGATGATAACCACTTTTAAGATCAACTGTGCAGAAAATAGTGGCACTATTGAGTTCATCGAGCATATCTTCAAGCCGGGGAATAAGAAATCGATACTTAATGGTGATTTGATTAATAGCCCTACTATCAACACACATACGCATAGAGTCATCTTTCTTGGGAACCAATAACAACGGAACCGCACAAGGGCTGAGCAATTCTCGAATATACCCCTTCTCAAGTAATCAAGTGACTTGTTTGTGTAATTCTTTTGACTCCTATGGATTAAGTCTGTAAGACAATCGATTAGGCAAGATAGCTCCCGGTAGAAGATCTATTTGGTGCTCACTACCCCTCAAAGGTGGCAATCCTTGAGGTAACTATTCAGGAAAGACATCTTCAAATTCTTTAAGTATCTCCAATACAAGTTCAGGAATAGATCCCAATTCCTCAATTCTTTCTCTGAACAACATCAATACTATAGGACCACCTTGCAGCAAAGACCTCTTAAGATCTTTTTTTGATAATATCAAGGAAGTCTCGGCTCTCCCTTTACTCATGCTTTCATGATCTTTAGCAATTTGTTCCGAACTAAGAGGCGCCAATTTAATCGTCTTCCCCTTGAACTTAAGAGAATAAAAGTTCATGAAGCCATCATGGATTGTCTTCCTATCATATTGCCACAGCCTCCTCAATAGTAAGTGGCTTGCATTCATTGGGACCACATCAAAAAGTGCTTCATCTTCATAACCTCTGATTGTAAAGGTCAACCAAACTTGCTTGGTTACCCTGATCGGATCCTTGTCATTCAACCAATTAAGCTTGTCGGGATTGGGATGGAGGGTAGTTTCTATTCCCAATTTCTCAATTACTTTCGCGGATACAACATTGGTACAACTTCCGCCATCAATAATCAAAGAACAAAGTTTTCCTTTTACTTGACACCGAGTGTGAAAAATAGTTTCTCTTTGTAGTTCCTCATCACCATTCTGTATAGCCATAGATCTTCTGATTACCACAAGCAAAGGTCCCTCTTGAGCATAAAAAGTTTCTTCCCCAGATTCTTTATTAAGATTAGAAGCTTCTTCTTCTTCATCCTCACTCACCACTTCATTAGATTCTCCTCTTAAAATCATCACTCGTTTTTTCGGATATTAGGAAGCAATATGGCCGAACCCAAGACACTTAAAGCATTTCACATCTCTAGATCTTGGCTTGGATGGATCATTAAACAACTTCTTTTCCTCATTGGCTTTCACGGAATTAACTTTATCATCAATTTTTTGGAATCGGTTTTTGAGGAGTGTTGGTCTTTTGAAATGGCCAATTTGTACTTTCTTTCATTCTCCTTTTCTTTTGTCTTTCAATCTTTAATGCAAGTTGTACAACATCATCCATGAGTTAAAAGGTTGAAGCTCCACTAGATCCCTAATATCCCATTGTAAGCCTTTAATAAATCTCGCGATGCTTTGCTCTTTTGGTTCATCATTGGAGCAACGAATTTTGAGACTATCAAACTCGGTCAAATATTCTTCCACTGTGGATGACCCTTGCCTCAAATTTTGTAATTGAAGATAGAGCTTTTGTTTATAATGGGGTGGCACAAACCGCTTTTGCATCACTTCTTTCATAGTTGACCATCTTCTAATATCATCGTAACCATCTCTCGTTCTTTGACCTTTTGTATCTACCCACCATAGAATTGCATACCCAGACAATTCTAGGGTGACCATTTGGAGCTTGGTCTTCTTGGAAAAGTCATGACAATCAAAAATCCGATCCACCTTTTCCACCCACTCGAGGAAGTCACTACCATTTCTAGAGCCTTTAAATGGAGGGATAGTTGCTTTCACGTGTCTCATATCATTTCGATTAGAAGATCTCCTCCTTGGACTATAATAGAAATCCGCCTCAGTTGTATAATTTTCCTCCTCATTAAAATGATCCATTCGGCCACGAGATTCCCTCGAAGTACTCAGTCATCTTCTTGGACCAGGTGTCCTTGGCTCTCTAACATGTTCATAATAAGTTTCATCTCGGTCATGTTGCAATTTTTGAAGGGCTTCTTTTACCACATCAAGTTGACCTTGTAGATTTTTTTCGGTTGGTGTAGCTTCTCTTTCCGGAGGTGGTGAATCATCTGGCTTAACTTCTCTACCCCTTTGGTAGTTCACTCCGCTTCTTGTACTCATGATGGGCACTTAATATAACACAATAACAACAGCAAAAAGGAACGAGCTAGGCTCTGATACCAGATGATAGAGTCTAAGACTCTAAATATTGAAACAAGTGCAATCGGCTTAGAGGTAGAATAGTAACCCGGTCTTCAAACTTTAAACCGGTATAACTTCAATTGTATACGGAGTTAAAGGCTAAGATTTGCAGGAACTTACGTCAATAATCCAAGGAGAATCATATCAAAAATCCAACTTCAAACACGCTTTAAACTCGGAGATATGCTATTACAAAAATCACCCTCAAATTAGGGTTTCCCGAGAAAGTTTCCAGCGCTCAAGATTACAACAATGAAAATATTACTTGCATATATTTAATCAAGCCCAAATTTGGAGGGATAATGCACAACAACCCCAGCAATAACTCTGTCAAATATGAGCTTCAAATAACCAACATTCGCAGGTCAAAACACAATTACAAAACACGAAACTAATCTGCCAATCTCAAAAACAGATTCTCGGAATAAATTCTTTTATTTCAAAATAATGATAAACGAGTCCAAATCAAGAAATAAATCCCACCAAATCCAGACCAGCATAAATACAGCTAAGAACTTCAAGAAAACGGAATCTTTTCTCAAAAGATGGATAGAAGAGTAGTGACAAACCAAAGGAGTCCGCAAATCGTCCAAAATCCGTGGGGCAACTAGTTCGGCCAATACAAAGAATGACTATCTCCAATGGGGGTTGCTAGTTATTCTACCTCCATGCCACAAGCACAACCACACAAGGAGGAAGAGCTAGAAGAGATCGCAAGAATTGGTTTGTTTGAGATCTAGCAAGAACAAACAAACCGATTGTGAAAGATGGAAGGTGGCCAAGAGAAAGGGTCTCCACGGACCTCCAAGAGCAAGAGCTAAATGCAAACTTTAGGGTTTTCAAATTATGTTTTCCAAATGCATTAGAGGGGACTAAATACCCTCGAATGACCTTACAAAAGATAAAGACAAAAATACCCTTGAAAATACAAATTAGGGCATGCAAACCGAGCACCTCCCAAAATGCAAACTAGCAATATTCTAGAAATCACAAAATAAAATCCCAAATAACATCCAATATTAAAAACATAAAAATGCGACGTCATAAATTCTCAAATGACCTCCAAAATCTTCAATCCAAGGTATCTCCTTCAAGCCGGGGAGAAATAGAGCTAGCCGATTGACTTGCATGGCTCCACGTGAGGACGTGACATGGAGCACCCTTGTCTTCATGCGATATCTATTCCATAAAATCCCATAACTTATTAGAACCTGCAAAATAACAATGTGTTAGATAAGAAATGAGCTTCTTAGCTCATGAACAGGTGATCGGGCCACGGGGCACATCATCATTCCAAAGCCTAAAAATCCTCACGTGTTGTGTATTCATTTGAGTTATCTAGTAAAAGTGAGGGTGTTTTGGTAGAGAGCATTTGCAACAAACAATCTTTCGTTTCATGTGAGTTATGAAGGAGACATTATAAGGTTAGATTGACTCGCAGAAAGTTCAATCTACTGTAACAAAGATGGTTAAAGTGAAAAAATCTTCAAGGAGGAGTCTTGAAGCACAAAAGTGGGCATTTTTGATCAAACCGCGTTACCAAGATTCGTTTGCATCCTTCTTACAGTAGTGCCAAGCATCATGGCATCAAGTTGCTTAAACCTCATTTTCATGCAACAATTACTAAATTTAATCTATAAAATCTGAGTTTAATAAAAATTTATATTCTCAAAATAAAAAAATCCCCAATATAACGACAATAAAGGTTTAGATCTAACTTACCATCGCAAATCAATCTCGAAGTCCACATCTACATTTTATTTTCTTAAGAACGAGACTTATCACGTAAAGTCTTGATCTTTTGCGATGACAGTCACGTTGTTAAAGTCGAGACAAAATTACCTCATTCAAAACTTCTCTCTTGGATCCAATTCTCTCAAGCGGATGCAAAATTTGGTCGAGACCTAGAATGATATGTATTGATATGGGCCGGGCTTACGCGGCAAGGAAAAAGCCAATTAGCCGTCTATTACATCCAAGAATAACCAACCAAATCAATTTGGTAACGACGGAAAATTTTAATTTCTTTGTAAATGACCCCATTATTATAATTTTTAGAGCTTAATCACCTAAATTCTTTTCATGTTGAGTTGGCCTATCTACATTACGAATCTCCTCTATACTTTTGTTTTAGTCTATAAATACCTGGTAACTTGAACTATAAATAACAACTCAAGTTGAAGACAAAAAAACAACTCAAGTTTTGGTGCTTAAACTTGGGTGTATTTCTATATTAAAGCAAAATTCTCAAGGAAATCTATAATACAAGCTCAATCTAATAGTCATTTTTCAAGAATTACAAGTTCTAGTGGCCTTGATCAAATAAAACAGAAGCCAGAAAGAAAGAGTTGATGATATTTTCTCATGTTGAATAATTTATTTGAAGCATGGAGAAGGTGTATGGGGAGAACAGGTTATTGACTCCTGCCCTTGAAATGCTAAACTTTCTAGCACTTGGCGACGAGAAAAATGGCGATAGCCGCAGTAGCAGAACGTCGGTTTTATTTTTCTATTTCAAAGCTGACAATATATAGCCAAACTCGTTATCTTCTACAGAATAGTCTTATCCATTGCAGCTTCTGCATGGAAAGCTGCTTCTTTTATAAAATTTATGGGGATATATAGATATAATTCATTCGCACCCCCATCCCAATAAAGAAATAGCAATCTGAATGTCAGCTTGTCCTTTTGCTATAAATGGATAAAAGACAGCAACTTATCCATTAGCTCCCAATGAATAATTCTCAACAGCTATGGACAAAGGGCCAGAGCGGAGGAAATAAAATAAGGGTTGGATGTTCGTTTCTGGTTACGCTCCATTAATTCATGTCCTGTGATGGTAGGAGTTGAAAAAACAACGTCCACAGGCTGGCAAAGATGACAGGAAAAGAAGAAATATTGAATGAAACAAAGCAAGCACGCTGATTACTTGTTAGTTTTCTGGTTTGCATACTTGTTAATCTTAATTTGAACTTAAACAATTTTTCTGGATAATTATGTTGAAGAGAGAGTCGAAAGAAACAAGCTTTCTGTTTCTGAATGTCATTTTTAGGGTGTTCTTCTCGAGACAGAAAGAGACAGAGGAACAGGTGTTTGCCACTCTTCTTGAAAGGCTCTCCTTCTTCCACTTCGTTGGGTTGTTTCTCTTCTATCTCCATCGGAATTTATCATCCATGGTTTCCTCTCTCGATTGACGCAGAATCAGTGAATGATTGCCGGCTAAGTGAAAAACTAAATCTTCCTTAAAATTCATTCAACTGGTCCAATTTTAACAACAACATGTTAACTAGGAAGCTATAGAAGCATTTTACAAAATAATAAAAAATAAAAAATAAAAACAAAAAATTCTCGCACGGGCTATAAGGGGTCAACTAAAGATAGCGTTTATGACGCTTAAGTCCGTCAGTTGGCTGATTATAACTAGAAAACTACTGATTACCTACCAACAAAAATGGAAAATTTTAATTAATTATGCAAGATTAAGCTCATCGTGTCTGAATCTGGGTATGTTGGTAATGGCTATTCACTTTCTCATAGTTTTAACAACACTACTTTTTAGAAGAACAAAAGGCAAAATACGAGGAAACAAAAGAAGAAAAAGCAGATTCTGCCCAGTGATTTATCAGCCTGTAGAATTTGCCTTCTGATCCTGGGAGTGGTGCTCGATTCGAGGTGATATGAGTTTGGATAAATATCGAAATCTGTAATAATCGAATTCCCAAACATTCTATGATAAATCATTTCGCCTATTTCTCCCACCGTTGGGCTAAACGCGTTTTCCGATCTTCTTCTCCGGCTAAGCGCCGATGAGGCTGCCGGAGGATAGATATTCCCAAAGTGAAACTGGGAATCGATAACGGACCTTATGGGTGTCTTTATCTCAACAGAAGGAGCGAGCGGTCGGCTGGGTATGGGTGATCCGAGATTGGAAGCGATGGGGTTTGAAGGTTTTCTTGGTTCGCCATTGGTGTAGAGGGGAACTAAATTTTCTTCAGAAACGGGCGCTTTACATACTGGACATGTACAGGTTTCAGGTTTTTCTCCATTGTTTTGAAGCCATTGATATATGCAAGGCCAGCAATAGAGATGGCCACAGAGCGTCACCACCGGATCTTGGACAGTGTCGAGGCATATGTTGCAGTCGAACCCATCGGACTTTTCGCCAGAGACCGGTTTCCGTTTCTCCTGTGGAAAGTTATCTTCCCCAAATGGAACCCTTCTCCGCAACCTCGTTATAGAATCCATGACGTTTCGCCCGATTTTTCTAAAGGCTGCCAAATCCGAGAAATACGAGAAAAGAAAACCTTATTTCAGGGCTGACGCGGATAAAAACAAACAAGAAGAGAGAGAAAAGCAGAGGAAAAATCAGAATTTTCATGGTGAAGTTCGACCCCTAAACTCAAAATACAGATACCGATGAGCTTAAACAACAGATCGAAAAAGCCGTCTCATTCTGCAACTTAAAACGAAGTTCATTAAGAATGAAAAATAAAACATCAAAAGATTTGAAAACCATCGATCGCAGCTCCTAAGCTATGGTAGATAAGAAGTGGGGAGAATTGGATCGGGTCGAAACTTACCCGTTGCTAAAAAGCTAGGCGGTCTGTTCTGGTTCTTCTATCTGCCTTCAGAAGCTACGAGTTTCAGTGGCCAGTTTCAATGGAGAGAGAGAGAGAGGGAGAGAGAGAGAGAGAGAGAGAGGATCAGAAAGATCGGATAATTTCGAAACTCCACTCGTATTTATATTCGTGGGAGGGTTACTCGTATGATAAAAGTTTAGGCCAAATTGCAAAATAATCCTCGTACTTGTATAGTTTACAAAGAAAAACACACTTACCCCACTATGATTATGAGTGGTGAAAGTTTAGTTCAAGAAATCATGGTTATAGTACGAATTATGTTTATCTTCCGTTTGATTTTTTTTTCTATGTTATGTGTTTTCAAATAAACGTGCGATTGCTTAATAGGTTGTTTAATACTTAAAATAAGAGACAAAATTAAAAAGTTATAATATATTTAATTGAATGTATTTATCGTTTCACCGTAACTAAATCCTATATATTCACTTTTGCTGCTTTGGAATAAATGATGTTGTATCATGTCATAAGATGTCTTGTCTCAATCTTCCTCCGCTCAACAGCTCGGTCAACAGTCTACTTGCCTAATTTTGTGGCATTAGGGGCAGCCAGGAAGAAGTCCTCTTGTGCTATCAATTATGTGTGATTTCTAACTACCAATCTAAATACTGCTTTACTCTAATTTTTTAATACCATAAATATTTGCATACATAAAAGTAGTTAGGTGATATTATAATAAATGTTTTCAATGTTTCCATGATGATATTTGATTTGTTTACAGTCATACATTCATAGGATGAAGTACTCAAAAAACAAGTTTATCATGGCAGCATTCTCTAAAACTCTAATGTCAGAGATTAAAGGATACTTTATCCTAACTTCAATATAATAAACAATATTTTCAATTAATGTTTTCATAAGTGCAAAATGACATTGTAAACTTATAAGGTACCAATTTTTTTTTAAAAAAATAGCTCTTCTGGTCACGCATGTTGAATGCATTACTCGAGGAGAAGCGAGTTGGACATTTTTTAGGCTCAATTTGTTATGGAACCTGCAAACAACTAGCTCATGTGGATGCTGACGTGTAATCAGTTCTAATTTAGTTTGTTATTTAGGTGGTTACTTTCATTCAATCTTGTGCATAAATTCATTTTCAAACTGTATGTGTTGAAAATTAAACTCAAAATGGTCAGTATTTTAGGGCATTTTTAAACAAGGGTTTGAAGGGTTAAATGGCAACCAAATTAAACGTATAACCTATGAATATTGATGCCCCAAATGTCTACTTTTTGATAGTTCAAGTTTCAAGTCGTTTGGAGTTCTCTAAAAGAAGTTATGACGTTTTGAGTAACCAAAGGTTAGAAATTGGTGTGATGTTTCGTATTCTGTCTTTAAGTATATTTATTGCTTTAATTATTGTGCTAATTTCAAGAGTGTTATTTGAATTTATAAATATTGTATTGTGCTCATTTGAGAAAAAGAGAGTGAAAATACAAATCTTGAAGAAACTTTAGAGTAGTGATCTTCTCATTTCTCGCCAAAACAAACACTCTATTTTAATCAAATTGGTATTACAGCATGTCAAAGTATGAGAGCACACCATTGGGACAAATGTCACTGCCATGACTCACCAAGACGAAATAATACAGTTGGAGCATTCAAATGCGTGCGTTGCTTGGTGCACAAGATGCGTGGGCAGTAGTCGGAGATGGAAGTCATTGGCGCCTTGACAACAAATCAATTAAAAGTGTTGAAAGATACGCAAATGAAGGACAACACCACTCTTTATCTCATGTTTCAAGTGGTAGATGAGTCGGGTTTTGAATAGATTGTTAGTGCAACAACTTTGAATGAAGCATGAGACACTTTGCAAAAAGTGTTCGAGGATGTAGACTGAGTTAAACAACTGCGGCTTCAAACTCTTTGTGGCGAATTGTAGGGTCTGAAGGCACAAGAAGTCTTGGAGGAGGCCTTACAAACGAAGACGACTATCAAGGAAGATAAGGTAATGTACGTGCAACACAACTGAGGAAGAGGGCATGGCCGTGGAGGTCATGGTTTTGGTCGTGGCGGAGGACGCGATTGCAAAAATAATCATGAAGAGAAGGGTGAGACCAGCCAACAAAATTGGCATGGACGAGGATGCGGTCATTGAAGAGGTGGCCGATCAAATCGTTCAAATGTCGAGTGTTACAATTGTGGCAAGTATGGACACTATGCAAAAGACTACTACTTCGAGAAGAAAGTGGAAGAAAACGTGAATCTAGTCGCAAAAGATGAGACGAAAAACGATGACGTTCTCATGATGACCCAAAAGGACACTAATCTTGAAAGCAACATGGTATGGTATCTCGACACTGGCACTAGCAATCATATGTGTGGACACAAATATCTCTTTGTTGATATGCAATAGTTTAGAGATGGACATATGTTTTTTGGAGACGCATCGAAGGTTCAAGTTAAAGGCTGAGGAAAAATACATTTTTCAAAAAAGATGGAAAGGAAGGAACAATGGAAGATATCTACTACGTACCCGACTAGAAGAGTAACATTCTTAGCATGGGTCAATTATTGGAGAAGGGATGTTCGGTTTTCATGAAAGACCGGATGTTGCACTTGAAGGACAAAAATGGTTACTTGCTTGCACAGTGGAGATGGCAAAGAATCACATGTTCAAACTCAACTTGAAGAATGTGCGAGAAAGGTGTTTGCAAGTCAATATGGAGGATAAAGCATGGCTATGGCATTTATGGTTTGGGCACTTAGATTACGGCGGCTTAAAAGAGTTAGCAAAGAAGGAAATGGTCCATGGACTATCGAACATGGACTACACCAAGAAATTTTGCGAGGGATGCGTACTTGGAAACAAGCATGGAGTACATTTCAAAAGAAGGTGGAATATTATGCAAGGAGATCTATTGAGTTGGTACACACTGACATATGCAGACCAATCACACTAAAGTCCTTTAGTGAGAAGAGGTATTTTATCACTTTCATTGACGATTATACAAGGAAGACTTGGGTTTATTTCTTCAAGAAAAAGTATGAAGCATTCAAGATGTTTAAGAAATTCAAGGTGCTAGTGGAGAAGATAACTGGTCTTTACATCAAGGCTTTACAGTCAGATCAAGGCAGAGAGTACATGTAAACTGCTTTCACAAGCTATTACGAGGAACAAGGAATCAAAAGATTCTTAACCACACCTTACTCACCTTAACAAAATGGGGTGGCCAAAAGAAAAAATCGTACATTTCTCGATATGCTTCGGTCGATGTTTTAGAGCAAAGACATGACGAAGGAGTTTTGGGCTGTAGCAGTGCAATGTGCTGTATATATTCAAAATCGATGCCCAAATGCGATATTGGCAAATCAAACACCGCAAGAAGCTTGGAGCAGCCATAAACCAACTGTATCATATTTTAAGGTGTTTGGTGGTGTAGCTTACGCACATGTACTGAACCAAAAAAGAACCAAACTTGATGATAAAAGCAAGATGTATGTGTTCATTGGGTAAGACAAGAAGACGAAGGCTTTCAAGAAGTTTGATCCGATTGACAAAAAGGTGGTGGTTAGCCGAGATGTACAAGTGAATGAAGAAATGATATGGGATTGGAAGAACCAAAAGGAGGCAACACAAGATGAAGGACAACCATTAATTGCTACACCAATAATCACACCGACAATCTCTCAAGCATCCGAAGACAAAGGAGAGCTGAGACATCGAAGGATGCGGAGCCTACAAGATCTATATGACTCAACGGACAAAGTGCATTTGGTTTGCTTATTCGCAGATGCAAAGAATATTGCCATTGAGGAGGCCGTGAGAGACAAGAGGTGAATAGCCGTGATGGATGAAGAGATAAACGCAATAAAAAAAAATGAAATGTGGGACTTGGTGGAGTTACCAGAAGGATGTCGACCCGTAGGAGTAAAATGGGTGTACAAAAAAAAGATGAATGCCAAAGGACATATTGAAAGATACAAAGCACGCCTAGTTGTAAAAGGCTATAGACAAAAAGAGGGGATCAACTATGATGAAGTTTTTGCTCCGGTTGCAAGAATTGAGACAATTCGACTTCTTATATCTCAAGCGGCACAATTCAAGTGGCAATCTATCAAATGGACGTGAAGTCTGCATTTCTAAACACAGTGCTTGAAGAAGAAGTGTATGTTGAGCAACCTTCTAGATTCATGAAAGTCGGAAAGGAGAACAAAATCTTGAAGTTAAAGAAGGCACTATATGAGCTAAAACAAGTGCCTCGACCATGGAACACTCAAATCGGTACATACTTCAAGAAGAATTGATTCATATGATGTCTCTATGAACATGCATTGTACGTGAAGAAAGAAGAAGACAACTTGTTGTTTGTTGCTCTTTATGCTGATGATCTTATCTTCATGGGGAACAATGAGAATGTGATAGAAGATTTCAAATAAGCTATAACGCAAGAATTCGAAATGACGGACTTGGGATTGATGAAGTACTTTCATGATCTTGTGATTATACAAGGAAAATCTGGAATTTTGTGTCACAAGAAGCATATGCGAAGGACATACTGAAGAAGAGCAAGATGGAAGATTGCAAGCTAATAGCAACACCAATGGAGCTCGGTACGAAACTCTCTAAATTTAAGGGAGGAGATCAAGTAAATGCAAGTGACTACCGTAGTTTGGTTGGGAGTCTACAGTATCTCACATGCACAAGGTCAAACATTGCATATAGTGTCGGCATAGTGAGTTGATACATGGAGGATACAAAACACTCGCACCTAAAAGCTATCAAGAGAATTCTTCGATACATTCAAGGAAAGGAGTCACTCGGATTACTCTATTCAAAGACGAACGAATACAAGCTGGTTGGTTACTCTGATTGTGATTGGTGCGGAGATGTTGATGACCTAAAAAGTATAGCGGGATACGTGTTCTATATGGGAGACATAGTATTCACATGGATTTCGAAGAAACAACCGATCGTGACTTTGTCGACATGCTAGGTAGAGTATGCGGCTACATCTTGGTGTGTGCACCATGCAATTTGGCTAAGAAATTTGCTACACGAGTTAAATCTCAAGCAACATGAGGCAACCGAAATACGAGTTGACAACAAATCGGCAATTGAATTGGCAAAGAATTTGGTTCATCATGAGAGAAGTAAGCATATAGATATTCATTTTCATTTTATTAGAGAACATGTTAAGAAAGGAGAAGTCAAGTTGCAAGTCGTGACCAAGTGGCAGACATTTTTACAAAGCCACTACAAACATTGTTGTTTGAAAACCTCAAGAAGATGATCGGAATGAAGGATCGGAAATGTTTGAGTTTAAGAGAGGAATTTGTTGAGAATTAAATTCAAAACGGTCAGCATTCTGGGGTGTTTTTCAATGAGGATTTGAAGGGTGAAAAGTTGACCAAATTAAAAGTATGATCTATGAATTTTGATGCCCTGGATGTCTACTTTCTGATGGTTTAAGTGTCAAGTTGTTTGGAGCTCTCTATAAGAAGTTATGACGTTTTTAGTAACCAAAAGTCAGAAATTGGTATGGTGTTTCGTATTTTGTCTTTAAGTATGTTTATTGCTTTAATTATTGTGCGAATTTTAAGAGTCTTATTTGAGTTTATAAATTTTGTATTGTGTTTACTTGAGAAAAAGAGAGTGCAAATATAAATTTTGAAGAAGCTTTAGAGTAGTGATCTTCTCCTTGCTCACCAAAACAAACACTCCATTTTTATAAGTATATAGTTTAACTGAACTTCTTTTGTAAACTGTGAAAGTATTTTTCTCATTTCTATGTTTTGTTTATTTTAAAAATGGCATCAAGGCAAATCTTTTCCTGCTGAATTATATAGATAGCTCCAATGTCTCAAGGAAAGAATCCTACTAATTCAAATGCAACTTCTTTAAATACAAATAATTTAATACAAATATTATTACAGAATTTAACAATTTAGTCTAACCTCACCAAACTCTCTGAATAAAAATAAACTAAAATAATTAAGGAAATGCACACTCAATCATGCGATGACAACCAGTGATTGTCCAAATTATTACCTAAAAGAATGTCGTTGGGATGAGTCGATTAAACTCAATAGTAATAAGATTTTATATTCGACAATTAGAATTTTATAGAATAAATAAAGGATCATGTCATGAATAAGACGTGTGATTAAAACTGAGTAGAAATCGACTAGTGAGGTAAAAGTAGAAAACAACCACTATAGTGTGGTATGTACGTAAAATAGACCCCACAAAATCTCAGTGAAAATAGAGTCACTCAAAGGCTCCGAGCATACAGATGTCATAGGCATATAGAACAAGGCGATATTCTCGCAATCGCTAAAGCCAAAAAATAATATCCTAATGAAGTTTAGGGTTTTGCGCACAGGGACACAGAACAGTCAGCTGCCTCATTACTCTAGTTAACACAACAAATACATTTTCAACAGTCGAATGTGCATATAGAAAACATGACCTCTTCACGGGCCGATCAAACTTTATACACTTGACCAAGATGATTAACAATGATGTGCATGCTCGAATTAAAATATGTCTAGTGAAAATATACGTATAGTATTGTAAAAATAGATAGTCATAACGGATTTGTCATTTTATATGAGAACACATATCAAAATAATCATTTGGATAACAATGCAATGTTGGTCATAAAATAAAACCCCTACCTCAATGGCCTACCAACAGCTAGAAAATGTTCAATCGAATGGGAAAATAATCTGTCTGGGTTCCAATTTAATTTGACGGACCTAATAAAGTATATAGATTACCAATGAATTCTTCTCTAGAAAATCCTTTTAAACCACATTTGTAATGACCCAGATTTTTGTAATTCCTTTAAAATGTGTGAAAATTTGAAATTTCTTTCTTTTTAAAACAAAACGTATCACAGTGCGTCTAATCAGATCGCTACTGACTCTTTCTTTAAACTCGTTATGAAAACCAGTTGATGAAATGTGCAGAAGGGTTGTAAAATGAATCCTAGTAAAACATGGCGGAAGCGTAAATGAATCTTTTAAAGAAGAATCTAAACAATAGAGTACGATATAATAAACTTAATGCTATTACAACCGTTTACTTATTCTTTTTCTTGTCTGGCCAGCCCTCGAGTCTCGGGCGTCCAAAATCATTCATCCCTACTTCATTATGTGTTTATCATCTACTTATTATATGTTTGTGATTTGTACCTACACTACAAGTAAGGACATGAACTTTTGCCCAGTAAGGAAATGGGGGGAAAACAATTATACATATCTCTCTCTTTAATTCTTCTTGGAATGAGGGCCACCCAAACCAATTCTTTTCATTACGTTTGTTCTTCATTCGTTCTTTGTTCGTACATCGAGCTGGAGATTGGAGATTGTCCTTTGAGATGGCCTAGTTGGTCGACTTTTAACCTCCTGTGCGCAAGCTAGTTCTTTTCCTAACTAGGTGAGGGTGTATCCTAGCTGCTAGGCTAGATCCGATTACCCATCTACCCCAACTCCTTGGTCGTCTCCTTTCCGGTGTATCCCGCCTTCAAGGTTCCTCCCCTTCTGGCGTATCCCGCCTTCAGGATTTCTGCCCTTCCAGTGTATCCCGCTAGAGGGTTTCTTCGGTGATGGGAGTATCCTGCCCATCCCGAACATTCTTTTCTTAGCATTCATCCCTTTTCTGGCGTATCCCGCCTTCAAGGGTCCTCCCCTTCCGGCATATCCCGCCTTCAGGGTTTCTTCTCTTCAGGTATATCCCGCCAGAGGGTTTCTTCGGTGATGGGCGTATGCCGTCCATCCTGAACATTCTTGTTCTTAGCATTTTTACTCACTCATGCATGCTTGAGTACCACCCCAAAGTGGCACTCCCTATGGGTATCTATTAATGTGATACATAGTGCATTATAACGTACGTTAACGAAAATTGAAATGCGCATTGAAATAAAAGTACTATAATTGAACTTGCACATATAATGGATCACAATAATTGAAAGCATACATAGATACAAGGAACAATTATGATATCGAATTGAACAAGATGAGACAATTAAGTAACATATGACATATTTCAATTTAACTAACATGCTAATTGAACTAAGCTAGGCTAAACATGAAAACATGCTATAGACAACGAATAACAGAAACATGCTTATAAATTGGAAATCCTTATTCTAATTGGTTAAACATACTTTTATTTTAATTAGTCAAACATGCTATATTCACTAGTCTAGTTATTATCTCAGTTAATTACATGCTCAACAAATTGGTTAACATACTCAAGGTTTAGTCATTGATTAAATATGCTTGAATTGATTAACATACGGGCATGCTCAACTAATTCAACATACTAATTACTAAACATGCTCAAGGATTGATTATTCATTACACAACTAGTTAAACATGCTTGAACTGATTATTCAACAACTAGATAGTAAATTAATAAACTAAACAAGTTCAAGTCTAATTAATTATTCCAATTGAGTAAATTAACATGCTCTTAATGACTCTAATCAATTACATGCTCAAGTTAATTAAACATGCTAGTTAAGTACTTATTAACATGCTAGAAAATAAATGACAATTCAAATGGTTTACAAGCTTGGACTACTAAATGGGTTACATGCTCATTGATTATATTTAACATGTTTAATGGTTTAGCAATTATTGATGAACATTTAGCTAAATGACAGAACAATCAAAAGAAAGATCACACTATAAACATTCAGCAACATCATAAAAACTCAGCTCATTTCTAGTTTTGTCATTTCCATTCATACCCATTGATCATTCATGTTTTCAGCATTATCATCATTTATCACTAGAAATTACGGAACTCATATGCAGTCAAGGAAATCATTTACAGCAGCATATATATATATATAATGGCAGAACCATCACTCAAGAAAGGCAACACAAGTAAAGAGAACAATCGACAGTCAACATAGAACTACGGAGTGCTAATAAATCTATACTATAATGAGGGAAAACATTTCGCATGATAAAACATTTAATTCACGGAACCATCAAGGAATATCACAAAACTACAATACGCTACATAACACATAACGTAAACTCACGCACTCTACTTGTGGTGTAGGGCCTCCAACTAGCCAAGACACACCCAAGTTCCTTACCTCGAACTTTATCGCGCTCATTCGCACTGCGTCGTTATTCTTCTTCTTCTTTTTAATACCTTCACAAATTAAAAACGATTATCACTATAGTATTTCATAACCCACTCAATATCCATTTGAATTAACAGAGCATGTTCACACTTCATACCACTCACAAATATGTCCTTTAATCACGTGTTACCATCGTAACATAACTTTTCCATTCATTTCATTTCCTCATCTCATGTATACCAAGAAATAAACATTAAAACATGGTACAACTTTCTACATTTCCACAGTTAACCAACAGAAAATGACCCCACACTTTGACAACACTTCATCATCTCCATAGATTTCCAAAAATAACATCCACAATTTACATAAACATAACCAAAATGAACATTCACAGTTTCCAGGGCATGCATTCGACATTGATAGCCACAACAGAGAATAATCATTCAGCATTATCCATAACAAATACTACAGAGAGTCTTAAACCCTCCAAAATCCATGTGAACATCCTTTACCTATTTATCTTTAGCATCAAAAACCCATAGAACAGAGAAGAAGTGTTCATTACCTGAGAGATCACAAGCACCAGAGAAGAACACTGCCAACAACCCCCTTTCACTATAAATTCCTCTAGGCCAGAGCTCAACCACAGAACATTCCGTCTCTCCCTCTATCTCTTCTCCCCACTCCTCTGTCATCCTCTCTGCCTCGGTTCTTCTCTCTCGGCATCACCCACCCTCCAGCAGCTCACCAAGAGCTCTAGAGGGCGTTTCCCTCCCCTCATAGTCTTTTATTTTCCAGCCATAATCATTTCCCCGACAGCACTCCCTTGTTTCTGTCTGCTTTTCCAGAAGTTGTCGGTTACACAGGGTGGATTTCCAGGCTGGACAGAAGCAGGGGTTGTCTGCATAGCAGACAACGATTCACCCGAACTGTGTCAGACCAAATTCAGCCACAACCGCCGGAAACACCACATGCCGCTGCCAATCCGTCCAAACTACAAAACGCAAGGAGAGGAACGGACTTACCTTGTCTTGACGCCTGAAATCATAGCAGCGGGAGCTCCAATTCGTCCCGTAGGCTTCAGCATATCCTTGTGCCCTATCTCCGCTGCCTGGATGCTTTACCAGAGCCCACCCCCGCAGTTTTGCTCGCACCGCGCATGCCAAAAAAGTCGCCTCGTCACCGCATAGGAACCCGCCGGCGCAAGCTCTCCCATTGCCCCCTTCGCTCGTCGCTCTCTCTCTCTCGGGATTCTCTCTCTCTCGTCTGGTCGGGTTGTCATGAAGTGGCCGAAGGCCAAGGGGGATTTTCTCCCTTTAATTCCCAACCGAGAACAAATAGCTTGAATCGGTTCAGCTGAATCGGTTAAGCTCTCTACACTTTAATTTTTCTTTTTAATTTCCCCATTTTAAATCCTAATTAATTAATTTTAAAAATATATATATATTTAAGTGTTAAATATTTGTACCGCACATTAACCGACCGAAATTGTAATTCTCAACTTATTCCAAATGTCGTTAAAGGATTATTATGGATCTGATTTAAATTTCTTAATTCCATTTCCCAAATGGATTTCCATCAATTAAACCTCTAATAAATTCTCTTAAATTATAATTGAACGGTTACGTCCTTGGTAATACCCCGATAATCATGTAATTAATCCAAATACCCCTAATAAATTTTCAGTTATTCTTCATAAATTCTGATATAAAAATTTGGGGTGTTAAAACGTTGGAGCCCATAACTGGGATAGTAACCAACTTGGGAAACTTTCGAAACATTCTCCAAAATATGAAGAATTTTTAAAACTGTTTTAGAACTCTGCGTATCCAAGTCCAGACGTCCACTCCACATGTCTTCTACTTATCGCACTGGCACTGTTCTCCATAAAATAAGGCTCACACTTCATTTCTCCAGCGCACTGTTCCTAAAGGAAGCTTTTGCTTCTGTGGGATTTCTCCAACTCCGTTCACATGTTGCTTATATGCCTAGACACGTTTGCTTGTTCGCTTGTGTAGCAGTGAATGATTCTGTGGAGAGTATTACATCCACAGACACATGTCTTCCTCTAAGGCAAATGCGCTCCCCTAGCGGCAATAAATGTTGCCACAAGCAAATATTCTTCTGGACACGTGTCTTCTGCCTAGGTCTTTGAAAATGCTTATCTCTGCATCATTCTAGAAGTCCACGCTTCTCCAGATGATTTCTGGTGAGTCTGAATAAACCAGACACATTGAGAACTCCATCCTTTCTCGCAAAATTTCAACTTTAACCACTAAAACATTCCAAAGAATAAACTTAACTTGTTTTCGTACAAAATTACAACTTTTCCATTCATTTTTCCAAACTTTAAAATTCAACAGAGTCAATCTCAATTACTCAGGGAACATAACTTGAGTTTAGATTTTTATCTCACCAAAATGCCGAGAGTTACACTCTTTCAAACCGAAAATTAAGAATTCTTTCCAACAATTTGTCAATTGTTCTACCAAGAATTTAACATTCCAATAACCGATTCAAGACAATTATTCCAACAAAAATTAAACTTCTAAACCCAAAGCAGTTCTAACATTTACAACAGACTTAATTAGAACTAAGGATTACCTTAGAGAGACTTTTGAAATTCTAAGTCTCTAGCTCTGGTAATCCAACCGGTTAACAATCTAAATTTGCACACCTAATGTCACCACCAAAACCTCCTCACTCGACCTTAGTGAAATAGAAGGGCCACACAAGGACCCCTCTGACATACAACATATAAAGGTGGCAATCCATAGACAGCATTACCTCATTAGTTCGAAGAAAAAAGGTGCCCGCATTCCAAAGACCAGGCGGCAACACCATCCATAAAATTGAGTAACATATAAGATTTCTGGCGACGGATGACCTAGCAACTAGCTACTCGTTTGTTCCAAATTGACAAGGGTTGCCAACGAAAATAGCTCAGTGTTGACACAACCACCTATCAAATGAAAAGATACTAGGTGAGTAAAAATGTAACGACCCGAATATCAAATTCTTTTTTTTAATATATCTTTTTATCAAAATGTGAAATGTTAGAGTCTTTGGGTGATTATTTTACTAACAAAATGTAACGGTAAAACATTACATGAAAATTCCACAATAAATAAAAGTCCACTTATTAAATTCTTAGCATAAAATCTCAATATTAAGTTTTTAGACAGTCCATAAAAACATAACATAATTATTCAAACATTAAAGTACCATTTTTAACAACATAAAACTTCACAAGCTACCATCAGTAGACAACTTCCAAGGCTCACACATGGAAATTCATCATCAACAGCATCTTCTACAAGCGCATCCATGTTGTCATCATAGATACCTGTTGGTGATTTTCAACACAGAACAATTGATTTCTTCTGAACAACAATGAAGAACAGAAAACACATAAAAGAAGAAGAACGCAAGAGATTTACGTGGTTCAGATATTATATCCTACATCCACGGATCAAGACTAACGTACCTTTATTCACAGATCATCAAAACAAAAAGAATCAGAGTTGATCCAAGAATTACAGACTCAAGAAATCAGAAAGAAGAAAACCCTCTCTAACCCTAACTCACTATGCACCCTTCTATCTCTCCAAAAGACTCTATCTTAAATAAAACTAAAAGGTACTTAGTCATAGTCACCCAACCCACTAATTAAGTATGGAAACCAGTTGTACTCCCATTAACCGAGAAGCACATTCTCTAGCATAATTGAGTATGCCACATGACACAAACGTGCACTAACTAATCTTTGAACCAAAACACTACAATTCTCCACCTTGGTTCAGATATCCTAGGACAGTGGAGAACAAACCCTGTAAAATTCAAACAAGACAAACACCAACTAAATTTAAACAAAATTTAAACTTGGTAACAGGTAAAATTTTTTGTCAATGCATATGCTGGATTTTCTTCAATGGCAATCTTTTCTACATGAACTTCTCCATCTTCAATTTTTTTCTCTTATGAAGAACAACTGGATATCAATGTGTTTAGTTCTCTCATGGAAGACAGGATTTTTCATCAAATATATTGAACGTCTAGAGTAAATACAGCCAACATAGTCAGCATCCACAAATCCAGTGATAGTAGCAGTATTCAAATTGTTATTTCCAAAACATAAACTGAAATTCAAAGTGTTGGAAATATACCTCAGCATCCATTTTAATGCATACTAGTGTGATTTACCTGGATTAGCCATAAACCTATTGACAACACTTATAGAATAGGCAAGGTCTGCATGTGTATGCACCATGGAATACATGATACAGACCAGAATATTTGCATATGAAATTTTCTTCATGTATTCAACTTCTTCACTGGTTTTTGGTTCCTATTCCTTAGACAATCTAAAATGGTTAGCAAGAGGAGATTGAATAGGTTTTATATTAGAAAGATCAAACCTATGCAAAACATGTTTTAAGCAGATTCCTTGAGTTAAACAACGAGTCTTGAATACCCGATTTCTCAGTATATCAATGCCCAAAATTTTCTTTGCATTTCCAAGATATTTCATGTCAAATACCTTCTCCAATTTTTGCTTCAATTCTCAAATTTTAGATTTATCTTTCTCTGCTATTAGAATATCATCTACATATAATAAGACAAAAATTCTAATTTCTTTACAATTTCTAAAATAAACACAAATATCAAATTTGTTTCTTATGAACCCAACACTAGTAATGAATTCAATAAATTTTTTATTCCACTGTCTAGGTGATTATTTCAATCCGTATATTGATTTTTTCAACATACAAACCTTATTTGGATCGATTACCGCAAAACCTTTGGGTTGAGCCATTAGAATGGATTCCTGTAAGTCTTCGTGAAGAAAAGTCGTCTTCATGTCCATCTGTTCAAGTTCAAGATGTAACGACTTGGATTTTATTCCCTTTTAAAAATTGCGTAAAATTAAAACTTTTCTTTTACTTAGATCATTTTCTTTGCAGTTGCGTAGCGGAAGATTATTTTATTCTTAAAACCATTTAAAAGACAGTAATAAAATTCTTTTCATAAAATATTTTGTTAAATACAATGGAAGTCCTTTTTAAATAAAACAAATATATAGTTTAATTACTTTACAAAGTCCTTTACAATACTCTTTTATAAACCATCTTTCTTTAAATCCCTTTATCCTAACCAGCCACAAGATCCGCGCATGCAAATTCTTCATCAATTGCTCTTTAACCTGTTCTCCTGTTCGTGTACCAACATCGCAAGACTTAACTAATGAGCCTAAGACTCAATAATGTTGTGAGTAATATGCCCAACAAGCAAATGTAATAGAACAATTTGATAATATATGAATAAATTTATATTGATTGATATTATGTTAACATTTTATATTATGCTAACTTTATATTAACATATATATTTTATATATGTGGGATAAAATATAAAGAGTAATAACCAGTATATGTCCATGACTTATATTTGAAGTATGAAATCTTTAAATAGTTTATAGTCATAAACATAGTTTATCTCATTAAGAATGTATAGTCATATCCTGACTAAATATGTAGTGACATAAAATAAATATGTTTTATTTAATATGATTATATAGGACTGGACCAGATAAAATTATATATTTCTGATAATTTTTGTTAAATATATAACAATTAATTTTATCATAATGATGGTCATATATGCATGATCTTAATTCGTTGTATTTAACAAACTTCTATTTTATTTTAATTTATTCTTTGATTTACTCGGTAAAGTTTTGTACGAGTTACAATTCGTATACCTTGTATATTGGGAATGAATTAAAATGAATAGCTGGAAATATTAATATCGATACAATGAAATCCATTTCTATAAATTCCCCTGTTTGTTAGTTCTATGATCAAATAATTAGTGCGCAATTCATAATCGTTATGAATTAATTATTCAATCACGAACTAATGGTAGTCAAGGATAAAGATACAATATGAGATGTTAACGGATTATAAACCTAGCTCTGTTGCGAATCTAAATAGAGGGTTAATACATATGTAATGATTATATTAATGGACATTAATTAGAGTAAATATACTATATAGTTTTTTAGAGTGCAACCCTAAGTATTTAGTGGAATTACTTTAGAGTTAATAATTATGTTAATTAATATAAAGAGTTTATATTAATTAACGAAATATTATTGGATCTTAAAACTATAGGTCCATCAGTCCTTTCGTCACATTCTATTATTATTTGAATAATAGAAAAATGAAAAAAGAAGATTAAATAATTAATTATGAATTAATTATTTAATACACTCAATAATAAGTTTATTATTTTTCATTAGATGAAATAATTGAATTATTGATTATTTAATTAATTAACAAATATAAAGTAACTTTTGAAAATAGTTTTTAAAATAAATTTTGTCAAATTTAAGTTAATGTCAAATTTGAGTTAATGTCATAGTGCCAAGTGTTCAACTATAGTGACAAGACCTTTTTGTTTTCCATAACATTTTTGTTATAAATGTATTATAACTTAAATGAGAGATGAATAAGTTAATATCATAGTGCCAAGTGTTGAGCTATGGTGACAAGACCTTTTAATTTCCATAACATTTTTATAAATGTATGAAATCAATTGTAACTTTAATGATGAATTTATAGTATTTTTCTCTAAATGCCATAATGGCCATTATAGAGCAATACCACTATAAATAGAGGTCCAACCTCATTAGGTTATAAATTTGAAATATTTAATATTAAGGAATCCATTTTGAGAGCAAAATTTGTGTCTTCCGTGTTAGCTTTCGAGAAGTGTTTTCTAAATCCAAATAGATCGTCTCATGTGTTGAGAATACGATCTATCATAAATTGAGTGTGATATTGTTTCATTCATCACACCCACACGTGCTTATTCGAGTTGAGGAGGATTGGCGAAGAAGATCGAAAGTTGATTTTGTATCCGTGTGAAGTAAGCTACAAAGGTAATATTCTTCATCTTTTAGATTAGATCTAAATAAAGATTTTTGAATACCTATTATTATTAATATGTTATAACAACGATTCATTTTATGTTCATGTTAAAATTGTTTCTCATGATACATAGGTTACGCACGTTACCATTGTTATGAACATCGGTAATTCCGCCATGTGAGGGAACTTAAAAACCAACAAGTAAGTGATATAAAAGAAAAATATAAACATGTTATGCATCTTTTAAAATATGTGTCGTTATTTATTTTCATTTTCTTTTATCTTATACGTGTTAATCTCTTTTCTTTTGTTTATGTGTTGGGCATTACTTTTCAGTTCACAAAAATTGTTTAATTACGTGCTTTGGTTGCCAGGCATTACTTACCAGTCCAACCTTTTTAAGTATGTGCTTTGGTTGACGGGCATTACTTACCAGTCCATCCTCTTTAATTACGTGCCTTGGTTGTCGGCATTACTTAACTGTCCAACCTCTTTAATTACGTGTTTTGGTTGCTGGGCATTACTTACTGGTCCAACATCTTTAATTACGTGCTTTGGTTGCTGTCGAGCATTACTTACCATTCCAACCACTTTAATTATGTGCTTTGGGTGTCGTACATTACTTACCGGTCCAACCTCTTTAATTACATGCTTTGGTTGTCGGGCATTACTTACCGGTCCAACGTCTTTAATTACGTGCTTTGGGTGTCGGGCATTACTTACTGGTCCAACCTCTTTAATTACGTGCTTTGGTTGTCGGGCATTACTTACCAGTCCAACCTTATTAATTACATGCCTTGGTTGCTAGGCATTGCTTACCGGTCCAACCTCTTTAATTACGTGATTTTATTTGTATTTGATTCCATTTTCCATTTTCTATTTTCTTTTCAAAACTATGCATGAAAACCATTTTCGTATTTTTTGAAAACTATGATGCATGATGCTCATGAATGCATACATTCTCTATCATATGATTAAAAGAATCTAATAAAACAACCAACATTCTATTCATAGATCTTGCTTATAAATTATAGATATGCTTTTATATCTAATAAAGCAGTAAACAATAAAACATGCATATCCTATTCTTGCGATGTAGGGTCCGAAGACCAAAACACATGCATAACACTTACCTTGCATCCTTAATGAGTGTGGAACTTGTAATGACCCGGATTTTCCATTTGTCTTAAAAATACGTTAAAATTTTGAAATTTTGTTAAACAACTAAAAATGTTGTTTAGGAGAAAGCTTTCGACTTGAAATCAGAGTCTATTTCTTCAAATCCAATCGTTACCAAAACTCATTTCAACATTCATTAAATAGTGAAAAACTATCATTTTAAAATTAGTGGAAGCGATATAAAAATTTATTTTTAAACATTACAGAAGCGTAACTAAAGTCAATACTTCTCAAGATATATTGAAAACAGGAATAGGAATATTACTTAAAATGTAAGTTGGAGTTTAAAGTTAAACACATCGCCTACTAAATACTTGAATAAAAGTTTGGGAAATACTTAACGTCTTACAAATGCGTTTGTCACCTAACCCATACAAAACCACTTCTTCTTTCACTTGATGCCATACTACTACTCGGGTTGCGTCTCCTCCGGATACACCGCAGGCTCCACGAGAATGGACTCCTCCGCTACTCCTGGCACAATCACCTCATTACCTACACCACAAGTAAGGACGTGAGCTTATGCTCAGTAAGGAAATGGGTTAATACATATGCATATGTCTCTCTTTAGTTCACTTGGAACAGGGAGCCACCCAAACCAATCTTTTTATTTTGTTCGTTCTTTTACTCGTACTTTGAGCTGGAGATTGGAGGGATCTTAAGGGATGGAATAGTTGATTGGACCTAACCCTTTACTTGCAACTAAGTCCCCATTCCCGTCAACGTAAGGGGCTTTGCCTAGCCGCGGACTAGATCCGCTACCCATCCGCCCCCCAACTCCCGTTTTCTTCTTCTCTTATCCTTTTCTTATCGTTCTTTCTTTCACTTAATGCATGTGAGTACCACCCCCAATGTGGCACTCCCTAATTTGTTCTATTAACATAAATGCATGAGGACGCTTCTACTTTGACTAACACATACATGGACAATAAGTAACAATGCTTTAAAGAATCTACAATCAACAATCAGATGGCATAATACAAATTGCATAAGGAAAACAATGTGTATCCACGTATTATGAAGAGCAGTATAAAAAGAAACATATGGAACAACTTTAAGAATGAATCATTGGGAATATTTCCATATTCAATCACTAGAACATGCTAAACGGTTAATTAAGATTAACTAGGCATACTTTTCTTAACGCAGCAAAGCTTAACTATGCTTAAAGAATAGTATAAATCAATAGCATGCTTAATTATCAATTTACAATTGAAATGGCTAACAATGTACATGCTATTAAACGTAACGAAATTATAAGCTAGACAACGGAACGATCATGGCAACATAGAGCAGCGTGCGATTATTGAAATAAAGTAACAAAAATATACTTCTTAAGGCAGGAATAAATAGTAGTAAATGTCAAAGTATGGAAAACAAAACAGTGAAAATGTGCTTTCGAACAACTAAAAATACAACAGCAAATTATTGAAGTAAGGCAGCAAAACATGCTTCTTAATAACTAAAAACAGCAGCGAAATATTGAAAATAGAACAACGAAAACGTGCTTTCGAATAACTAAAAATATAGTAGTGAATTATTGAAGTAAGGCAACAAAACATGCTTCTTAATAACTAAAAGCAGCAGCGAAATATCGAAAACAGAACAGCGAAAACGTGTTTTCAAACAGCTAAAAATACAGTAGCAAATTCTTGAAGTAAGGTAGCAAAATATGCTTCTTAATAACTAAAAACAGCTGCGAAATATCGAAAATAGAACAGCGAAAATGTGCTTTCGAACAACTAAAAATACAGCAGCGAATTATTGAAGTAAGGCAACAAAACATGCTTCTTAATAACTAAAAACAGCGATGAAATATCAAAAACAGAACAGCAAAAACGTGCTTTTGAACAACTAAAAATACAGCAACGAGTTATTGAAGTAAGGCATCAAAACATGCTTCTTAATAACTAAAAACAGCAGGGAAATATCGAAAACAGAACAACAAAAACGTGCTTTCGAACAACTAAAAATACAGCAGCGAATTATTGAAGTAAGGCAGCAAAACATGATTCTTAATAACTAAAAACAACAACGAAATATCAAAAATAGAACAACGAAAACGTGCTTTCGAACAACTAAGAATACAACAGCGAATTATTGAAGTAAGGCAGCAAAACATGCTTCTTAATAAATAAAAATAGCAGCGAAATATAGAAAACAGAACAATGAAAACATGCTTTTGAACAACTAAAAATACAGCAGCAAAAGCATTGAAAACCAAACAACGAAACGTGTAACGACCCAGTTTTTCATAACCTTTTAAAAATATGCTCAAATTTAAAAATTTTATTTAACCACTAAAACCCTCTTTATTTAAAACTCTTTTAAAGAAATATCAGAGTGCGTCTAACCGGACCGCTACTAACACTTCGTTAAAGTCGTTATGAAAATTCAATCAATAAAATGCGGAAGCGTTTATAAAATCTTTTATTTAAAACATAGCGGAAGCATAAATTAATTTCCTTTGAAAACATAGCGGAAGCGTAAAATAATTTATTTACAGACAGTTAATTAAATCGTTACTTTATCTTTTACAATTGCTCTTCTCAATTACCTTTTACATTAATTAGTCTGACCAACCGCAAGTCTCGACCGTGCAAATCCTTCATCAGCTGCTCCTAAATCTGTTCATCATTTTCCTACATCGAAAGACGTAAGCTATGAGCCTAATGCTCAGTAAGTGATAATACCTATCATAACACTATATGCAGTTTCAGTTTTCGTCTTTTTCTTATCTTCTTGTCTTTTACGTTTTAATCATTGTTTTCATCGTTTTCTTCTTATCTTTTAATCCTTTGTGGTTTAGGTCATCATTTTTGTCCTTTTCTCTTTATCTTTTGTCTTTTGCGTTTTAATTGTTATATTTCGTTGGTCATTCTTTTCATCGTTGACCTCCAATATAGCAGCGATGACATAATTTGAAAGCCTACTAATCATTGGTCGTTTGTCCTGGCATAATCTAGGGACCTTGCAATAGATACAAGCAGTAATGGCATAACCCGAAAGCTTACTAGCGACGATGACATAATCTGAAAGCTCGCTAGCGGCCGTGCCACAAAGGCTTAAACGGCCTCGCGTCATATCGTTGTCTTTTTCTTCTCTTTACTTTACTTGAATTTGTTATTTCTCATTTCTCTTTAGTTTTTATGGCTTATTATTCGTTCATTATCTGTTTCTTCGTTAGTGATTTTGTTTCGTCGTTCGTATTTGTTTCTTCGTTCGCTTATTACTTTTTATGGCTCATGATTTGTCCGTTATTTGTATCTGTTTCGTTTGATGCTCGTGAATGCACACAATTTCTGAAAGCATAAATAAACATCAAAACATGCTGTAAAAGTAGTAAACAACAAAATGTGCAAATAATAACTATAAGCATGCTTTTAAAAACAGTAAATAGCGAAACATTCTAGTAAAGCGGTAAACAACGAAACATGCATTTAAAGTTCTAAAGAACAAAGCGTGCAGTTAAAACTGTAAACATGCTTGGAAAGCGGTAAGCAACGAAACATGCTTCTCCTATTCGTGCGATGTAGGGTTAAAGACCAAAACACATGCATATCACTTACCTCGATTGCTTAAAGTGCTCAACGCTTATTCGTTATCCTTTTTCTTCCTTCAACTATAACTCACCACAACTAACAGAATATACAACAGAATATACAATTAACTAACAGAATATACAATTCCAGACTTCATGAAGGTTGTCTCCTCTTCAATTCGTCAACCACTTGCTGTCTCCCCATCATGTGTGTCGGCAAAACAACCCAGCTGGAAGGAGAGCTACGTGCAGATCGAGCCGTAGCTTGACCATAGGCCTTCGACCGATCCAGCCAAAACAGCCAACCATTGTCGTTCCCTCGCGATCCCAGCCCTTGCATCCTTCACCTCCACCCAACGCCCGATCAACATAACTTAAAGGAGAAGGGGAATCGACCAAGCTTACCTCAAAATTGTCGCCAGAAAAACACTCCCGCGGGAGTCCAAGCCCTGATTTGCGATTCGACACTGGCATCACCGCTTCGCCGCCAGGGTTCGCATGCCGGACCCAGCTCTGGTCGCCAGCAACCGCACTCCCTATGCTTTGCTATCGCCATTTGTCGACCGGTCTCCGTCCTCTTCGTCATCGATTTTCCATTCACCCGATTCTCCCTCTCCCTTTCACGGGTTCTCTCACTCTCTTTTCAATTCTCATGTTTTCCCTTTTGCAACCCAATAGCCCCAAACCAATTTCCTCTCCATTTATTTTCCAAACCAACCCATGAGATAGAACCGGTTCGACTGAACCGGTTCGACTGAACCGGTTCAGTTCCCTTCCATCCCTTAGCCAATTCCACTTAATTCTTTCCTTCCCAATTCTAACCTAATTTCATATTCCCTTTTTTATTTTACTAAAATAAAATCAACCCATCAATGAACCGAACCGGTTCTTAACTCTAATACCATTAATTTTCATTATTTTTTATTACACCAAATATATATACTTATCTCCAATTAATTTCCTTCATTATTCACTCTCCACATTTTTAAATCTTTAATTCAACAAATCCAATAAATCTCATTTTATTCTTCTTAGTATAACTATCCAATAAATTACTCATCACAAATAAATCTCTCTTTAATAATTTAATTAAATCCTTCATTTAATCAAATTATTCTCAATCCAAATCCAATTCTCGATTTATTCCAAATATTGCTCGATGACAATTGACAATTACGTCTTTGGTAATACCCGATAATTATCTATATAATTCAATTACTCTAATTATTTTTCAATTATCCTTATTAAATTCTAATATAAAAAGCCAGGGTATTACAAAACGTGCATCTTAAATGGTTAACATTACAAGCAGCAGTGATTATTAGCAAATAATACGACGGATGACATGCTCTTTAATAATAAAAAATCTGTAGTAATGGTTATCAAACATGAACAACTAAAACATGCTTCTAAACGATAAAAATAACAACAAGAATGGCGAAAACGAAACAGCTATAGTCATGCTTTTCGAATGTCTACAACGTCAACGAACATTTTATTAAATGAAGGGGTGAACATATAACGAATAATCTATACATATAAGCTATTAAATGGAAGGAAACGAAATCACCATTAGTACCAACAATAGAAATCCCTTTGTCATTCATTCATACTTCTCGTTCGTTTTAAACATCCTTTCTTTGATTCATTCCAGCTTAACTAACACTTCCACATGGATGCAAGCATTTAACATAAATAAAACACAACAACTAGTAAAGCACCTAAAGAAAAACGTGAGAGTTCAGGCAACTAATAATGTATAGCAAGCAACTACACAACAAAACTTAAAGCACTACAAACTACAGAATTTCTACAGCAATCAATCACTCACACACACATTTACTTGGGTGTAAGGCCTACAAATGGCCGCCGAATACCCATTCCTTACCCTTATAGATGATTCGGTACATGGGCAACAGCTCCCTTCTACCCCCACACTCCTCGTAGGAACCCCTTCAGGAAGAAACACCAGACTCAAATGAAGAAGAGGATGAAGAAGCTGGAGATAAAAAGTCGATTCCATCCCGTAGAAGATAACTAGTACATCCAGCAGGGGAGGCGCAAGAGGAAAAATCCCTACTGGTCGAGTCCTGGAGGCGGTTTCATGTCCAGGAGAAGCGTTTCCATTGGCTAATTTGTAGATTTGCTCCACTTTTCCTGTCGCAAAATCTGTGACGATTTGGACGGACGAGGAGAGGTCCCCGCTCGCTGAAGGCTCCTCTCACTAGGAGCGTTCGTCTTTGCCCAAACGGCATCATGGTCTTCTCAAGTGTTCCCTCTCACTATCGCACTCCCCCTTCTTTCTTTCACAAAATAGCCGAAGGCCATTCTGTTTATCTCCCTGCTGGACCGGTTCGTGATGAACCGATTTAGGCTACCCCCTCCACATCATAATTTCCCATTTCTTCATTCCTTTATAAATTCTAATGCTTCCAATTATTTCTTCTTTTATCTTAATTTCCCCTCTTTTAAATTTATTTACCCTCAACATGATAATTTAATTCATCTCATTAACACCTTTTTTTTTTTAATTTTCCAATATATATCTAATTCATTCCTTAATTTAAAATCCCACGAATATGTCTTTAGTAATACCTTGATAGTCATCCAATCATCCTCATTAAATTTTGATATAAAAGTCGGGGTATTACAGAACTCCAACTTAACCTTCACAATACCTTCACAATAACATTTAATTATTAAAATCACAGCGCATTAATCTCAACACATTTCTCATTCACAACTTAATAAAATCATTAACCCAAGTTCAACTTAGATACTTAATAGTTTCCGTCTATCTGTTTTCGTCAACATTATCCATTAACACCAATTTAACCAAGCATGCATATTTCTCATTCTCCAACCAACAGAACAATCATTTCACAGTTCTACTTTCTAACTTCAAACAGTAACTAACCCAAAACATCCAATCCCAAAACGTTCCATATGGCAACAGCTATTCACTAATTCAACCCAAAAGCATGCACCCAATTTCAAAGCGGATGACAATATTCAGTAGAGACAATTCAAACATTAGAGCAAAATGAATGAGATCCAACATCCATTACCCTAACATATAGTTTCTCAAGGTAATAATTTCAGTCCCATTTTTTCGACAAGTAAATCGATCATCAACAAATGCCAACATGTCAAAGCTAATTATTCAAGTAACCCAATTTAGCAGCAACATTCCAAAATATCCCAAAGGTCAAACCCAACAGACCATTAACCAAACAAATTACAGAACCTTTTTCTTCTTAGAACTATCGGCAGAAACCAATTCAACAAACCATATTCACAACATGTTAGATTATTTTAATAATCTATTAAATCCATGTTAATTAAATGATATCGACTTAATATTAATGTGCTTAATGTGATGGTTGTTAAGCATAAAAAATATTAAGTTAATTGGATTTTAATTTCCTCTACTTGACCTAATTAAAGAGTATAAAGTATGGTTGAAGAGATGTAAATGAAGAGACATGATTGAAAGGGTATTTATGTCAAATCCTTTGGAGGGATGTCTCCTTCATTCTTAAAAAAAAACTGTAACAATAGTTTTTTCTAAATTGAAGATTTGATTTATCTCTGAATGGCAACCAAGACTTGGGTTCTCTTGATCATCAAAGAGATTATAAAAGTGAAAGGATCAAGGCGATAAAAGGTTCGATATCACAATCATCAATAAAAGCTTTTATCATAGACCAAGGTTGGTATTAGAAATTTCTCAAATGAAATGGTTAAATCAACAACGTTAAATATGGAACGTAAGGATTGTAAGTATTGAAATAAATATTAACAATTGGTATCAAAGCATGGTTTAAACGTATTGACTTACCATGAATGGATTTCGTTTGAAATGAAAGTTAGGGTTTTGTAAATGTTTTCTTCATAACAAGAATGTTAGGTTTTGTGTAGTATTATGCATAAAGAGAATCGATCGATGAAAGTGTTGATCAATTACTCAGAAATTTCCAAGAAAATTGATTCCGGAAGAATCTGTGAAAGTTTTGACAATGTGGACAACGTTGCGGATGATTAAAGGTCGACACAGATTCTTTTCTATAACTGAAATATACAGTTTTGTTTAGGTTTCATGTAGTTGCGGACGACTAGCGGTCGTGGCGGTTGACATTGTTATGAATCTGTAATTTTTTGTCAGATTTAAGGACATCTGTTATTGCCTTACGGACGTCCGTTAGTGACTTAAGGATGTCCATTATTGCCTTAAGGACATCTGTCGCATAGAGGTCAAAGCAGATTATATTTTTGTCTGAAATAAAAACATCCATTATTGCCTTAGGGACGTCCGTCATTACCTTAAGGACGTCCGTTATTGATTAGGGATGCCCATTAATGACCTTAAGGATGTCCATCAGTGCCTTGAAGGATGTCCGAAGAGATAATATTAGTGAAGGACGTCCGTTAGCAACTTTAGGATGTCCGTTAATCATTTAGGACATCCGATAATGCTTGGAGAACGTCCACATATTGTTGTTTGAATATTTACTCAATTAATTATTGTTGCATAAAAACTTGTTAGTCACCAAAGTGACCTAATTTGAAATGATCAATATTCAATTGTGTAATTTTCATTCGTTCAATTATTTTGTGATGTTATTGAAATGAAATTATTGATTATAAAATTATGAGGTCACCCAAAGGTGGACCAATGTTTATAATTAATAATATTAAAGTGACATGTTTACATATTTGATTAATATGATTGAATATCCAAAGATATTGATCATATTGCATTAAATATGTTTATAAGTCTATTAAGGTTTATGTAATAGCATCAATGGTTGATTATTTCTTTAAGGATTACCCAAAGGTGAACTTAAAGAAGTAAAATTACGTTTATCTGAATCTTGTTAGGTTGTTCAAAAGATTAAAGTAAGTGCATGTAATATATTTTATAGCTACTATTAATTTATTTGCCTCTGGCAATGCTTTACTCAAGTTCAATGGACTGAACTATGCTGATTGGTATGAACAAATACAATTTCAACTGGGTGTAATGGATTTGGACTTAGCATTAGTTTATAATAGACCACCAGCTATTAATGAAACTAGTACAGAAGCTGACAAGTCATACAGTGAGACTTGGGAGCGGTCTAATAGGTTTAGTGTAAGCTTGATGAAGATGACAATGGCTGAAAATGTTAAGCCATTAATGCCAAAGACAAATTATGCAAAGGAATTCATGTTGAAAATTAAAGAATACTCCTAATCAGATATTACGGATAAGTCTATTGTAGGGAGCTTGATGAGTGAGTTGACGACCAAGAAATTTGATTGGCTGCAACCCATTCATGATCATGTAACAATCATGGCTAATTTGGCAACAAAGCTGAAAATATTGGGTATGGATGTAAGTGAATCATTCTTGGTTCAGTTTATTATCAACTCTCTTCCTCTTGAGTTTGACAAGTTCTAGGTGAATTATAACATCATTAAAGAAAAGTAGAACTTTCAAGAAATTAAGGTCATGTTGATTCAAGAAGAAGGGAGGTTGAAGAAAATGAAAGACCATATCGTTCATCTGACGTTTCAGATTGAAGCCAACATCCACATTCCATTAGGGACGTCCCTTCCTTCCCAAAACAAAAAAGTATCCTACTTAAACAATGCCACCTGTTTTCCATTTTCTACAACGGGTGTCATTTCTTCCCTTGAGGGACGTCCATCACAATCAAATGACGCCGTTCCACCAAAGTTCAACACTATTTCTCACGTCCGATAACTCTAAGGGACATCCGTTTTTTAATAAAGGACGTCCGAAATCCTTATACAAGGAACGTCCGAAAACCCACTTCCTTCACTATTATTTATTCTTTCACTTCTCCAAAATGCAGCGTTTCCTCTCCCTTTCTTTTTCTTTCCAATTTCTCTTTTATTTTACTCAATTTCTTCCTTTACTTATTTAACAACTCCCTTAATAAGTTTTAAATCCATTATTTCTTTCTAATTACTTCTTCCTTTTAAATTTAGAAATCCTCAATAATATTAAATATATTTATGTATCAAATATATGTATCGTATATTAATCGACCAATTTTTAATTTTTGACTTATTCCAAATATCGATTAACGATTATTATTTTTTAATCCCAATAAATTTTTGGGATATTACACAAGATCTTGCAAAGCAACATTTGACAACAAAACTTGAATAGATGTTAGTTTAACTATAGATGAAAATATTTCAGTAAAATCAATACCTTTACGTTGGGCAAAACCTTTTGCCACTAACCTGGCCTTGTACCGGGGTTTTTCAACCCCTATTATACCTTTTTTAAATATAAAATTCATTTAGAATCAATTACCTTCTGCTGTTTAGAATTTTCTACTAATTCCCAAATATTATTTTTAACTAGAGAATCTATTTCTTCTTTCATAGCTGCTATCCACAAATTCTTATCATCTCTAGACAACACTTTAGAAAAAGAAAGAGGTTCTGCACTTTCCAGATCTGAAGCTACATGCATAGCATAAGCTATGATATCTGCATACCCCAATCGTTGAGTTGGTTTAATAACCCTCCTAGATCGGTCCCGAGTTAATTGATAGTCCATGGTATCATCTTCAGTAGCAAATTCTATACCAATAGATTGCTGACCTTCTGAAGGATGAATAGAGTCTTTAATAGACTCTCCAGATTCATTGCTTTCAAGCTCCACCTCAATTGAAGAACTCTCTTTTAATCCAGGAGACATATCCACAATTGGTTTCAAAGGAAAATGTTGCTCATTGAATGTAACGTTACGGCTGATGATAATTTTTCTTTGATTTGGCTCAATAGACCAAAGTCTATATCCCTTGACCTTGTCTGGATATCCCAAAAAAATACACTTTATTACCCGAGGCTTTAGTTTTCCTTGTTTCACGTGTGCATAAGCAGCACACCCAAAAATCCTTAAGCTTTCATAATTTGCAACATATTCATGCCAAACTTCAAAAGGTGTCTTGAATTTTAAAGCAGCTGAAGGACACATATTTATCAAATAAAATGATATTTTTATAGCTTCTGCCCAAAACATCCTTGGAAGTCCAACAGTTAGAAGCATACATCTAACCCTTTTCCATAATAGTTCTATTCATTTGCACTGCAAGTCTATTTTGCTGAGGAGTGTAGCTGACTGTATGATGTCTCACAATCCCTTCTTCACGGTAGAATTGGTTAAACTTTTCATAACAGAATTTCATTCCATTGTCTATTCTTAGTTGCTTAATTTTTCTACCTATTTGTTTTTCAACAATGAGTTTCCAAGCCTTGAATATCTAAAATACTTTATCCTTAGATTTCATACAATAGACTCATGTCCTTATCGAGAAATCATCTATGATTGTAACAAAACAGGTAGCACCTCCCTTTGAGGGAACCTCTTCTGGCCCCCAAACATCCGAATGAACATAATCTAATATCCCTTGTAAACTTTGAGTAGAAGTGGCAAACTTTATTCTCTTGCTTTTTCCAAGAACACAATTCTCACAAAAAACCAACTTGGATACCTTGACCTTTCCAAAACAGTTATGTTTTTACAATTCCAGAAGGCATTGTTCACTAACATGGCCAAGCCACTTGTGCCATAATTCGGTACTATCAAGTTTTCCTCTAGTGACAGTGCCAACATTTCTAGCAATAGTGTGGCTTTCTAGCACGTATAGCCTGTTATGCAATTTACCCTTCATTACTGTCAAAATTCCCTTTGGATATTTTCAGTATCCCTGCCTCAATTCTAATAGCACAACCAATGGAATACAACATCCCAATTGATAGAAGATTTCTTTTTAGCTGAGGCACATATCTAACATTCTTAACAAGTTTTATGTAGCCATCATGCATTTTTTAGCTGCACAGTCCCTTCGCCCTTAACCTAGCAGGATTTGTTATAACCCAATAAGACTTTTCCTCCCATTGTTTTGTGATAATTCAGCAATCATTCCTTCCTTAGAGTCATGTGGAACGAACATCTAGAATCGAGGATCCATTGTTCCCCCGATTCCAATTCAGAGACAACAAGCACATCTAAGGATTCATACCCTTCTGAAACCACCAAAACATACCCCTTTTTTATTCTTTTATGCTAACTTCCTTTTTCCTTCATAACAGTCTTTCTTGAAGTGTTCTTCCTTATGGCAGAAGAAACACTTATTTGCTTTTGACTTAGATCTTGACTTCCCTCTTTGTCCTTTGTCATCCCTTTGTTGAGGTCTTCCCCTCACCATTAAACCTTCACCTTTAGAGGAATCCTTTCCATCTGATTTCCTCTTAAGTTCCTTAGAGTTCAATGCGGCCTTAACCTCTACCATTATTAGTGTTTCTTTTCCATACAACATGGTGTCAACGGAGTGTTAATACATTTTAGGTAATGAACTCAGGATGATAATAGACTAGTCTTCCTCTGTAATATTTACTCCTATACTGTTAAAATCCAGAATCATTCTGTTAAAATCGTCTAAGTGTTTCCTCATCTACTTATATTCTTCCATTTCTAAAATGTATAATCTCTTTTTCAAATAGAGCCTATTAGCTAGGGAATGTTTCATGTATAAAGCCTCTAATTTTTGCCAAACAGTAAGCGTAGACAATTCCTCAGTTACCTCTCTCAAGATTGAGCAAGATCGCACTGTGAGCCATGGATTCCACATCTTCAGCTTTGATTTATCACTGTCCTTGAGAATCTGCAAGGCCGGTTCATCAATCTCTTGAGCAAGACCCTGGTGCACAAGAAGGGCCTTCATCTTGAATGTGCAAGAGGCTGAAATCGTTGTCCCCATAAACTTGTCGACCTCAAACTTAGCCATTCAAGATTTCTTGAATTTCTGACTTACTAAATCCCCGATCTGAAGGTCGCATGTTCGATCCACGCGCACCGCACCATTTGTTGATGATTTTAAACACAGAACAACGGATTTCTTCTGAACAACAATGAAGAATAGAAAATGCATAAAAGAAGAAGAACGCAAGAGATTTACGTGGTTCGGATATTGTGTCCTACATCCACGGACCAAGACTAAAGTACCTTTATTCACAGATCATCAAAACATAAAGGATTAGAGTTTATCCAAGAATTACAGACTCAAGAAATCAGAAAGAAGAAAACCCTCTCTAACCCTAACTCACTCTACAGTCTCCTCTCTCCCCGATAGACTCTATCTTAAATAAAACTAAAAGGTACTAAGTCATAGTCACCCAACCCACTAATTAACTATGGAAACCAGCTGAACTCCCATTAACTGAGAAGCACAATTTCCAGTATAATTGAGTATGGCACATGACACACACGTGCACTCACTAATCTCTGAACCAAAATACTACAATACCTACACCACAATATTCAAACTATGAGTCTAACGCTCAGTAAGCAGTGTAAATCAAATGTGATAATCAAGCATTACGTGATATGTCATGATCATGATTTTTTTTAACTTTTTCTTTACTTTTCTTTCTCTTTGAATAGGTTTAGCAGTAGGACATACACCACCATTCTCCAACCTTCGGGGAGATAGTCTCAAACCTTTGGGAGATAAACTCAAACTTTCTAGCGTCCTCTGTTAGCAGCCATGCATTTTTGATGCACAACAACTTAGCAAACCTTTGAGCTGGTTTATCCCGATATCAACCAAGAGCAAATTAACAGGCTTACGTACCCACCAGTCCAACCTTTGAGGAAAACTTGTCCTCACTTTCTTTTTACATAATTTTCTTTCGTTTCTTATCTTTCTTACACATAACTCATGCATGAAAACATATCATCTATATGCAACAGAATATATCGTATTTCATCTAAACAGAGAGTATGACAATAACAACGACAAAGTATATTGTATTTCATCCAAATAGAGAGCATGACAATAATAGGTTCTCAAGAAATCAACTAGCACTATGAATAAAGAATCTACCGTAATCCTAATATTTACTCACATGCATATAATAACCAGGATAGTAAATTACAGCAGCTACAAAATAGATCCTCAATACCATGTTATCATCATAAACTGAAACTAATAGTCTAAACACCTACGCACTATTTCCTCAAATAACAGGGTATCACCGTGAACAAAACAACAATATCTCAAAGCAATATGTAAATAGATCCTTGATGCTATGTCATCATGATCAACAGAAACAATAATCAAGCAACTAAGTATCATATCCTCAAACAACTTTTTGTCACTGTGATTAGAAATCATCTAAAAATATATATACAAATCCTCGAGTCAACAATATGAAAGTAGTAAACATCACAACAAAAATTCTATCACCTTATGGTGTAGGTGTAATATCCTGTAACCTTTTTCGTATAAAAATTTTCTTTTTTTTTAAAAATCATTCCATAATAGAACACCAGAGTAATAAACAGCAGAAGTCTTTTACAATTTAATGCCACAAACCCATGGTTTAAATAAACACTTTAATAAACACATTAACTTGAAACATTTATTTGAAGTCATAAAACACTTCAAAAAATTTTAAAATATTTAAATACATTTATTTCATCTTCTGTGAGTCATAACCCAAGGTTAATGTCACTAACAGTACAAACATCCACACAACAATACTCCATCAGCTACGTCCTTTAACAGTTTTATTCATTCATCTGCTTCTTACCTACATCAACGAGACCTAACTATGAGCCTAAAGCTCAGTACATGGTATAAACGTAAAACACATACAATTTTCATAACATCGTATATAGTTTTCTATTTTGTTTCTCTGTTGTTGTTCTTGTCTTTTACTGCTGACATCTTTTACTGTTCATGTCTTTACTATTTATGTGCCGAGCGTATCCAACTGAACCACACAAACATCTGTTACTGTTCATGTCTTTTATTGTTTATGTGCTGGGCATATCCAATTGGACTACACAAATATCTGTTATTGTTTCTGTCTTTTACTATTATTCCATCTGTTTATGTGTCAGACGTATTAAATCGGTCCACACAAACATCTGTTTATTGTTTCTGTCTTTTACTGTTTATATATCGGGCGTATCAAACTTGACTATACAAACATTTGTGCCGGGCATAACTAACTGGACCACAGTTGGTTTACTTATCTTTGGTTTCTGTGCTGGGCGTAACTAATTGGTCCACAACTATTTACTTATCTCTGGTTTCTGAGTCGGGCGTAACTAACTGGTCTACAAAAATGACTACTTACGTTCATTTCATTTTTGTATACTTTTATTTCTGTGCCAGGCGTAACAAACCTGACCACAGCTGTTTACATATATTCTATTTTCGTGTACTTTAGTACTTCAAGTCTTAACATTGTCGTGCACATACAATCCTATATAATTTGTTCCTTAATCGTATTCTTAAAACATGATTTGTCCTAACTAAGGAACTAAACTTAAATCTATAAACATACAATTCATAACAATCAATAAAACAAACAGTAAACACCCCATAATTCTCGTTATGTAGGCTCTTTCGGACAAAACACATGCAGTACCATGTACCTGAAGTCCTTAGCTTTAATGGTTTAACACTTTAAGATTCTTCACAAAAACCTAGTTATAAACAACATGAGATAATCAATAAAGATTCCCCAATAACAACCCTAACTACTAGCAATTCATTGCCTAAAATATCTCATTAATTCAACTTAACAATCTACTCCACAAGGTATAACTTACAATATGTCCAACAATGACAAATCCTTACTTCAATAATCTCCTTCTCCAAAATCCCACAGTCACAATTCCAAATTAACAGTGTATTCCAACTTCATTAGCATAAATGCATGAATATGCGGTATACTCATTTGCATGCCATGACCCATAATAATTCCAACTTTATCCTCCAACTCATTTCAACAACTAATACCATATGATAATAACCAATTTCATGAGTAATATCTTAATCCATTAATACTTTTTCCAATAATAATCTACCAATAATATAATCAAAATCCATCTCAGCAGTAATGACAGACAACAACTACCACATATAATAATCCTTAATAAAAAGTGAGTGAAGGTAGAATTACTTGAATAACAACAGAGAATAACAAATGAGACCTTTTTCCAAAACTTCTAATTTCGCTTATCCTTCCTCCTTTACAACCGTTTATTCACTCTATGTTTATTTCTCAACTTCAGAATCCATGCAGACCATCACAGAAATGTAACATCTCATCCTCACAGGATTCCTCACTCACTCTCTCTCTCTCTTTCTCTCTCTCTCTCTCTCGTTTAATCTCTTCTCTGAAAAACAACCTCACACACTCAAAACACACACGCCAGTTCCCACAAAAGTTCAGTAAAGTAACGCCACTCCTTCTTCTCTTAAGAATTTGGTAGAGTAACCTTATGTTTTCCACTCTCCCAACTCCCGTCACCCTCCTCTTCTATTTATAGACAATTATGTAACGTCTTAACATTAATGTCTAGAGGAAGATGGAAGGCCAAGAGATACAATCCATCAATGTCCATTAACTCCTTCGACATTTAGACAATCTAGGAGACGACGTTTCTTTTCATCTTCTCATCAGTTAAAACTCTCTAGATGCCTTCATAAATACTGGTGGTCGCTTGAATTCCTCAATAGCCAATCGACCACCCTTCAGTCGATCGACCACTGATTTTTCATTGTTTCTGAATGGCGGATGATCATGGCGGATGATCTCCCCATGCAGAACGACCGCAATGATCGACCTCAATTCATTCCATCTTCAGAATTATGTTTTATTCACGTTATTCCTTAATGTGACATGCATGAATATATATATATTGTTTCTTCTTTGATTTGATCATAATCAACTGCACTTTTTCATACCCATATTCAATACCCATATTTGTTTACAGGTTGAACACACTGGTTGATCTCAATCAACCACCATGATCAACCACCCCTTCAATACCCATATTCAATATCCTTTTTTTTGTTTACAGGTTGATCACACTAGTTGATCTTAATCAACCACAATGATCAACCACCCCTTCAAACAATCATCCGCCATATTCATCTCCAAATATATATATATCCTTAATAAATTACTCTTCCAAACTATTCAAACTTAGATTCCCAAATATGTTTTACTTGACTAATGTCTTAAATTACCTAAGTTAATTCAAATAAATTCTAAATCATCCTCCTAAGCTTAATATGAACATAATTCGGGGTATCAAGGTTCACTTATTCCAAATACATTTCTCTTGACCAATATCTTTACTTGTCCAACTCAGCTCCTATCATCCCAAAATTATCATTTAAGCTATGCCTTCAGCTCAATGCAAATTTGGGGTATTACAGTTGGCCGTGAGGCCATACATACGCATCACCACTTACTTGGCTTTCGTGTTACACACACTGCCAATGCTTTAAGTTTTGTTGAATTAAAACTCCCTTTGGCCCTTTCCAGAGAAAAATCTTGCGTTTCACCAATTTTTCTTCTCTCAGTCACTACGTAAATCTCCTCTCCCATGAACAAAATCTCCCTTCGGTTTCCTTTTCCCCTTTATAATCCAAGTGTGAATCGGTATCTCCAAGTTAGATGATCGACCGCGACCTTCCGAATATGATTAATCTATTTCATTATTCATCAATACATGTTTACTCTAGCATGAAACGGCAAAGGATGCCTCAATCTCTAATCAAGCAAAGCATCGTTTGAATTTAAATTATCATCACATCGAGTGCGGAAGCATAGGCTACCGCAGACACGTTCGTGTCTACCAAGAATATTCTTAGCAAATATTCATCCCATTAAACCAATCACTTCATGCCACATCATATTTATGGAAGCGTTTCTATGCGGGGACGTCTACACACCTGCGACTCCACTGTAGCGACGTCGTTCCTATCCTTATTTAATTCACCGTGGACGCATTTTTCCCTTTAAATGATGACGTTCTTTTAAATTTGTGGACGCGTTCCTTTCTACGGATGCATTTCCTTCTGCGACGTCCAATCTAAGTGACGACGTTAAATCCTCCAGTGACGCTTTTCTCTTTCTCCCACACTCCACCGACATCGTAACGATCCACATTTCATCCTCAATTCAATCCAACAGTTCTTCCTCCTTCCATACAGAATCTTTCCTTGCCACAGAAACATTTTTTTCTTGATCCCATGACTTTTGTCTCATCCACCCTTTTAATCCAACATTCTCCTTCACTTCCACAAAGAATCTACTTCTCCTATGTAAGCATCTTTCTATCTACCCTCTCTCATCTAACGGTTGATTCATCTCCCGCTCTTGTCATCTGACGATCACTGTTCCATCCATCCTTTTCCTTTCCCATGTGGACACATTACCTTCCAAAAAGGAATCTTTTCCTTGCACCCTCTCTAACACCTCGACTTTTTTTAAGTTGGATAATTATCGGAGTATTACCAAGAACTTATCCGTTAGATTATTATTTTGAGAAATTATCGGATGGTAATTATGATTAAGGTGAATGGAGAATTATTAAGGAACCTTAAATTAAAATGTTATAGAGTTATTAGTTGGAGATTAATTGGATAAGTGAAGGATTGGATTAAAGAAAAATTAAATGGAATTATTGGGGATTAAAAATAAAAGAAAATATAGTTAAATAGAGAGGAGGGGAAAGCTAAACTGATTCACTACTGAACTGGTTCGAGCTCCTTGGTCTGGTTTGAATCATCAGTTAATGGGGAGAGGATTTTTCGCGTGGCCTTCGGCCATTTCATGATTTCTAAAGAGAAATGAGAGAAAGAGGGAGAGAGGGGCCAATGAAAAGGGAGACGAGCGAGGGAGAGAGGCGATTTCGAAGAGGGAGGCCGAGAGCTCGGGTGAGGGAGCTCGTCTAGTGGGTTCACGGTGGCAGCGCTGTCCGGCGAATGGCGAGCAACTGCGAGCTCGGGTGGTGCAGCTTCGCCGATGGATTCGACCTACGAGAACAATTGGAGTGAAGCTCCCGTGAGATATGGGGTCGCGATGCCTTGCTAGGATGGATGTTGGCAAAGTTGTTTATACGCAGCAATTCTGGTAGTGGCAAACCACTGGCAACTACATGAGGTAAGCCCTCTGTGTCTTGGCTTCTTGGTATCCATCCCCGATGATTTCCTTTGGGTTTCATGTTGATTGTCGTGTGATGAATTGTCCTGCTTTCCATTGATGGGTAGTGCCATGAAATTTGTGTTCCAGCGACGTGAGCACTGGCGAAGAAAATTGGCAGTGGCGAAGAGAAGGCAGTGGCGTTTTGAAAGAAAGGGTGTAAGGCTTGCCAAAGGAACTTTCCTCGGTTCCTCCAGGTTGACTGAGCCGAGTGCTTCCATGTCTGTTGGTGAGTAATGTCTTTCTCTATTCTGGATTTTGATATGTTTTGTGAGCGTGTCTCTGCTGGTTCCTGCTTATTAGACCTGTGAATGAATTATTGGTTAGAATAGGTTGACACACCTAGATTTGTTCTCCGTTTGGAAAGTTGTTGTGAGGAACTATTTTTGTGATTTACTAATCGACTACGGCTTCTGGAAAATGAGTCTATGATGGTGTAATTTATGGGCTAGAAAGTGGATCATTGTCTCTGTTGTTGGTTGAGTTGAAATCAGTGATTATATGTCATTGTAGTATACTTTATACTAAGGCTTTTGTTGAAGCTTGGTGACCATGAGGTATTAATTGATTTCTACGAGAAGTTGAGCCTGAAGTTCTATAAATTAAGGGTTCTCTTTTATTGGGTACAACGTTGATGAAAAATAAGTTGATGGAAAACGTTAGGCGATTAGGTTTGATCTAATAATGTCAATATTGTTGAAGATAAAGAATTATGGAAATGAGACTTATTGGTGATTATTAATGACAGATATTTTGATTATGAAGGTATCAAAAAGACAAAGAATGACAACTAAATGCTAGTGTTCATTAAAGCTTCAAGGTAAGGAATTAGATTGAGTCATGGCCATGTGGAGGCCCTACACCACAAGTATTGTGTGAATTGTATTGTTTTCCCTTAATGTTCATTGCTTGCTCATATTGTGCATTGAATTCAACTTGCTGTGTGTTTACTTTCTGTAAATTACTCTATTGAAATTGTTGAAATGAAAGGATTAGAGAAGAAAATGAATGATGATGTGAAAGTTATAAGATGATGTGAAAAGTATGAATGAGTTATGAATGTGATTCACGATGATTCTATTTTGTACATTTTATTTTGGAATCTTTATTCTACGTATCGTCTCTCATATTATTGGCTTTCTTAGTTCTGGTTAGGAAATATAAGTATCTTTGTTTTAATTAGTATCAAATCGTTTAGCACATTTTCTTGTCATATTAAATTACCAAGCATGTTTATAATTGTTATTCGTTAAATAGACTTCAATATACTATCCGTCAAGCATGTTTCTATTTATTATTTACTAAGCATGTGTTCGTTAGCCAATTGTTTAGCTTGTTTCTGTGAAATTTTGTTAAGTATGTTGCCATAAATTGTTAGAAACCATGATTGGTTATTAATTCATTTTAATTTAATAGCATGTTTCCTGTAAATAATAAATCATTGAGCATGTGTACAACCATCATTCATAAATGATTTTCTTTTCTTTAGCATGTAGTATTAATTAAATTACTGACACACCTTCAACTATGCCCGATTAAGTAGTCACCTCAACATATTCATTTTAATTACACGCTTCCGATAAATTGTTAAATAGTATTAAAAGTCTGACTAGAAGACTCATATAACTCGACGTCATTGATATCAAATTCTATTGTGATTCTCGTGATAGTAAATTGTATAATCAAGCATGTTAATCGCTGCGTTAAATTCTTTTTATTATTGTTTTCATTGTGCACTCTTAATTATGGTTGTTCGTTATATGTGCTATATGCGTAGCTATTTGTTTTAAATCATTTCCATTTAATTATATTCGTTGATTCAATTATCGTTGTTTTATTATAATGTCTCATGCGTCATGATAATAGAAACAAATAGGGCGTGCCATTATGGGGTGGTACTCACATGCATGAGTGAGGAAAATAAAATGAACGAATGCAATGAACGATGATGAATGATGCAATGGGGGGTTGAAGGGCGAATGGGTAGTTCAAATCTAGTCCACTTAGGGCTAGAAGCTGGTCAACTATACCATCAAGTACGTGTTCCTTCAACTTCCAGCTCGATGTAAGAGTTATGAATGAACAAATGAATGAAAAGTAATGAATGATTGGCTTGGGGCAGACCCATTCCAAGTGAACTAACGAGAAGCATTGCATATGAATTTTCCTCTTTTCCTTACTAAGTCTTTTAGACTTACAATTTACTTGTGGTGTAGGTATACCTGAATGATGAGAAGAACGATGAACAAAACACAAAGCAGTTGATGAAGGATTTGCATGTGAAGGAGCTTCTAATTGGTCAGCTAAGTGAGTAAGAAATAAAACAGTTTGTAATTAAATTATATTTAATTTTGTAGCGGTAAAGCAAAAAAAAAAGATTTTCCTTGTAAACGATTTACCCTTCCGCTAGGTTTTAACGAAGAAAATGGATACTAACGGCCCGACTTGCTCTCTGATTATGGAGAATTTTAATTATCTTACAAAAATTTTAAATTTCGTGTATTTTAAAAAGGTTATGAAAAACTGGGTCGTTACGCCCTCTCTGATGCAATGGCTATAAAGTCTTCTACCCATTAAATCTAATGGTCTTCGTATTCTAAAACACTTCTTTGGATCTATTGGCTCCCACTGATGCCATTTCCAGGCAACTCCTTAACAACAAACATTTTCACCAAAACGACGACATTTACTAAATTACGGACGACATCTTCAATTTTCCCCCACGCATCTAACATTCGATTTCTCCTTTCTCATTTCTATCTAACTTAATATATTATTCTATTTCTTTTTTTATTAAAATTATTTACATAAATATTTCTAAAACATAAAATATGAATATTTTAAACCGCCCAGAATATATATTTACATCTATACCCCTAAACATAATTTCTTCGTTAACATTAATTATCATTATTTTTCTTGCAAAAATTGTGATCACTACAAAAACTCAACCTAACAATCTTCAACCTGTGTGACAAAACACTGTGGTCAGGTTTAGAGATTTGAAACTCAATGAGCGCATCATCACCTCCCTATTATCATTTCCATTTTATGGATTCAAAACCCAATGCCCTATTACCCATCTCGCATATGAACAAAAGTAATCTTCACACAATAGAAGATGCATATGGATAGCGTCATGATAATTTGATGTTAAGATTGCCCAAAACATCAAGAGAATTCATCCTTCTAAGTACACGATGCATAATAAAGTTAAATACCATATATGATAATTAAACATGAGAAAACATACATACATATACATACAAACAGATGTGTTGTAAAATAATCTCCGTCAGATTTTCATATGTAGTAACCCACAAAATAATAATTTGAAAACTATAATACAATGTAGTTTATAAAGTATTACCTTTTCGGCGATCTTTCTTATCGATCAGTGCAACGACTTTCTCTAGAATTGGCTTGAAATCCACAAATTTGTCTAAACTTATACCATGAAAATAGGAATTTCCCATTAACAAAAATAAATAAGAAAGGTGGGAGGGTCCTGAACCGGGATTAGGATCCCAAACCAGAATGTGTAGAAAAAGAAAATGTGTTGAATGGTATCCGCGGATAGAGGACAATGCGCCTGCGGACACGAAATAGTGCACTCACGGAAACGTGTTTGTGTGTTCCACAAAAAAGAAATAGTGTTCCGTTGCATAAGATTGTGCTTCCACTATGGAAAACTAAGCTTCCGAAGATATGTATCCCTTGCTCCAGTCAAACACATACGTCTTTGGGAAAGCTAACCTTCCATTGTCACATGCGTTTCGTGGAAATTCGCCTTCCAAGAGCACGTGCATCACTTAATTCATTTCCGCCACAAAAGCTTGTGCTTACGTTGCAAAAACCTGACTTCATTGCATTGCAGAAATTTAAGCTTTCCCGAACACGTGTCACTCCCTGCGTCACTCATTTCGTTTCCGCTGGGAATACTTGACCTTGTTCCAGAAGCGAACGCTTCCGTGGAGACATTCCCCTTGTGGACATTAGCATTATGTGGAAATTCCAATTTCCTCGAACACGTGCGGAAAACATGGGCTCCGCAAAATAAATTAATTTCCGTGAGAGCGAACATTTCTATGGAAGTTTCGCGACTCTTCTTGCAGTGGACACATCCTAGGCATCCACTTTGGATTTTAAGCATCAACACACTGCAAGGAAGAAGGAAATTCCTCCTCTGCTAGGTTACTGCCTCCTTTGACTTCAACCCGTCACCAAAACTTTTTGATTTGGAGCTTTTAAGCTCGAATTTGACCCAACAAACCACCCAACTCTCGACTCTGAAAATTACCTTTAAAACGAATTTGTCCTCAAAATTCCTTTACAAGAATTGTAGATCGATGCTCCAAGGACGTAGATCTATGATTAAAATTTCTTCCTCACAACTTTGATTTTCTTCACTCTCTCTCTCTCTGCTCTCGAAGTGGCTACGTAGAGAATGAGGGTTCTCTCTTAATAATATCTGTGACTCACTTTTCATTTAATATATTAAATTGCAAAACGTACAGTAATTGGCAAATTATACATTTACTAAAGAACCTAAATTTTTATCTGTTTGACCAATTGACTAAAAATTCATGCATAAATGCTAAACAACAAACTGATCAATCTTGAACACTTAGACCAAAATCAATACCGCAAAAAATTTTACACATGAAATTTTGTACATTAAAAAATTGCAGTTCTTACATTAGAGACTTGGCCATTCTTTAAAATTCAAACTTCATTCCTGTTTTCTACTGATTTTTCAGTTTGTATTATATGTGCTCTAGCTTAATAAAAACACTTGCCCTAATACATTTTAATGTTTAGGGTCCTTTTCATATCGGACCCACTATGATTTTAAGTCTTTTTAGTCAGTTGTTGGCTGTCATTCACAAGCCACATGGGTATTCCTTCTTGAAACAAAGGCTGAAGTAGGACATATAATTCCTAATTTGATCAAACTTGTTGACAATCAGTTTTATACCAATGTCAATGGCATATAGACAGATTTATCTTGTGTTGAAACCTTCCACAAAACTCGGTGGTTGTTGAGCGGAAACATCAAAATATTTTAAATATTGCATAAGCATTATTTTTTCAATAAAAAAAATTTCCTTACAATATTGGGGAGATTGTACGAATTGTCCCTACAGTCTACCTAAATACTAGATTGTCATCTCCTATTTTAACGATAAATCTCCTTTTGAGATATTATATCAAAAGGATATCCAAATGGATATAAGGGACATAAAGTACTCGATTTTGAGACAAATAAGATTAGTATTTTCATAAATGTAGTATTTCATTAGACAATTTTTCTATTTACAAAATCATCTCCTTACAATCTCTATTCGGTTTCATCTACATGTTCAGATATTCATTTATCATCTACAGCAATGAAGTCTTCTACTTTTAAAAGAACTAAGAATTTCCAAAACTCCATCATACTTAACAGCTTATCCCTGTTATTTGAGCAATTCTTGTATGATACCTTCTGTTTCTAATTCAGCATATCCTCTTTCAAGAGCAATCACTTACAATCATTTGTTTATGTAATATTTGTGAAAAAAAAATTATTTTGGAAAACGTCTCCCCCGTTATGGATGTTGCAGGAATGGAGGATTACCTCCCAAAAATCTTCCCTTCCCCATCAATTAGCAAAAGGACGCTTCTCCTCTCCGCTGTTTCACCCTTTCATCACTCCTTACAATCTCTTGACGAAACTCCTCCATCAGACAATACCATAATCAGCCACTTTGGGGAAAACTGATCAAGCTCAAATTGTCAACCACAGTAAGCCTTTGTTCTCACACTTCAAGTTTTTGATTTATGGTTTGAGGTTATGATTTTGATTGAAACTAATGGAAGGAAATCACGGGGTTCAAGAGGAACGAAACGTTAAATTTGTGTTATTACAACAAGGGTTTTCAAAATTGGGAACTCTAGAAATTAGAGATCAGCGACGAAGATATAAAAACAAAATTTGTTTCCCATTCGATTTGTTGCTCTGCTACTAGCGAAAGTATGGAAACTCTATTTTTGTATACGTTTTGGCTTTTGGTTGGGATTGTGTGAATTTTGGAAGGTTGTGAGTTGAGACAAAACTGGCAACTTAGATGCTCGATCTTGCATCAGCTATGAAACACCAAAACGTAATTTAGCAATGCTGAGCCACGGTGCATAAAGACTTAGTCAGGAGTGTTCGCAACGTGGAACAGTGACATCTGCGTTGAACGACAACGCTATCCGCATCGAGAGAGGCGACATCTGCGAATGAACACTCTGTGCTCGGGCTATCATTTAATCTATGGACCGTAGTCCATGATGAATCGCAGGCGAAACAAATTCTTTTTGTTTGTTGGGCCACGTTCTGGGTCTGCCATGCTACAAACCCAAATGTCCAGTTGGGCTGTAGTGCAACCCCTTTGGGCCACAGTCCAATGCCCAAATTGGGTCTGTTTTGGGCTTGTTTTTTGCCATATTTTTAGTATTTTTCAGTCTAATTAATTTTAATTTTAAAAAATAATTATAAATTTTGAGGTATAATAATTTGACCAAAATTTATGTCTTAATTTTGAAAGGTACCCAAAACTTAATTAAATCTTTGAACAGTTGGAATTAGATTTTGGGCTTTAATCAGAGTTAACCCACTTATAGGTAGAGATCTATTTTTATACACTGCATAATTTATACAAAAATAAATATTTTAAGACATGCCTCATATTAAAATGACGTGTTCATTTTTATGACCGTCAGATTTTTATGTCATATTTTATTTTCACTGTATATGTTTCAATTAAGCATGCATTTAAATATTTCTGGATCAACTAGGTTGTGTGAACTGAGTTCAATCGAACCAATTTAAGGTCTGTTTTATTTTTGCACATTCGAGAAAATATGTCAGAGTGCGCCTAATCTGGACCGCTACCAACCGTTCGTAAAAACTCGTTATAAAAATTGTTTATTTAACAGAGTGCGGAAGCGTTAAAAGATCATTTATTTAAAACATCCTAAAAGTAAAGCATTTACAGAAGCGTAAAGATTTCAACGAAATAAACAAAACATAAATTTACAACTACCATTTAGAAACTTTTGGAAAACTTAATTTAATTACAATTAAACTCTTTGTAGCCTGGCCACCACAAGCTCGCGCGTGCAAATCCATCATTAACTACTTCATCACTTGCTCGAGGACTCCGCACGTCATGTACTTACACCGCAAGTAAGACGTGAGCCTAAAGGCCCAGCAAGAAAATGAGTTTATGCATATGAGATGCCACTATTTAATTCTTCGGAATAGGTCCGCCCCAAACCAATCTTTTAGTTACGTATTTTAAGAATAGTACGTGTTTTAGAAATAACTCGTATATGGAGCATAGATTAGGGAAACCCTATGGTTTCTAATTAATTATGTTAATTGGTCTTGTGATCCCGATGAGGGACAGATTAATTCTTTTCCTCACTCAAGGCACGTGACCACCCCGTGGTAGTGTTCTTAATTGTTTCTATCGTCATGAGACTACTCTAAACGTACATACAACATACAAGGGATTAGTCAAAACCATACAATAAATTAAGCAAAACAACACTTAAAAGAACGATAGCATGCTTTTGACGTTTATATTCTAAGTTTGTTAACAGGCTCTTATTAATTAGCTTATTTACATGCTTAGGTTATTAATTAATCAACTAGCTAACATACTCGAACTTAGTTGTTTAATGGCTTGTTAATTAAATTGGTTACTTAACATGCTCAACTTCCAATTAATTACTTCAATTAATATGCCCAAGATTATCAACAACTAAACATACTCACGAAGATACTCACACTTAACTTACCCTTAATTAGTTTATTAGTTCACATGTTTGGGCTTAACTATTTGTTACATGCATAGATTAACTAAACGAATTCACATGCTCAATTGGTTTACATTTAACTAAGTTGATTAACAAGTACATAGGCTAAGCAAGTAAACATGCTAGACAAGAAATAAGACAACCAAATGGCAGGACAACACCAACAATATGAAGAAGGAAACCATAGCATTTAAAGTTCACACCAAACAGCAAGTAAAATAGATAATGAGCATTCACCCTCTCATGCGTTAACCGTTCATCCTCTTTAAATGTTAACATTCATCCATAACAGGGCAAAGTATTCAAATCACATCATGACAATAGAGCGGAGCTAAACAATAAGGGAAACCACGGAACCAACAATAGTCAATAGGGTACTAACAACTTTACACTATCAATCAACAAGGAATTTATGGCAAAATGTCATTCAAGGGCTTATGGCAGTAACAAACCGTCAAGAATCAATACTAATAACAGAGGAATAACAATATTACGCACACAACAGCAAGGGAGTTCATATAACAAATATAACTAACATACGAGCGTACGATGATAAAGTTATAACATACATGTCAAACAATAAGTAAATCAAACATCACGTTAACGGACAATAGCATGCTTGAGGAGTCTATAACCTACTTATTAACATACTTATATTAATTAGCTTATTTAGGTTAGCTACATTGATTAGGTCAATGCACTCAATCAATTAACAGTGTGATTAGCATGCTTGAAAGACCAATGATTTACACTAGTTATAATTACTTCAATCAATTAGCATGCTCAACAGAGGGATTGTGCAGGGCAATAAATTTAACAATAAAATTAGGGAGATCAACAAAGTAACCAATGACTAACAACACCATTAACATGGAGCCAACAACAAACAAATAACAAAATAATAGAACTAACAACGAGGGACCTATCACCCAAAAAGAGACCAACACTACTCACACGCCCATTACTTGCAGTGTAGGGCCTCCACCTGGCCAAGAACACACCCAAGTTCTTACCATTTTGATGAACCCAGAACAGGGATAGCCGCTTCCAGCAAGGACAGCTCCAGCTGCACACTCCAGGACACCCGAGAACAACAACTCCAAAGAGCTCCACCACTGATGAATACCCGAGAGCTCCTACACCTTTAGTTCTAAAACATCCTGGGACTCTTCCTCTGTCGATTTTTTCTGCCCTTGACAGGAGACAACATTCTGCCATTTCTAGAAGGTGGAGTGTAGCTCCTTCTGCATGCCCGACCAGCCCGCTGAAATTCACAGAGTGTTCCCCACGCTTTGTACGATTCTGCAGAGAAAGATGGTGTTGTCTGTATAGCAAACAACAAAATCCACCCGAACCGAAAGTTGGACCACTGGCCTCTACCCGATCCAGCCCGAATCGGAAGCCACTCCAACGCTCCCCACCCCTGCGAAGACGGCGAGCTCAATCGCTGAGCTCCGAACGTCGGCCAACAGAACTCAACAAGGGAGAAGGGAGAAAGCCGTCGACTAACCACGTCCCGTCGTTGGAATCGCAGCAGCAACATCGATCCCGAGCCCCAATTCGCCAGCCCTAGCCGTCCCGATGCTCGCCTCTTCGCTTCGCCAGCAGCCGCACGACGTCGTTGTTCCTCCGCTCGAGCTCGTCGTTGCCGTTCCTTCCCTCGAGCTCGTTGTTGCCTCGCGCGTCGCTCCCTCTCGCTCTCTCTTTCTCGTCTCTCGCCCGTCGCGGTTACCCGCAAACAGAATGGCCGATGGCCATTCTGTGAAATGAAAATGCTGGACCGGTTCTGTTGAACCGGTTCAGCATACCCTCCAACAATTTAACTTTAATTTTTTAAATTATATACATTAAATTTCTAAACCTCTTCTAATTTTAAATCTTCCACTAATTAAATTTAATTTATTAAATTTAATCCAATTTATCCAATACCCCTTCCATCATTTTTAAACCTATTTTTATTTAAATTACTCACTTACACCTCTAAATTTATCCATAAATTTATAATATCCCCCTATTAATTTAATTTAGCAATTAAATCTAATTTATTCCTTATCACTAAAATACTCATATGCTTAATGCTCTTAATACGCCCTGTAATATCCCGATAATTAAAAATATTGGGATATTACACATAATGTGTTTGTTATTGTTAACTAGAATAATGAGATACTGGTATGTGCTTTGTCCCTGTGCACAAAACCCTAAACTTGATAAAGCTATTTTATGTGGCTTTCGCAATTGTCAAGCATCGCTTTTATTCTATTTTATGTCTATAACATGGTGTGCTCGAAATTCGTGAGTGACTCCATTTTTTATTGTGATTTTTATTTCCTACAATAATGGCATATTTTTATTACATACCACATACTAGTGGATTGAGTTGAATACATACCTTTTTGTACAAATCTTCTAAAATGAATTTACGAAATTCGAGTTTTAAATTCATGCATGCTTAAACATCATTTTAATTAAATTTATTAAAACATAATCCTTATTGAATTTAGTCAGCTCAGTCCAATAGCACTTTTTAAGATTTTATTATTTGGACTTCTAGTTGCCGAGTCAAAATGAGACTCGCAGATTTTATTCTATTTATGCAGTTTAATAATTTATTATTAAGAGACTTCTTTTATGAGGTAAATTTTGTTAAAGATAATTGTAATCCTTATTTTTAATTTCTGCACAGTTATTTCATTTTAGATTATATTACTATATTATCTAATATTATTGTTGGACCTATTAAACTCAAGCCATCGGACCCTGACTTGTAATAATTATTCTAGGTCTTTCACTGCTATTTAATAAATTTAAGTGAAATAGGTCGGACAATTAGATTCTTTGGGCCATGTCATTTTTCGTTCTTTCTCGAGTCCCTTGAGGGTCTTGACAGTTTCCATATGTCCATGAACGTACTAGGCATATCAAGGTAGATTGCCACGTTATTCGACAACAATTAGTCCTTGGTCATGTGAAAACACATCAAGTTGCTTCTCAACATCAATTGGCTTATTTGTTCACTTAAACTTTACATCTACAACTTGTTGGACCATTGCTTCTCAAGAAGGGAGTTTTAAGCTAACACTATGCCTATGCTGGAGGAGGGATGAGACTAGTTCAGTTCTGTTTAATTTCACCCCTAGTTGAAACCGAATTGATTACCTTTTAAAATCGAACCAAAATCGAAATGAATATGTTGGTTTTGTTTAGTTTGGTTTGGTTTGGTTTGGTTTCAGTTTTGAATTTTTTCAATTAAGACTCAGAATGAGCTCAATTTTAGGTAGGTTTTAATCGATTTGTGCTCGATTGGAGCCAGTTTTGTAAGTTTGGATAATTTTTCTTGTAATTTTAAAATTAAAATTAATATATAAACAAACTACTCCAAACAAGTTTTAAAAAAATGAACCAAGAACTAAATTGAAAACTTCAGTTTTATTCGATTTAATTTCAAAATTGTTTTTTCAAAAAACAAGATATATTGTCAGTTTGGTTTACTCATTTTGACAAGCGCCGGTCCCACCCTATGATGTGATGTGATGTGATGTAACTTGACTGATGTTTTTTGCAATCAGAGTTTTCATTTCTATTATTTTAGTAAAATTTCAAGTCCTTCAACGTGTTAGGTTTCAGCGGAGAAATGAACGTCAAAGATATACCAAAATATGGTAGGATTCTTCCACAATATTGGAACCACAATTGCTGCTATTTTAAGCTAAGAAATTTCCTAATTTATCTGCGGCCCTTAAATACGCTTTCATGAAATCAGAGCCGTGGAACGTTTTTTATTTTCAACTGTATCAACGGCCCATATTAATTTATGGGTTTGACTGAATCCTCTTCCGCCGTTTTCATTTTTCACACACTAACAAGTTTGCGGCCTTAAACCTCAATAAAACCATTGTTTAAAATATTAATTTAATAATGCCGAAACTGAAGTCAGAAAAATCGTGCAAATATAACACGTACCAACATGGTTTTTCATTCATAAAATTTAATTATTTTAAGAAACTAGTCTTTTAACTTTAATTTAAATTTGAGGAAAATTAATAAAACAACCACTGAATTATAAGATCAATAATAAATCAACCACTAAATAATTTTCGCTAATAAATGAAGCAAGCATCGATATCGCTTTTTCCGTTAAAAATTTCAATTTGTTTCCATAGCAAAAAAGTCAAGAACTTACTTTTCACAGCGAAAAGCTGGTTTTCGCTGTGGAAAATATTTATTTCGCTGTGAAAAGTTTTCTTTCTACTCCATTTGCTGAATTCTTTGTCGTTTTCAATATAACAAACAATGAATTTTCTGACGAATTTCTTTAGTGGATCAAAAACATGTCTAGTTTAAGTACAATAATTTTTTCAACAAACAGTAAACTGAAAATCTTATATTTTGATACAAAAATCGATTTCAAGCAAGTTAGCGTTTCTAAAATTGATTTTTCGGCAAATTTTCTTAGTGAAACAAAAACATGTCTAGCTTAGAGTACATTGATTTTCAACAAACATTTTAACTGGAAATCTTTTATTTTTATATCAAAATCAATTTCAAACAAATTAATGTTTCTAAAATCAATTTTTCGACGAGTTTCCTTAGTAGATAAAAATTTGTTTAGCTTGGAGTACATTGATTTTTCAACAAACAGTTAACTGAAAATCTTCCATTATTTATACAAAAATTAATTTTGAACAGATTAACGACGATATTTGCGTCATTCATATTTCATAGTTAAGTGTTTTATTTGTTTACAAAAAAAATTTAGTGGTTGACTTGTCATTCTCCCATAGTTCAGTAGTTAATTTGTTAATTTTCCTAAATTTTGTTTATTAAATCAATGTGGTATCTCTTCCAAATGAAAACAAACAGGAAAATTGAGTATTTTCCAAAATTTTGTTGTGTATTCTTATTATTTTTTAATATACTTAATTCTACCAAAAACTATGCATGAATCATAATCAAAGTCCACATATAGATTTGTTTTGTGAAATTCTTCCATTTAGACCCAATGTTGCAAGGAATTCAAAAGTTGTTGAGAAAATCTTTATGTAGCAAGAAAAGTCAAGTACAAACTTAACAATAATTAGAATATGAAATTGAAAATATAGTTAAAAAGAATAGAAATTATGAGTTTATTAGAATATAAAAGGTAATAGTTCATAGAAACAAAGATGGGAGAATGGAGATTATAACTACAAAGAGTATGACCAAAACAGGTATTGGATGTTTATAAAATAAATGTATATAGAAGCTTGAATTGAGTCTACATTTGTGATATTCTCAAAAACTATTCTTGAAAAACCTCGTAAAAAACATTAAATCACTTAATAGTGTATAAAGATTATGGGAAATTAACAAAATAACTATTGAACTATGGGATCAATGATAAGTCAATCACTAAACAATTTTTGCTAACATATAAAATAGTCAACTATAAAACATGAATGGAGCAAACATCGCTATTACATTTTTCGTTAAAAAATGTTCCACTTCAGAACATTGTCTTTCTGTAGCAGAACGTTGTTTTTCCGCAGGGAAAGTGAGCCTTTGAAATATGACCATGGAAAGACAATGTTTCACAACTGAAAAACAATGTTTTGCAGCGGAACAACAACATTCCGTCTGTGGAAATATTACTTTCCATTGCGAAAAATGAGACATTGATAATGAGAATTAGATGATGACAGCGAATCAGAAAGAGGAAAGAGAAAATAGTGATTAGTACTGGACAAATGAAATCGAGGAGGGGTGAGCCACCTCAAGATATTCTGAAAATTGAAAATGTGTGAATTGTTTTTTACGACAAGAAGACCATGTCATAGCTTCCCGACATCATCTTTGTGGTAAGATTATTTCAATTATTGTAATTTTATCATAAAAATGAAGTAGAATTATAATTGCAGAGCAGTAATGTTTTGATATCATTTTCACAATAATGTTTTTTTTAATTAGTTGATGTTTGCGTCGTTTATTTTTCATAGATAGTATTTTATTTGTTAGTAAAAATTATTTAGTAGTTGTCCTTGATTCTATAGTTAAGTGGTTGTTTTATTTATTTTCCAAAAAAATTATTATCACAAAACATTTTTTTACCGAACACTTTATTTTCAATTCTTTCGAACTGTTTCTTGTTATTAAGAAGAAATTATTATTTGTAAAAACAATTCACAAGAGGGCCAGACCAATGGGAGGGAAGAAAATGAAAAAAAAAAAAAAAATTAAAACGATAGGAGACTTACCCATGATAGGCTCCCCCCTCTCTTGTATGAACATTCGTACTTTTGCATCGTTTCTTGTAAATAACGAAGTCAGAACAGCCTCCATCACTTTGATGGTAATTTTAATACACAAATGTATTTAGTCTCAAGTAATATAAGGATGACCAAAGTGTCGAACTCATATAATTGATACAAGTTTTTCTTCAACGTTATTTAAACAATCAACTTTTGATTTTTAGACTAAAGAAATAAATGCAGAAAAATTAAAACTAAGTGCTGATAAAATAAAACTTAGAATTACAACTCTATGTATATTTTGCCTAATTTAACGGTCTACCATTTTCAATTAATTAATTCACACCTAAAAGCCTCTTATTATGGTAAATATGAATAACGGTTGTAAATTCAATTCATTATATTTTTATGGGAATAAAAAACACATTAATTCAATAAGTTTAGTTTCTCTACATTATTACATATGGTATGTAGGTATATCTCTATCCATGATAAACTCATGGTTTCCACTTGATGATCATACAGTATCTTGTCCGTATATAACATGCAAATCTTTTTCTTAAATTTTTTAAATGTGATAAATTTAACCTAATTATTGACTAATTAATCAAATTATCAATAAATCCCATACAAAGTAAAGAAACTTTTACTCAGCTAGGCTTTGATCCTTTTAATTTTTTCTTTATTTTTAGTTGCTATCAACATATCATCAACGTATATGAGGAAATAAATAACTAACTCATTCTCATTCCTTTTGATATAAACACAACTGTCATAATTGCTTCTTCTAAAATCCTGAGCAAACATAAATGGTTCGAACCTCTTATACCACTTTTTTTGTGATTGCTTCAAACCATAAAGAGATTTTTCCAAAGAACAAATATAGTGTTCTTTTCTAGAGATTACCAAACCTTCAGACTGTACATGTAGATGTCATCCTCAAGTTTTCCATGTAGAAGTGCGGTTTTCACATTCAACTACTCAAACTTAAAGTTGTACATAGCCATAACATCCAACAAAGCTCTAATTGAATTGTGCTTAACAACTGGAAAAAACGCGTATGCGAGTTATTCACCTGGAATCTAACTATAAACTTTAGCAGTGAGACAAGCTTTATACCTCTCTCTTGAACACTCAGTGTATCTTCATTTATCTTGAACACCCATTTGCAATGAACAATTTTCTTATCCTTAGACAACTTGACTAAGTTCCATGTACCATTCTTATTAAAAGATTTCATCTCATCCTGCATGGAGATCATTTATTTCCCACAATTATTTGAACTCACTACCTCTAAATAGATATATGGTTCTTCATTGAAATCAATGTCTTCAGCTACACTCACAACATAAGCAATTAAATATATTTCACATTATTTCTATAAAGGTTTAATCACCATTCTTAGTCTATCCTTGGTAATGGAATATTTGAGGCGTAGTTGACACTAGTGACTATGCGGAAGCATTTTCACCATGAATATCTGAGCTAAACTGGCATGAAAACTTTGATGTCGATCATGACTCAATCTCAACTTCAACCTCGGTATTGGATATCTGCTTAGTCATTTCAGACAAGACTTTAAGAGGTGAATTTACAAGCATAGCGGCCTCATTAAATATCACATTTCTACTAAATATGACTTAGCTAGATTTTGAACACTATGACTTATATCCCTTAACACTAGTCTTGTACCTAAAGAATATACACTTTATTGATCTGTGCTCTAACTTATCGTTATCAACATGAGCATATATAGTGTAATCAAACACTCTTAAAAGACATAGTGCTCACAAAACTGCAATTTGTTGGTATTCTGACAATTCAAAAATCCTATTTTGCTCAGCTCAATCATCTCATTCTCACTCATATGCCCGAGAGTCATATGTCATAATCTAGTAAGATCATCATCTGATAATGAAATATTGACTGTCCATCTCCAACAATTGTAAAACCCTACATAACATATAAATTTCTAGACTTTTTCTGTCATTTCATCATGATGAGATAACCAACAATAATCTTCATTTCATCTTCACCGATGTACCTATACACTTTTGAATCAATAATACTTAACGAGATCAAATTCATCTTTAGATTGGGAACATGTCGCACATTGCTAAGTGTTTTGATAACTCCATCATACATTTTAATTCTGACCATACAAATCCTAGCTATTTTTCAAGATGTATTATTTTCCATCAATACGGCACCTTTAGATATAATCTCATATGTTGAAAATCAATCTCGTTTGAGATACATATGAAATGTGTAACCTAAATCCAGCATTCACTCATTACATGGCTTTGAGTTTCCATTAGACACACAAAAAGATCTTTTTTAGTTTCACTTTCATTTTCTCGATGACAATAGTTTCCCTAGACTTCTCTGGTTGTTTTCTCTCTTAATTGACTTCTTCTTTCCTTTTGTTCTACAATTTAGAACATTTTAATTTAATATGCTTTTTTTCTAACAGAAAAATCATATCATTTTTCTATTCATGGACTTATATTTTCTCCTTGAACATACTACTACTGTCTTTATCAATCCTATTTGGTGTTCTGTCCCAAGTGACTAATCCCTCTTCTTTAGCTCTTGATCCAACTACAAAGGGCTTCGATAACTCATTTGAAAGCAAAACATCATAAACTTTCTTCAGAATTAATGTGTCATGACTATATAATATAATTTCTCTGAAGGTACTGTATGAAACAAACAACTAACACAACAAAATAAAATTCACATTCTCTTCATCATTTTTATACTCCATAGTCTCTAAATCTGAAATCATTTCCTTAATACGACCAAGTATTCTTCAAATGAAGTTCCTTTTGTCAGCTGATGAAAATATAAACGATGCGTCAAGTGCAGCTTACTCATTAGGATTTTATACATGCACAATTCTTTCAGTTTTAACAATATTTTTGCATCAGATTTCCTCTTCAAAATGTTCTGCAATATCTGATTTTATAAGTGCAAACAAACCAAAGATAAAGTTTTTGTATCTTTCAAAAATTTCTCCTCTCTGGTCTAAGATGTGGACAGTTTATCAAACTCAGACAACGTGTTATCTAATTCCATATGGGCGAGCACAACTAGCATCTTTACTTGCCACAACTAAAATCTCGTATTCCAATCTAATATTGGAATATTATATTTCATCAAAATCATCTTCCAGAAGTTGATACCCCTGCAAGCTCCAACAAAAAAATACCCCTGCCTTGACAATAATCCGCTGCATTGAGAAACTGCAAGTATTTTTGTGCTGCATCTTCTAACTTTCTACTGCTAGTGTTATCAAATAGTTCTCCACTAGTAGGATGTCTCCTCAGTTTCATAGGTGGTATGTTGCAATGAATAGGATGCACCAACATGGTATATTCATAGACAAAGTTGTTCTGAACAACTTCACCTTCCAAGGATAAAATCCCTCCACCTAGATCAAATATAAACATGTTATGTACTGACAAAAAATTTTCAAAAGATTGACCATGACATTGTAGATGTGAAACATCTCCATTGGTTTTTATCCGCCTATTGAAATGTGGTAGGAGGGATGCAACAGTCAATTTTTGATCCAATTCAGATTTTGAATCTCTAACAATGAAGAAACCACTAATGCTCCGATCCACCTCTTGAACATCCAAATCATTGTCCAAAACTGGACTTCCTGTTTCAACTTTTGCTGCAAAATTCGTAAGAAGAAAATACCTATTTGTTGTATGCAGATTTTTTATAGTAACCTCGCTTGTATATCCACCAGTGATTATAGTGTTTTCCTCGCTAGATTTCGCACCGGTAATTGCTAGCTCGTCAACTTCCGTTTCAGCAATTTTCTTTGTAGCACTATTTGTTGGAGTAGACGTTTGACCTAGAGTTGGAATACAGGTATGCTTTTGCCTCACATCCATCTTCCGCAGGAGTATTTGATTCAAAGCCAACATGATCTCTTCATGTTTTGCCTCAGATCGCTCTATGCGCTCTCCCCATTGGTCCAACTTCTTTTCGATATGCTCCATCTGAGAAGAAAGAGAGCTGACCACGGCCTTCAGCTCTTTCACATCCCCATCTATTCTGTTCCAATGATCCTCAGTGAACTCAGAATGTGATTCCCCCATCCCGATCGTATTGGCTTTGATACCAAATTGTTATGGATTAGCACAAATAGCAAGTAAAAGTCTCTGAAGTTGAAGGAAATGGAGGACAGGGACGCTAGAGTTTCCTCCAGCGACAGTTCTTACAGAAAAGAAAATGCAGAGAAAGTAAAAAGGAAATGAGATACAGAAATAGGTTCAATCTTCAACCCCTTCATCTTCTAGACTCTACCATTTTTATCTTCAGCCTCTCTCACCTTTGATTAGTGACAAGTGGATGGTGGGATGAGCTCCACGTGCCAAGCAATTGGCTCTATCATAACAATAGACTTATAACTAAAACGAAAGTTAGGACTATGCTTTAAATGTGATGAAAAATATTCTATCAAGCATATTTGCAAAAACCAAACAATCCATTTTATTTTGGTAGACTCACCATTAGAAATTGAGCCTCAATTAAAATCATTTGAAGGCAAATTCGTCAATGAAGACTCAAAAGTAATAGAAATTTTGCTCAATACCATAGCGGGCCAAGATACTCACTTGACATTCTGCTTTGCTGGAACAATTCTCCAATGGCTGGTTTCGATACTCATCAACAGTGGCAACACTCATAGCTTTATCGATGAAGCTCTAGATCGATGGTATCACCTCCAAATTGACACTTCCCGAGCCCTTTCGGTTACCATCTCCAATGGAGATCGCCTCACCAGTGCCCCCTTGCTATCACCGATAACCTACAAGATGCACTCTCTTTATTTTAATTTTTCGGTACGATCTCAATAGCTAGTAGGCAGTGATTTGATCTTGGGAGTGACTAGATAAACAGTGTTAGTCCAGTCAGTTTCAATCTTTCCTGGGGATATTGGCGGTTTTTTCATCCGGATACCAAGATTTCATTACCGACCGCTACCGCTTCTTCTCAGCTCCCACTAGTTTCCACTCACTCTTTGTTCGTGTGGACCCAAAAACAACCATAATACATGACAAGTTATATTTCTATGTGTGGCAATATAGACTATGTCCCTCCTCCCACCTACATTCAAATTTTACTTAAAAGAATTTTTAGACATCTTTGGTACACCGAAAGGCTTGCCACCACCACACCCACATGATCACCCACATTATTACCTGTAGCCAAGTTGTTCCACTTACAAGTGGGAGATAGAATGTCTGGTTGCCGAAATATTGGGAGAAGGTATAATCTCTCCAAGGACCAACCCAATGCATCACTGGTGCTATTAGTGAAAAAAAAAAAGATAAGACAATGGCGTTTTTGTGTCAATTATGGACAACTTGATTCCTTGACTATTAAGAACAAATTTCTCATGCCACTGATTGATGGCTTGATTGATGAGCTGCAAGACTCATTTATTTTTTGCAAGCTCGACCTTCGTTCCGACTATCATCACATTCTGGTCTCTAAAGAAGACTCTCACAAAACTACTTTTAGAACCCATCAAGACCTTTTCCGAGTTTAAGGTTATGCCTTTTGGGCTCGCCAATGCTCCAACAACATTCCACTCCCTCATGTACACTATATTCAACCCTTATCTCCATAAATTCGTCCTTGTCTTCTTCGATGACATCTTAATTTACAACTGCTCCATGCAGGAGCGCTGCTCCCATGTCAAGAGCGTTCTAAAACTACTATGTGATCAATCACTATTTGCTAAAATGAACAAATGTTCTTTCAGGCAGCAACAAGTAGCGTATCTGAGATATAATTTCAAACACTGGGGTCGCTCCAGACCTAGAGAAGATTTTAGCAATGTCATCCTAGCCATGACCTACCCGTATTGAATAGCTTCGTGGATTCCTTGGCCTTAAGGGTTATTATAGGACATTTATATGTGATTACAGAGTATTAGCTAAACTTTTGACCGATTTACTTAAGAAAGATGCTTTCCACTGGACAGAGGATTTTGATAAGGCATTCAGGGTTCTGAAATTGGCGATGACCTTTGCCCCCAGTGTTGGCTTTGCTGAATTTTGAAGGAAGTTTTATTACAAAAATAGATGCTTGCTATGGTGGAATGAGAGCAGTCCTCATGTAGGAACGTTATCCAATCGTGTTCATGAGCAAGCCGTTTAACTCCAGAAATATGAGCCTATCAATCTATCTATGAGAAGGAATTGCGGGCACTTGTTACCATCGTTCAACATTGGTTGCATTATCTCAAAGGTAATGGCTTTATCATCAAGATTGACCACAATTCCTTGAAATTTTTGTTAGAAGAGAGGATCACGACTTCCCTTCAACAAAATGGCTAACGAAGCTGTTGGGGCTACGATATACCTGTTAGATTATTCTTTAATAATCTATTAATGTGGTCTATGTTAATTAATGTGCATTGACTTAATATTAAGGTGCTTAATATGATGATTGTTAAGCATAAAGGAATTAAGTTGATTGAGTTTTAATTTTCTCACCTTGACCTTGTTAAAGTGAATAATGTATAAATAAATGAAAATAAAGGATATGAATGAAATGATTTTACGTAATTCCCTATAAAATGAAAGGGTAATTATGTAAATACATCTCATAATAAAGACATATATTTACATCTCATAATGAGATTGTTCGTATGAAAATAAAATTATAAAACTAACAATTGGTATCAGAGCACAGTAATTAACGTTTTTGATTTACCACAAACAAGGGTTTGATAATCGTTTCTTTGCTGTATAATTTCTGCATAAAAGTTGGTTTTATAAAGGTTGATTTTGTTGCATAATTTTCTGCTGCATAATTATTTCTACATAAAGGTTGTTTTGTTTAGTAGAAAATTTAGAGTTTGGTTTATGAATCAAGAGATTTGACTAATGAAAATTCGTTCGATTACTCACTATGATCCAAAGAAATTGATTTATGGAATTAAAGATGCGTAGAAAGTCGATTTCAGATGAAGAAATCAACCAAATTCTTTCTGCATTGAAATTTGTAGCTTGTGGACACTGTCTGCAGCTATAGGACGCAAATAGACTCGTCTGAATTGAATCTGTAATTTTAAGAGTTGGTTGCGGACAGTACTAATTACAATCTGTAATTTTAATATCCAGTTTCAGACGATAGCAAAAATATTGAATTTAAATAAATGATATAAATGAAAAGTTTACTCAATTATATATTGTTGTAAAAAAACTTAGTAGTCAACAAAATGACCTAGTTTGAAATGATCAATATTAAATTGTGTGATTTATTCATTTAATTATGGTAATGATTATGATGATGTTATTGAAAGGAAATTATTAATTATAAACTAGTAAGTCACCCAAAGGTGGACCAATGTTTATAATCAATAATATTTGATCAATATGTTAAATATCCAAAAATATTAAACATATTGCATTAAATATGTTTATTAGTCTATTAAAGTTTATGTTATAACATCAATGATTGTTTATTTCTTTAAGGATTACCCAAAGGTAAATTTAAATAAATAAAATTATATTTATCTGAATTCGATTACATTATTGAATGAGCATGTGTTATATTTTTTATTTTGCAGCTTCTGTTAATTTGTTCGCCTCCGACAATGCTTTACTCAACTTTAATGGTCTGAAATATGCTGTTTGGTCTAAACAAATCCAGTTTCAACTAGTTGTATTGGATTTAGACTTGACATTAGTTTGTGATAGACCACCAGTTATTAATGAGACTAGTATGGAAACTGGCAAGTCATACAGTGAGACTTGGGAGCGGTCTAATTGGTTAGGTTTGAGCTTGATGAAGACGACGATGGCTGAAAATGTTAAGCCATGAATGCCAAAGACGAATAATGCAAAGGAATTCATGTCTAAAATCAAAGAATATTCCCAATCGGACATTACGAATAAGTCCGTTGTAGGGAATTTGATGAGTGAGTTGACGACTAAGAAATTTGATTGGTCTCAACCCATTCATGATCATGTAACAAGCATGGCCAATTTGGTAGCAAGACTGAAAATGTTGGGTATAGATGTAAGTGAATCATTCTTGGTTCAATTTATCATCAACTCACTTCCTCTTGAGTTTGGCCAGTTCCAGGTGAATTACAACACCATTAAAGAAAAATGAATCTTTCTAGAAATTAAGGCCATGTTAATTTAAGAAGAAGGGAGGTTGAAGAAAATAAAAGACCATACCGTTCATTTAACATTTCAGAAGAAAGCCAATAGTAGTAAAGGAAAGTCAAGTAAGAAGAACAAACAGAAGGGAAAATGTCAATTAAAGATAAAAGATGTTCAAATCCGAAAAGAGCTTAAATGCTACTTTTGCAACAAAGCTGGACACATCAAAAGGGATTATCCGAAAAGAAAAGCTTGGTTCAAAAAGAAAGGTACACTAATTGTTTCAGTATGTTTTGAATCAAATATTATAGAAGTACCTAGTAATACTTGCTAGTTAGATTCTGGAGCTACTACTCATGTATCTAATGTTACATAGGGATTTTTTTCATTCCAGCCCATAAACGAGAATGAAAAATTCTTATATATGGGAAACAGAATGAAGACACAGATACAAGGAATTGGGACGTATAGATTGATCATGGATATAAGATATCATCTGGATCTAGAAAAGTGTCTTTATGTTCTTGAATGTGCTAGGAATTTAATATCTGTTGCAAAGTTGGATTATGTAGGATTTAACATTGAGATTGGTAATGGTGTTTTTACTTTGTACAAATATAAATATTGTTATGGTTCTAGTATTTTAAAGGACGGTTTGTACTGTTTCAATCTTAATGCAAAATATGTTGAATCTCTGTTTAATGTTGATCATGTGATTGGAACTAAACATAATGCAACAAATGAAAGTTTTGCTTCATTGTGGCATAAATGTCTAGGTCATATATCTAAAGAAAGGATGTGGAGGTTAATGCAAAGTAATATTTTACCTCAATTAGATTTAAATGATTGGGACATGTGTATAGATTGCATTAAAGGAAAGCAAACTAAACACACATCAAAGTATCCTATCACAAGAAGTAGTGAAGTTTTAGCATTGATACAAACTAATATATGTGGTTCATTCGACACTTCTTCATGGAGTGGTGAAAAGTATTTATCACCTTTATAGATGACTTCTTATGATATGACTATTTGTATCTATTGCATGAAAAGTCTCATGTGATGAACGTTATAAAAGTATCCATCAATGAGATAGAAAGACAGTTAGATAGAAAAGTAAAGGCAGTGAGGTCTGATAGAGGTGGTGAATATTACAAAAAATTTGATGAAAATGGATAAAACAAAAGTCCATTTGCCAGGTTTCTAAAAAATCGAGGCATTTGTGCATAGTATACAATGCTGGGAACACCACAACAAAATGGTGTAGCTGAAAGGCGAAATCGTTGTCTTATCAAACTGGTTAAGAGTATGATGAATAATAGTGATGTACCTTTATCATTGTGGATGCACAGTTTAAAGACCGCTGCATATCTGCTAAATAGGATTCCTAGTAAGACAGTTTCTAAGACACCTTATGAACTGTGGACGGGAAGGAAACCTAGTTTGAGACATATCCATGTTTGGAGTTGTCCGGCAAAAGTAATAATATATAATCCACATGAAAAGAAACTCGATACAAGAACCGTCAGTGGTTATTTTATCTCCTATCAGGAAAAGTCAAAAAGGTACATATTTTTCTGTCCAAAGCATAGTACAAGAATAGTTGAATATGGAAATGCTCGATTCATTGAGAATGACGAGTTCAGTGGGAGTGATGAATCACAAAAGGTGAATATTCAAGAGAATTGGGTAGAGGAAACAACACCTTGTACTTCTCATCAAGTTGTTGTTCATTTTGTTGTATCATAGTCAAACAACATACCGGAACGACATATGAATATTCAAACCAATCAAAGTGAACGTGTCAATGATGAGCATATTGATAATAGACAAGTCGTAAGTGAACCATCATAAGGAACAGAATTGCGAAGGCCTGTAAGGCAAAGGAGACCAGCAATTTCTAATGATTATGTGATTTATTCACTTGAAGAGGAATGTGACTTGAGTGACGGCAAAGATCCAGATTCATTTAAACAAGCTATGGAATGTAATAATTCAAAAAAGTGGTTAAATGCTATGAAAGTAGAGTTGCAATCGATGGATGACAATAAAGTCTATAAACTTGTACAGTTACCTGAAAGAAAGAAACGTGTTAGTTGTAAATGGATTTTTAAAACCAAATATGACTCGAAAGGTAACATTGAAAGGTATAAGGCAAACTTGTCGCAAAAGGTTACACTCAGAAAGATGTCATTGAAAGGTATATTAAGTTTAACAATACCATTACGTCATATGGTTTTACAGAAAACACCGTTGATCAGTGTATCTATATGAAGGTCAGTGGGAGTAAGTTTAGTATACTAGTATTGTATGTTGATGATATTCTTCTTATTGCAAATGATAAAGGAATGTTACATGACGTAAAAGTTTTTGTCTATAAGAATTTTGAAATGAAAGATATGGGTGAGGCATCTTATGTAATTAGAATAGAAATATTCTATGATAGACAGCAAGGTTTGTTGGGATTGTCTCAGAAAGGATATATCGATAAAATTCTAGAGAGATTCAGAATGGATAAGTGTTCTGCTGATATTGCTCCAATTTAGAAAGGGGACAGGTTTGATGAAATGCAATGTCCTAAAAATGATTTGGAACGTAAGGAAATGAAATCTATTCCATATGCATCAGCAGTAGGAAGCTTAATGTATGCAATGACATATACTCGACCAGACATCAGTTTTGCAGTAAGGATGTTGGACCGATATCAAAGTAACCCAAGAATGGATCACTAGAAAACTGCAAAGAAAGTCCTTCGTTATTTACAAGGAACAATGGAATACATGCTCACATACAAAAAATCAAATTATCTTGAGGTGATTGGATATTTGAATTCAGATGAAGGCGGATGTGTAAACTTGAGGAAATCTACATTTGGTTACGTGTTTCCTGTTAGCCGTAGGAGCCATATCATGGAAAAGTGGAAAACAATATTTGATTGCTACTTCTACTATGGAGGCAGAATTTGTAGCATGTTTTGAGGTTCCAATTCAAGCATTGTGGTTGCGGAACTTAATTCAAGGTCTAGGAATGGTCAAAAATATTGATAAACCACTGAAACTTTATTGTGACAATTCCGCAGTTGTGTTCTTCTCAAAAAATGACAAGTACTCGAAAGGAGCAAAACATATGGATTTAAAGTACTTGTTAGTCAAAGAAGAAATACAAAACCAAAAAGTGTGCATAGAGCATATAAGTACAAGTTTGATGATAGCGGATGCATTAACTAAAGGATTGCCACCCAAAGCCTTTAAAGAACATGTTGTAAGGATGAGCTTAGGTGACAAATCTTTGTATATGTGATTGTAATAGCATAACTTGTATTTTATGACACTTTTGAATTCATTAAAGAAATAGTTTTGTATGCATGTTTATTATTCATAGAATGGTGTATACAATTAAAGTTGTTTATAAATAATAAGTAAACTTTATGAAAGTTAAAGTTGAAAGGTAGATATAGTATTCCTCGATTAAAGAATTAATGAATTATATTAACTTGTGATACATGGAAAGAATCATGTCATCATTAAAGACTTGTGACTGCCATGATCCGATTATACAATTCATTATGAAACAAATACTTAATAAATTCACATTATGGTATACTATAGAAATTAATTGTGAATGCAAGTTGTGACAGCTGAAAAGTAATAGTTGGAAATCAATTTTATTAATGTTAATATAACATAGCCCAAGTGGGAGATTGTTAGATTATTCTCTAATAATCTATTAATGTGGTCTATGTTAATTAATGTGCATTGACTTAATATTAAGATGCTTAATGTGATGATTGTTAAGCATAAAGGAATTAAGCTGATTGAGTTTTAATTCCCTCACTTTGACCTTGTTAAAGTGAATAATGTATAAAGAGATGAAAATAAAGGATATGAATGAAATGGTATTTACATAATTCTTCATAAAATGAAAGGGTAATTATGTAAATACACCTCATAATAAAGACATATATTTACATCTCATAATGAGATTGGCATGGTGGGTGAAGTGGGGTTTTTGGCTTTTATGAGGTGTAAGTGCATTATGCACTTAGGTGTGGAAAACACACACCTGAAAAGAGGGAGAAAAAGCGGAAACTCTTATGCTCTCTCAATTTTGTGTCTCTCTCAATTGTCTTCTGAAAAAGAAGAACAAGAAATATGCATTTTCTCTTGATCATCAAAGGGAGAACAAGGAAGAAGGATCAAGGCGATAAAACGTTTACGGATCAACATTTACATCAACAAAAGCATGGATCAAGGTTAGTAAACTTATTGAGTTTGTTTATCCATAATTGAAAGAAACGATTGGTTGAATCAAACTACGTTATAAGATCTTGGAATTAAAAATATTGTTCGTATGAAAGTAAAATTATAAAACTAACAATACCATCTAGTACATACACGGCAGCTCCAACATGGTCACAATGCTTTATCCAGGCGTTTGCAAGGGTCTATAGAATGTCACGCCAATTCGGTATTACAACCCGCTTGGGTTTTAGAGGTTATTACTAGCTATAAGAGGACCCATGGAGTTTAGGTAAGATTCAGCAAATGCTTCTATCTCAACTAGACTCCGACAGTTTTACTTACAAAGATGGCATTCTTCGGTTCCAAGGCAAATTGGTGATCAAATCCTTTGACCACATTAGGGAAAAGCTGGTGAAGGCCATTCATAATTCTTGTACAAGTGGTCATTCGGGCATTCAAGCCACCTTGCAAAGAGCCAAAAAATTCTTCTAGTGGCCAGGTATGTCGAAGGCCATTTGATCCCCAGTCTTACAATGAGATGTCTGCCAGCAGCGCAAGCATGAACATGTCCTTTATCTAGGGCTATTTCAACCGCTTCCAGTTCCAAACAAGGCTTGGATGCATATCTTAATGGATTTCATTAGAGGTCTTCCTCTCTTAGGCAAAGTAGATTGCATTATGGTGGTGGTCGACCACTTCACCAAATATGCTCATTTTGTAGCCTTGGCCCATCCATTCATAGCACCAAAAGTTGACACCATTTTCATAGACAATATCTACAAACTACATGGCCTTCCCCAGGACATCATATCACATAGAGACAAAATATTCACTTCAAGCTTTTGACAATCTTGTCTCTTGGCTTTAGGAACTAAACTAGATATGTCAACAGCATACCATCCTGAATCGAATGACTTAACAGAATGAGTCAATCAATGCTTGGAAATGTACCTCTAGTGTATGTCGCATACTCATCCAACTCAAGGCGCAAGTGGCTACCATTGGCAAAGTGGTGGTACAATACAACTTTTCAGAATTAGAATTTATCACAGCAGAATTTCCTTCATTCCAACCTTGGGGTCATTGTTTGTTGGAGGGGGATGCTAGACCCACCTTGGTTAGCTGGAAGTGGAGGTGCAAGAGGATGGAAAGGAGGAAGGGGCCCAAGTCGTCCAGCAGACATGGAAGACAATGGCTAAGTTTCCTAGTTGATGTGGAAGACAGTTGGACGACTCCTTGCTGATGAGGCAGGCAGCTAGAGTTAGAGAATGTAAGAGGAAAGGTTGTGTTGTGTGTGCATTCGCAATTCTGTTACTCTCTTCTTCCTCTTTATTCTTCCCTCTTTTGCATCTAACTCTCTCTGCTCCTCTTATTCTCAATATATACAAATAGTCTTCCTTCTTCTACTTCTTCCTTCATCTACTTCTTCCTTCAATCACCGTAACATGAATCTATTTCTAAATAGAGCACAAAGGAGAAGAAAGATTCTGATCGTATGAGATAGAGGGCAGCAAATCGGATTGGAGGAGTGGTGGAGGTGTGCGTGGAAAATCAGAGTGTCAGAGCAGCTTCCTCGGCAGTGGATCTGAGCAAGGCTAGCAACAACAACCTTCCTCTACCCCCTGCTTGGTCACATGCGACACTATGGATGTCAATGGGTGGAGCAGCTTCTTCTTTTTCTTCTGATTTACGTAGAAAATCAAAAATTAAAAAAAATCCACAAGAAACTTTCAACATTTTTCTTATACTAATGGTTAAAAAATTAAACACCAACTAAAAAAGAAAAACACAAAAAATAATGAATATCAAGATTTACGTAGAAAATTCAAAAAAAAAACCACAAATAGAGGAGAGAATTTCACTATCAAAAAATGAGTACAATGTGACTCAAACATATATTTAATCCTAATCATAATGAGATTCCTAACATAGGCTAAACCAGTCAGGCTCAGATAGAATTCAAGTTACAACAAACTCTAACATCTTTAAAATAACATCTTCCATTAGATTTTCTTCAAGATTATGTGTCTTCAAATATATCTTACCCAAAATTTTGTAATTTTATTTAATTATCTTCCTTGAATAATCTCCATATATTTAACTTTCAAAATCTCTCTAAATTTAGAATTTGTAAATAACATAAAATCCATCCAGAATCTTCGAAAAACTATAAAAAAGCAATTGTCAATAATAACCAAAACATTTCAACAAAAAACTAAAATATTTTTTTGGGAAATTAAAAAATCAACCACTGTACTTTGTGATCAATGACAAGTTAATCACTAAAGTATTTTTGGTAACAACTTAACCATTGAACGTTGGGAAATAAATGCCGCAAACATCGCTGTCATGTTTTCTATTAAACATTTAAATTTTGTTTTGTGGTGAAATGCTATACGTTTATCCACGGAACGCCAATACTAAACATATAGATCATAGCTTGTTGTTCTGTGGCGCAACGTTACACTTTCCTCCATAGAATGTCAGTACTAATTAAAATTTCTCCTTGTCTGTCGTTCCCCAGTGTGAAACGTCATCCCTTTCGCCATTGAATGACACTTTTCCGTCGTGGAAAGACATCGTTCCTAGGTGGAACATGATACATTCTGTCTTCCTTTACCCAAATATATATAAATTGATATTATGTGCTTCGGTGAGATCAGTGATTTCCACAGCAAACCCTGAACCCTTTGTACTTTCAGAGTGATTTTCTCACTGTTTCATCCATTCCAATGGATTCTAGGACAAGAAAATTGATTCTCAAGCATAAAGGTGTTCAGTCTCAGCCTCAGCCTCAGCCTCAACCTCAACCTCAACCAGAAACAAACTTGGCCCATGATCGCAGACGAAGCGCAACTGAGTTCATGTGCGCTCAATTTCAATGCAATGCACTAGCCGCGGTTGAAGCACAAGCACAAGCTGAAGTTGAAGCACAAGCACAAGCTGAGGTTGAAGCACAACCTCAACCTCAACCTCAACCTCAATGACAACTAGGAGCTTAATTGGTTCGTTTTGAACCTGTTACTGACAGGTTCCACTCCCTAGTCTTCAGGACTACTACTGCGAACAATTGATATTAAACATTGTTCTTGAAGAGTAGACTTTAATTTGTTGGTTGAATTGGAAATTAAAGAATTGGTTGAGGGGGCTGACTTAGCTGGATTGTGTAGATTGAGTGGAAGTTTCTATGAACGGATTGGGAAAGTATTTATGCCAATTTGGAACTATCCACCTAACCATTAGAGGTTCGGTGTAATATCCCGATTTTTATATAAAAAATTACGATTTTTAAATTGAAAAATAATTGGGAATATTTGAATTAGTCAAATAAATTATCGGGATATTATTTATAACATTGCCAATGACGTAATTAAATTATTGGAATAATAAAGTGGGATTAATATATATATAGAAGATTGGGTTTATTATTAAATGAAGATTAATTATTAAATTGAGCATTATTATTATATTGGGAATTAAGTTAAGTTAATTGAAGGATTTAAGTTAATTGAAGAAATGAGGAAAGAAGAGAAGGGGGAGACTGCGAGTGAGAGGCCGGGAGAAACCGAGGGGAGAGTGATCGGGAAGGGGACGATGGTGAGCGACGGACGATCGCGGCGATAGTGGCTTGGGTGCGCGTTGTCCGGCGCATGGCGGCGACGGCAAGGCTGCCGGCGACGTGACGAACGGTGAACGCGAGCTAGGGCTCGGACGCCTCGGCCTTCAATGTCGGAATTGGAGCACTATGAATCGTCGATGGAGGTAAGTCGACGGTTTATGTTAATCGTTCGTCTCCTGACTTCCGGTTATGGACATTGGCAGCAGCGTTTTTGGCGACGGCAGGAGCATGGTCGGTGAAGGCTGGAGACGGGATTTGTCACGTGACCGATCTATGGTTTCCAAATTGAGTCGGTTTATTCCTCCTCCCGAAACGATTGAAGACTTCCAGCATGGAGCTTGGTCATTGGACCACCTCCTTCGAGCTGTGTGATCTCCCGTCAGCTTGGTTGTCATTCTTCCTGCTGTCTATAAATAATGGCAGGAAGCTGGGTGTGATGTTGGAGGGTTGTGTGACAGGGAGTGGCCGAGAGTCAGGAAGGAAACTGGCAGTGAAGGTGCAAGTGAATGGTGTTAAGGTTCTAATCTCGGGTTTGTTTCTGTTTTCAGCTACTGGAGTTGAAGAAAAAACTCCTGTTCCTGACTCCTTTGGGTGAGCAATTTCCTTTCCTGTTTAATTAGTGAAGCATACTAGTGGAGATGTATATATATTAGGTGTTGTGGATTGATTGTTGAACTGCCCTGTTGAATTGAATTCTTTCTCTGCAAAGTATGGATGAATAGGCATAAGTTTGTTTTGTGAACTCTCTGTTGAACTGGTGGTTTTTATGTTCTGTTAAGGGAAGATATTGGACTGTCGATCGTGTTATGTTGTTGAAATTTGTCAAAGTTATCATATGAAAAGTTGGTTACTGCTACAAGATCCTTATTGGGAATTTGGTGAGGCTTCCTGCTACTAATTGGTTTTGTTCAGTATTTAAAGTGTTGTAATTGTAGTCATCCATGATGTTGTTTGGTTGTGAAGGTGGAAAATGGCTTGCTGTTTGATTATGGTTAATTAAGTTAGTTTAGGAGAATGGATGTTGTTTTAAATGGTTTATCTACTGGCTTCCTAAATTGATGTAAATGATGAATAAATATGTTTTGCTTATCATTGTTTGGATAGCTGTGAGTATCTATGCTCTACAAATACTGTCGTTTAATAACTGTCATCGTCTAGATTTCATTCTATAATTTCGACAAGTGATCTAAATGATATTTGGACTGTAAATTCTGCTAAGTGGATAAATGAAGATAAAATCTATGCTTTTAGTAATGAGAATGTACGTGACTTTGGGTAATAAAGCTAAATAGATGTTTCGTTAGTTTTAATGGATTTTTCATTAAAAGATAGTGAATTGTATTGTGAAGTAAATTCTCTATTATCGGGGCACATGGATGGAATGAGCAACATTATGGGTTTTGTTATTCCATTGTCCATGTGCAGATTGTGAAAGTGTGAGTCGTATAAGTATGGTTAATAATACGTGAATTTAATGGTTTAGGTATTAACGAGAAAAGAATAGAGTGTCAAACCAAACGCGCCACCGACTGCAGGTAAGTGATACGTATGTGCTTTGGTCTTTGGACCCTACATCGCAAGAAATAGGAGATGCATGTTTCGTTGTTTACTGTATTTAAGAGCATGTTTCGGTGTTTACAGTTTTAAATAGCATGTTTCAATGTTTACAGTTTTAAATAGCACGTTTCGTTGCTTAGAGTTTTATAAGCATAAATTGTATGTTGGTTGCGATATTAAATTCCTCTAGTAAAGAATGTATGCATTCACGAGCATCACGCATCATAGTTTTCCAAAAAGATACGAAAATGGCTTTTAGACATGATTTTAGAAAGAAAGGAAATAAAGAAGAAACAAAACGTTTACGAAACGCTAAAAAGGAAACAAAGAAGAAACAAAATATTTACGAAATGTTAAAAAGGAAACAAAGAAGGAACGAGACGGTTATGAATAATAAAGAAATGAATATAAAGGCTTAGGCGGATTGTTCCCCCATGGTTAAATAATAAAGTAAAGTAAAGAAAAGATAAAGGCTTGGGCGGATTGTTCCCCCATGGTTAAATAATAAAGTAAAGTAAAGAAAAGATAAAGGCTTTGGTGGATTGTTCCCCCATGGTTAAATAATGAAGTAAAGTAAAGAAAAAGATAAAAGCTTTGGCACGTAACCCATAAATAGAGGGTTGGTGGACATTGTCCCCACTGATAGAGGCTTTGGGTAGATTAATTCCCCAATGGTTGGGTTATGTTTCTAATGGCAACCAGTTAAGGCTTTGGCTTGTAACTCATAAATAGAGGTTTGGTGGACATTGTCCCCATGGTTAGAGGCTTTGGGCGGGTTACTCCCCCATTGGTTGAGTTTACATTCTAATGTTAAATGATTAAAGCTTTGATATTAAACTCAGGCTCATAAATAGAGGCTTGGTGGACTTGGTCCCCATGGATAGAAGCTTTGGTCGGGTTACTCCCCCATTGGTTGAGGCTTGAGTTTAATATCAAAGGCAAAACAATAAAGTAAAGATAATGATAAAGTAAAGACAAAATGAAGTAAAGTTTCAAGATAAAGTAAAGATAAAGAAAAAGATGAAACAAACGGGGTCGTCTGGGGATGTGAGGTTCGTCTCGTCAAGTTTAGACATCTCCAACGCCTTTCAAGATAAAGTAAAGTAACGATCAAGTAAAGAAAATGAACAGTAAAGTAAAGTTAAGATAAAGGAAAATGAAGATTAAGAAAGTGGTAAAAGAAAAGAAAAGAAAGAAAGAAAAGAAACGGAAATAGAAAACGAAAAGAGATTTAAAAGTTGCATAACATGTGCATCATACATTATATCACTTACTGAGCCTTAGGCTCATTAGTTAAGTCTTGCGATGTAGGTATACGCACAGGTGATCAGGTCAAAGACAGTTGACGAAGGATTTGCACGGGCGGATATTGTGGCTGGCTAGGCTAAAGAATTAAATGAGATTTATTTCTAAAAGAATTTGTAAATTCTTTAATATTCTGTAATGTTTTAATTTAATTCCACTGCGTTTTCATAAAATAATTTTATTACTTCCGTTGAAATTGATAAATGTTTTAAGTAAAGAGTTTTAACACTCGGATTTTATAAATGAAAATACTCTGATGTTTTTATAAAAGTAAAGTTTTAAATTTTACACAATTTTCAAAGTAAATAAAACCGGGTCGTTACATTTGGACTTTCATATTTAGATGGGAGTTGAGGCTAACTCCTAACGATATTAACGTGCTCCTTGGATGTTTCATAGAGGAACAAAGGGAGGAATATTAGCACATGTCTAGAGAGCTAGATTTCATCGAACGAGGAGAAGGTCTGACAATGCTTAGATAGTTGCACTGTGATACCGAGATCTCACCGTTCAAGAAGCCAAAGTTCAATGACTTAAAGGCCAAGGCCCAAGTGAACCACACCATCATGATGCACACTATTTTGCCTCGGGATGGACATCGAGACCATGTTAGCTGCATGGATCTCTATATGCTGGAGAAGGTGTTCAATTGAAAGAAAGTAAACATCGGCTATGTGATTTTGAGTCACATGTATGAGGTGTTCAACAACCCGGCCAAGGGTCTGCCCTTTAATTGGCTCATTTAGAGAATTGTTGAGCATAATGGGGTACTAGTCTCGGATGAGGAGCTGAGAATCCAAGAGAAGGCTGGCGACGTCTACAAAAAAATTGAAAGTGGTGTGCATGGGGATCTCCAAAGTCATAGGGGAATGGGTATGCAATCCTCCATCCAAGCCCACCTCGAATACTCGAGCAAAAGTTCCTCAGCCTCTAGCCCCCTCAGCCGTACAACCTCTAGCTCCCTCGACGAGACACCCTCCATCCACCTCGGAGGGACAACCATCATCATTGCCTCTACAGCACATAGAGGATGATACTCCGCAGCCGATGAAGTTTTGTAATATATTTTTCCCAACATAAATAGAAATTGATTTCACAGCTTGGGGACTACAATGTCATCCTAAAGTAAAATTTCCAATGCAAACTTTTTTTTGGAAGTAATGTGCCCAACAAACAAATGTAATAGTATAATTTTTTAATATATGAATAAATTTATATTGATTGGTGTTATGTTAATATTTTATATTATATTTTATAAAATTCATAGAAAATTCCTTGGTTATTTATGCTAACTTTATATATTGTATATATGTGGGATAAAATATAAAAAGTAATAACCAAAAATAAGTCTGTGACTTATATTTGAAGTATGAAAACTTTAAATAGTTTATAGTCATAAACATAGTTTAACTCATTAAGAATGTATTGTCACGCCCCAAAAAGGGACTCGAGACAGAAAGGGAAATGATCCGACCCAAAAGGACCGAATCGTCTGACCCTCACTTAAATCTAATAAATAGCAGTGGAAGACTTATGTAAAGTAGTTACAGACCAGATGCAAAATAAAGATCTTGAAGTGACAATAATATAATGCAAATTAACAAATTCTAAAACCAGGAACTTAAAAATAAAATTTATAATACAAACCTCCATAAAATATTTTAATTATCTCTACAAATGAAATGAAATAATTTATATGGGAAAATTTCTAAATTTCTACTCCTGAAGTGGCAACGGAGAACTACTTTGATTATTTCCTAAAAAGTAAAGTCAAATTTGGGATGAGTCGACAAAACTCAGTAGAGATTAAATCTTATATTAAAATTTTATCTTATACAATTCGTGTGTGGGATTTCAATTCTTATTCTTCCCAATTTAATATAAGAAATAACAAAAATGAACAATAGTAAAATGAATAGAAATGCACAATTGTGATGTTCAGGAAATCGCAACAATCACACAGACCTAATCAGGTTTATGGTTTTGCGCCTAGTGACATGACATATACAGCTATCACATTACTGTAGTTAACAATATAGTACATAAATGAAAAACTAAACACAACAACTGAACAATTAATCAACATGTTTAAATTAAAACAATCTAAGACATTTATAATTTAATGTACTTTAAATATAAAATAACTCATACCTTGAAACTGAGTCAACCAATGCTAACACCCAAACAATAATCACTGAGACTCGACGGAAACACGTCCAATATCTCTTAAGTTTTGAAACCTAATCATAAATATTTTACTAATAATTATAATTTAAAATTTAAAATTAATTATTTAAATTTGGTCCAAAAACTTTGACATATGGCCCAATGGCCTTCTCAATAGTCTAGCCCAAAGGTCTTCTCCATAATCTGGCCCAAGGCCTTCTCCACAAATTGGCCCAAAGCCTTCTCCACAAACTAAGCCGTGATATCAGGAGTTTGGGTCGCGACCTAGAATCTCCTAGGTCCACAGATAGAGTACTCTGTCCATGGACAGAACGCCTGAGCCATGACCTGTAATATCTGGGCTGTTTGGCCCAGCCCAAAAAAAAAATATTTATAAATTTTTGAATTCCCCTTTTTAGGGGAGTTGTTGCCGAAGATTGGGGGTAACTCCCCCTTTATTTCTATCTGTTGTCGGGGAGTTAATCCTTCACTCTGTCATATCCTCCTCTCCGCCATCTCTTCTTCATCAAGCAACGTTAGGGTTGGAGAGAAAAAAAAAGTTCCTTTTGTTTTAGTGAAGCATCCGAGCCGAGGTAAGCCTTAAATCTTAAGGTTTTGTTTAGTGTTTTCATTGGAAGTTAGTGGTAAGTGTCTGAGTTGTTGTTTGAAGGGAATTAGTGTTGGGCATTGAGATTTCGTGGCCGATTTCGGCAAATCTTTGACAGTAAGGAGAAAATCTCAAGTAAAGTTTGGATTTTTCTGTTGTTCTTGGTTTGGTTCATCAAGTTAATATTTCAATTCTGGATTTTTTTCTTGTTGATTATGGGTGATTGTTGGGTTGATGTTGGATGTTGTCTTCCTAAAGGTTGAAGTTGGATATCGTGTTGTGCGTTTGAATAGAGCTAGTGTTGGATATAAAGGTTTTCAATTTCAGTTATGCTATTTTTTGAAACAAATTCTGATGGATGTTGTTTACCAAAGGTTGAACTTGGAATTCATTTTGAGTGTCCGACTTCAGTGAAACATGGGACAGTGAAGAAATTCTTCAGGGTATAATAAAGTTTGAATCTTTGCTCTTCCAAACTTTCTGAATTGGTTGGCTTGATTTGATTCTAGTAAATATTTAGGATGCTAAACTATTTTGCTGATTTCTCCGTGGGTTGTCGATGACGGAATGGTTGCAGCTCGGGCATTCTGTCCATGCACAGAGTACTCCATCCATGGACCTGGGAGATTCTGGGTCGCGATCCAAACTCCTGATATCGTGGCCCAGTTTGTGGAGAAGGCTTTGGGCCAATTTGTGGAGAAGGCCTTTGGGCCAGACTATTAAGAAGGCCATTGGGCCATATGTCAAAGTTTTGGAACCAAATTTAAATAATTAATTTTAAATTCTAATTATTAGTAAAATATTTTTGATTAGGTTTCAAAACTTAAGAGATATTGGATCTATTGGCGTCGAGTCTCAGTGATTATTGTTTGGCGTTAGCATTGGTTGACTTAGTTTCAAGGTAGGGGTTATTTTATATTTAACTTACGTTAAATTATAAATGTCTAACATTGTTTTAATTTAGACATGTTGATTCATTATTCAGTTGTTGTGTTTAATTTTTCATTTATGTACTGTATTGTTAACTAGAGTAATGAGACAGTTGTATGTGACGTGTCTCTGAGTGCAAAACCCTAAAACTGATTAGGGTCTATGTGGCTGTTGTGATTGCCTGAACATCACCGTTGTGTATATTTCTTATATTAAATTGGGAAGCATAAGAATTGAAATCCCACACATGAATTGTATAAGATAAAAGTTGAATATAAAATTTAATTCCTACTAAGTTTAGTCGACTCACCCCAAATTTGACTTTATTTTTCAGGAAATAATCAGAGTACTTCCCCATTGCCATTTTAGGAGTAGAAATTTAGAATTTTTTCCATATAAATTATTTCATTTCAATTGTAGAGTTACTTAGAATATTTTATGGAGGTTTGTACCCTAATTTTTATTTTTAAGTTCCCAATTTTAGAATTTGTTAATTTGCATTATATTATTGTCACTTCTGGACCTTTATTTTGGGCCTAGTCTGTAACTACTTTATGTAAATCTTCCGCTGCTATTTATTGGATTTAAGTGAGGGTCAGACGATTTGGTTATTTTGGGTCGGATTATTCTTTATTCTGTCTTAGGTCCCTTTTGGGGAGTGACACGACCATTCCCTCATCGACAACCCACGGAGAAATCAACAAAGTAGTTCAGCATCCTAAATATTTACTATAATCAAATCAAGCCAACTAGTTGAGAAATTTCGGAAGAGCAAAGATTCAAACTTTATTATACCTTGAAGAATTTCTTCACTGTCTCACGCTTCGCTGGAGTCGAACACTCAAAATGAATTCCAAGTTCAACCTTTGGTAAACAACGTCCGTCAAAATTCATTTCACGAATAGCAGAACTGAAATTGAAGGAAATTTTGAACTTACTTGTCGAAGAATAAGATCTTGAACTGTTAGAGAATTCAAAACCTTTATATCCAATACTCGCTCGATTCAGACGCACAATGCAAAATCTAACTTCAACCTTTAGGAAGATAACGTCCAACATCAACCCAACAAACACCTAGAATCAACCAAAAAAAATCCAGAATTAAAATATTCACTTGAAGAACCGAACTCAGAACAACAGAAAAATCCAAACTTTACTTGAGATTTTCCCCTTGTCGTCAAAGATTTGCCAGAATCGGCCACAGAATCTCAATGCCCAACACTAATTCCCTTCAAACAACAACTCAGACACTTTCCACTAACTTCCAATGAAACCACTAAACAAAACCTTAAGATTTAAGGCTTACCTCAGCTCGGATGCTTCACTAAAACAACATGAACTTTTTTTCTCTCCAACCTGAATGCTACTTGACAAAGAAGAGATGGCAGAGAGGAGGATATAATAGAGTGAAGGATTAACTCCCCCACAATAGATAGAAATAGAGGGGGAGTTACCCCCATCTTCGGCGACAACTCCCCTGAAAAGGGGAGTTCAAAAATTTATAAATTTTTTTTCTTCTAGGCTAGGGCAAACAACCCAAATATTATATGTATAGTCATATCCCGATTATATATGTGGTGACATAAGATAAATATGTTTATATAATACGATTATATAGAACTGGACCAGATAAAATTATATTGTTTTGATAAGTTCTGTTAAATATAGAACAATTAATATTATCATAATGATTGTCATAGATGTATTATCTTAATTCATTGTATTTAACAAACTCCTATATCATTTGAATTTATTCTTTGATTTACTCGGTAAAGTTTTGTATAAGCTATGATTCGTATATCTTATCTATTAGGAGTGAATTAAAATGTATAGCTGAAAATGTTAATATCAATACAATGAAATCTATTTCTATAGATTCTCTTGTTTGTTAGTTCAGAGATCGAATAATTAGTGCACAATTCATAATCGTTATGAATTAATTATTTAATCAAGAACTAATGGTAGTCAAGGATAAAGACGTAATATGATAGATTAACGGATTATAAACCTAGCTCTATTAAGAATCTAAATTGAGGGTTAATACATATGTAATGACTATATCAATGGATATTACTTTGAGTAAATATACTCTATAGTTTTTTAGAGTGCAACTCTAAGTATTTAGTGGAATTACTTTAGAGTTAATAATTATATTAATTAATATAAAAAGTTTATATTAATTAAAAAATATTATTAAAGCTTAAAATTATAGGTCCATCGATCCTTTTGTCACATTCTATCATTATTCGAATAATATAAAAATGAACAAAGAAAATTAAATAATTAATTATGAATTAATTATTTAATACACTCAATAATAAGTTTATTATTTTTCATTAGAATGAATAATTGAATTATTGATTATTCAATTAATTAAGACACAATGACAAAAGTTGTCATAGTTAATATGCTTGTTATATTTCATTAAATAAAATAATTGAATTATTGATTATTGAATTAATTAACAAAGATAAAGTAATTTTTGAAAATAGTTTTTAAAATGGACTATGTCAAATTTGAGTTAATATCATTGTGCCAAGTGTTGAGTTATAGTGACAAGATGTTTTAATATTCATAACGCTTTTGTTATAAATGTATAAAATCAATTTTAACTTAAATGAGAGTTTAATATTTGTAGTGGTTTTCTCTAAATGTCATAATGACTATTATGAAGTTATTCCACTATAAATAGAGGTTCAACCTCATTAGCATGTGTGGTTGAAATCTTTTAGATTGAAGAATCCATTTTGAGAGCAAATTTGTGAGTCTTCTGTGTTGGCTTTAGAGAAACGTTATCTAAATTCAAATAAATCGTCTCATGTGTTGAAAATATGATCTATCATGAATTAAGTGTGATATTACTGTGTTTATCACGCCCACACGTGCTTATTCGAGGTGAGGAGGATTGACAGAGAAAATCAAAGGTTTCAAAGGTTGAGGAAATCATATTAAAGCTCTCCATATTTGTACTCGTGTGAAGTTAGTTACAAAGATATATTTTCCTAATCCTTTGGATTGGATCTAAAATAAAATATTTTTATTTATATGATTATTAAAATATTATAACAATAATCCGTTTTATGTTTATGTTAAAATTGTTTTTCATGATACATAGGTTATGCACGTAACCGTTGTTATGAACATCGTTAATTCCGCTGTGTGAGAGAACCTAAAAACTAACAACTTTGAGGCAGAAAATCAATCAACAACATATTCAGAATACCAATCTAATCTAATCAACAAATCCTCAAAGTAAACCAATCAACAACGTATTTAGAATACCAATCTAAGTCTAACAACAAATCTTCAAACTCGTGTTTTGTAATATTACAGAAATCCCTCGTATATAAATAGATTCCAACTCCAACTTAAAATAGAAACTGAATTATCCTTATTCATATATTTCTAATTTCTAATCATGTTCAATTATTCATGCTATCTGTGTATGTACATGCAATATACTGCCTAAATTCTTAGACAGATTCTTTATCCTTCAGCGTAAAGTAATACATATCATCATGTTGTATCCAGATTTCTCAGAAACTTTGTGAAGGAATACAAATACATACATTAATACCCTATAACCTTGTGATGTAGGTGTTGGATCGTATGCAATCCTATAGAGGGGGGTGAATATAGGATGTTCTAACTCTTTCGTGCGATAATTGATTTCTCTAAACCCTATGTGATTGACTGAATACAATTAATTAAACAATCACAAATATATGCTATAAAGTAAAGAGTAAGGGTAAGAGAGTGTGCACAAGGTTTGTTTACGTGGTTCGGCAACCCGCCTACATCCGCACTCCAAGATTCCAATTGGAGATCTACTAACCAATTGACTTATGGGTGCCAATTAAACGTTACAATAATGACTATTAACGGGGCATCACCCTTTGACTATTACGGGTCATCAACCTTTTGACTATTACGAGGCATCACCTAAATTTGACTATTCCTGGGGCGTCACCCTTTGATTGAACTTACGGACATTCAATTGAGTCGTTTATTGTTTCGAGGCGTTACCCTTATATGACTAATTCGTAGGGAGTTCACCCTTTACAATTTCAATGAAGTGTTTGGAAAATAAAGCTCACAAACTAACTAGTCCAAACTCTCCCAAATTGAATCTCAAGTTTGGGATAAGGAGAGTAGGATTATAATGTTCACAATATGATATAGAATTGAGTATTAAATTTGCAAGGATTTGCCTCAATTCTCGGTTTCGTGTAGAACAATGGAGTGCTTCTCTCAATATATAGAACTGCACATTTTCGGTCGACCCAATCTTTTCGGTTGACCACTTTCAGCCGTTGTAAAAAATAGTCGTTGAGAATTTGACTGTTGGAAGATAGCCGTTAGACAATTCTGTGCATTTTCGGTCACTTAGCTCAACCGCAGGCTCGACCACATTGCGTCCAAAATAACTAAGACTCACTGCTTTGCACTTTCGGTCGCCAACCTTGTCCTAAAACTTTGACCGCGTCAAGATTGCAAAAAGCTTGAAAATTGCAGATTCAAAACCTTCAGTTTTTCGGTCACTCCCTTTGGCTGCAGCTTCGATCGCATCTCAATCGAAAATGCCAGGAGCACTCTGTGATGTGTTTTGGTCACATCCCTCGACCGGACCATTCGACCACAGTGCAACCAAAAGACTAAATCCCAAATTTGGTCGCTTCTCTTGTCCGCAACACGTCCACAACACATCCTTCTTTCATTCCTTGAATTCAATAAGTTCTGAAACGATATGTATTCACTACATGAATTTAGGTAGACATGTTAGAACATTAATAATACTCGTTTTGAGGATATTTCTAATAAATACGAATATAAATATTATGATATATACATTAAGAATAATATCCATAAAATTTAATAACCAACTTATTATTTCGTAAAAAATAATCATCATTAAGTCATCATCAAAATAAACTAAGCCTAACAAAAAGGCTAACAATCTCCCTTTTTTTATGATAACAAAATGCAATAAGTTGGTTATTCCTAAATCTAAGCATGTGCATATATTAATGCATATTAGATTTCTACCCCTTAATTTATGCAATATCTCAACCCTTAAATTCATGCAAACATGCTATGTAACTTATATAACCTTCTCCTCTTGACAAACTTATATACAACCACTTATATATCCTTCTACCTTTTTTTATCATAATCAAAAAGCAATCCATAGGGAGGGGAGTCTAAAAAATAAACCAAAGTTCTCCAAACAAAAAATCATTCCCTCTATTATCAACATCTATACAAAAGGCAAACAATAGAGGGAAATTTAGCATTAAAATCTAATTTGTGGTCAAGAATAAGATACCAATGTATACAACCACAATCAAGGTTCATTCAAATAGAAATATTCTCCCCCTTTGTGTCGTGAAACATATAAACTCATTCGAGGGAATTTAACATTCAAACCAATTCAATTCTCTAAGAAATAGATATCAATTTATGCAAGCAAGAATGATAAATCAACTGTCAATTTCCAAGAGTGATACCAATTGAAGAAATAAGAAATAAACTAATGATACCACTTGATGATTCACAATTAAAACAAAAATAAATTTTTTTAAAGAGTAATACCAACTATAAATCTAAAATTAAAATCCAATAAATTTTTCAATGAATGATACCACTTGTCAAGCAAATGAAATCCAAAACAAAGTTCTATGAGAGACACCAAAGTTTTAAAATCAAAATATCAATCAAAGTACTCTCACCCTATGTTGATCACATAAACAAAAGAATGGGGATATAATCACAATTAAAATTTTTGCTCTCCCCCTTAGAGCAATAATAAAACAATTTAATTTTTCTTTCCATATAAAATTATTGCCAAGTATAATTGATGGAAAATAAGAAAACTAGAGAACCATCCAATTTCAAATACAAAAATGATACATATTGTCAAAAATTCATGGATGAGTTCAAGTTGCAAAACGAAATAAAGTTTCTCCCCCTATCTTTATGCACAAATTTAAATAGTTGGGGATAACTAAAAAGGATACCAAATTAAAACTTTAAAAGATTATACCAATTGTAGAGAAAAATAATTTCATTGATACCAAAACGAAATCATTCCAAAGATATTATTGATACAACTTGAAAATCAACAATAAAAAATCGTTTCCTTCCCCCTTAAAGTCAAAAACAAATTCTTTGGGGAATACTACAACAAATCAAAATTGAAACAATTTTATGTTCTCCCCCTAAATCTATGATCAATGTGAAATCAATGATAAAATCCAAAGTTTAAGCCAAAGTGGAAGGAAAATCATCAAAATTAAAACTCAACATTTCAAAACAAATCAATGGACTCTTATACAATTCTATTTTCTCCCTCTATATCATTAACCAATTTCAATACAAGGGTGATATCAATAAATCAAATTTGACATCCAACAATCCAAACAATCCAATATTTGCAATCTAGAGATCCAATTGTTGGAATCCAATCACAAGTAAGAATTATACCTATTCAAGAGATATGCAATTGCAAGAATTAATAAAAAATCTATAAGCAAACTATCAAGTGAATCCAAATCAAGAATAAAAAAATCAAATTATATCAATTCAAGTAAGATACCAAATAAGAAACCATCAAAATTCCAACCTATGATACCTATCAATTTAATCCAATAAAAAATAACTAACAAATTCAATAAAAAAGAAATTGTGTACCTCTACATAGGCTTTTTCATTTTTACCACATTGGAGGCATATTCTTGATGCTTCTCCCCTTGAATTTTGGATGTTCAATCATCCAAGCCCTTTTAGCTCCTCGGGAGAACCCCCAACCTACAACGAAAATCATTTTGCATTCTTTGGTACCCAAATCATTTTGGGTCCATTGTTTAGAGGCTTGGTTCCTTTAGGAACCCACACAAATTTAGAATTAACATTAGATTTAGAATTAACACTCAAATTCAAAGGACAAACAAATGATTTATGCCCTCTACAATTACATACATGACAAGTTGAAGGGCTAACAAAGAAATTTGTATAACTGTTCTTTTTAGCAAAGGGTTCATAGCCAATTCTAGCTTTATCAAATGTGACCATTTGTCTACCTAAGAGCATATTAAAATTTTTGCTACCATTGGTGAATTTAAGCACAATAGAATTTAAATCATCATTTTTCAATTTCAATTCACCAATATCAAATTCATATGATTTAATTGTAGCATTTAACTTATCATTCATGCTCTTCAATTTAATAATTTGATCCTTAAGGGATTTATTCATACTTGCATGCTTTTTGATCAAATTATTCTTCTCCTTTTTCAACAATTTATATTTGTCTTTAAGCTCATTAAAACTTTCTAGCAATTCATTAAATACATCAAGTAAATCACTATCCTCATTATCAGAATTTGAATCGCTAGAAGAGTTTACCTCATTACCTTTGGCCATGAAGTATATGTGAGAGACTTCTTCTACTTCGGAAGAGAACTCCTCGCTATTATCCCATGTGGCCTTTAGAGCTTTCTTCTTTGAGGTTTTAGGTCTCCTCCTTGCCTTGGGGCACTCGGTGGACAGATGTTTGGGTTTTCCACACCCATAGCATACAATGCTTTTCTTCCCCTTGACCTTTTTCCTTTGAAGGCATTTCTCTAATCTCCGGGAGAGGGACTTTCGCTCTTCATCTACATCTTTGGAGTCATCCTCAACACTGAAATTGTCTTTCACACTTGTGGAGGCTTTGGAAGCTAGGGGCTTTGGAAGAATTTCCTTCTTCTTTTGCTCCTTCTCCATGTGACTCAAAAGTGTGATCTCGTGTCTCATTAGAGAACCAATAAGTTCCTTCATCTTCAAGGCCTTGAGATCATGTGCCTCTTGAATTGTCGTCTCTTTAGGAAGCCACTTGCTTGGTAGACACCTAAGGATCTTTCTCACCAACTCTTCGTTGGGATATTCTCTACCAAGCACTTTCAAACCATTAGTCACATTAGTAAATCTAGTAAACATATAGCTAATGGTTTCAATTTTATCAATGCTAAATAATTCATAGTCGTGAATGAGCATACTCAATTTATTCTCTTTCACTTGGTTAGTGCCTTCATGTGTTATCTAAAGCATTTTCCATATATCAAAGGCACTATCACAACTTTGAATTCTATTAAATTCATCAACATTTAAATCACAATATAAAATATTTATAGCTTTAGTATTCAAGCTCAACTTACGAAAATCAATATCATTATAATTGTCATCCAATTTGGTACACTCAATCCATTTTCAATTTTATGCCGAATATAAAGACCATTAATTACAATTCTCTAAAGTTCATAATCTATGGTATTGAATTTAAATTCTCATCCTATCCTTCCAATAAGTGTAATTACTCCCATAAAAAAATGGTGGCCTACGGGTGAATTGCCCCTCGTTGTGCATATTGAAAGCCATTATAAACTATATACTAAAAAATATGCAATCAATGATATCCAAACAATCCAATAAATCAAGAGACAATTCTCTAAATAGAATTTAACCAAAATTGAAACAATATGCACAATATATACTATATCACACAAAACATTTTAATACCTGCTCTGATACCAATTGTCAGATCATATGCACGCCTATAGATTGAGGGGTGAATATAGGATGTTCTAACTTTTTCGTGCGATAATTGTTTTCTTTAAACCCTATGTGATTTACCTCATACAATTAAATAAACAATCAGAAATATACGCTATAAAGTAAAGAGTAAGGGTAAGAGAGTGTGCACAAGGTTTGTTTACGCGGTTCGGCAACCCGTCTACGTCTGCTCTCCAAGATTCCACTTGCATATCCACTAACCAATTGACTTACAGGTGCCAATTAAATCGTTACAACAATGATTATTAACAGGGCGTCACCCTTTGACTATTACGAGTCATCACCCTTTTGACTATTATGGGGCGTCACCCTTTTGACTATTCCTCGTGAGTCGCCCTTTGATTAAACTTACGGGCATTCAATCAAGTCGTTGACTGTTTTGGGGCATCACCTTTATATGACTAATTCATAAGGAGTCACCCTTTACAATTTTGCTCAAGTGTTTTGAAAATAAAGCTCACAAACTAACTAGTCCAAACTCTCTCAAATTGAATCTCAAGTTTGGGATAGGGAGAGTAGGATTACAATGCTCACAATATGATGTAGAATTGAGTATTAAATTCAGCAGGACTTTGCCTCAATTCTTGGTTTCGTGTAGAGCAATGGAGTGCTTCTCTCAATATATAGAACTGCACATTTTTGGTCGACCCAATCTTTTTGGTCGACCACTTCCAGCCTTTGTAAAAAATAGCTATTGAAAATTCGAGCATTGGAAGATAGCCATTAGATAATTCTGCATTTTCGGTCACCTAGCTCGACTGCAGGCTCGATCGCATTGCGTCCAAAATAACTCAGACTCACTACTTTGCACTTTCAGTTGCCAACCTCGTCCTTATACTTCAACTGCGTCAAGACAGCAAAAAGCTCAAAAATGGCGGATTGAAAACCTTCAATTTTTCGGTCACTCCCTTTGACCGTATCTCAACCGAAAAAGCCAGGACACTTTGTGATGTGTTTCGGTGGTGTCCCTCGACCGGACCATTCGACCGCAGTGCGACCAAAAGACCAAATCCCAAATTTGGTCGCTTCTCTGTCCGCAGCACATCCACAACACATCCTTCTTTCATTCCTTGAATTTCTTAAGTCTCGAAACGATATGTATTCACTACATGGACTTAGATAGACATGTCAGAACATTAATAATACCCTTTTTTAGGGTATTTCTTATAAATACGGATATAAATATTATGATATAAACATTAAGAATAATATCCATAAAATATAATAACCAACTTATTATTTCTTACAAAATAATCATCATCAAGTCATCATCAACATAAACTAAGCCTAACAAAAAGGCTAATAGTAGGCTTAGTGTCCTACTAATTCGTTACTATTCCTTACTTGGAATTTGAAGCTGACAAAATCTACAAGGCCAACCGTCATTGTAAATCCCTTCAGTAATCCAAAAATCGTTCGAGGAGAAATCGCCCAAGGAGACGAACAACCGAGGCGAAAACAACCGTATTTCCCCCTTTCCCATCATCCCTACAAATAGGTAGTCGATCGTGGATTCCCCCACGAACACGAGCTCTGCTAAATTTGCCCTCTCGCCTCGATCAGTAAACAAACAGGGCTTGGTTGAATTATCCAACTGAGCATGAAGGGGTCTTCAAATATTTCATCCAACGGCTGTGGTACCCACCAGCTAACTCCAACACAATAATCCAATGACGTTTCCCCTTTTTTCTTTTATTTTTATTTTTTTTTAATATATTCCTTCTCAATTAATCGAAGTCTAATTTCCTTATTAAACTTCTAATTTAATAATCACACTCTCAATACATGTGTGTGTGTATGTGTGTATATATATATATATATATATATATATATATAACACTCTTAATTATACTCAATATAAAATACACATTGAGACTCCGAGAATTCATTCTATTAAAATTTAAACTATTTCAATACATTGCTAAAATACCATACACGGCATTTAGAATGGCTGAGATCTACCACTAAAGTAATGGTTGTGACTTTTCCGCCAAAGCTCCGACAATGACATCCGACCCTGGTTTCGAGCAAACTTTGGGTCTAAATGATTCTTTTTCCTAAGAGCTTTCCAATGGTAGGTTGAACGTCATGGTCCGACGTTGAGATCGTCTCTAGCAAGCATTTAAAGTTTTGGCCAAAACTTTTCCAACTACAATTTTGACGATCTCATTCTCCCATATGGTATGATCATTTTTTACAAATAAGATATTAAATTGAAGCTCACAACGTAAACTATCAATTTATGGTGAAGGTGTCGATGCCACTATAACAAGCTTCGGAATATGTGCCAAAGTAACAAAAAAAGGAAGAGAGAAAAAGAAAGCAATTGAGAGAGAGACGTGGAGAGAGAAAAAATGAAATAATAATAATAATAAAAAATTTACTCAAAAATATATAAAATCTAAAAATTATAGATTCTATTATTTCTCCAAGTAACCTAAAACAGGGCTAGATTTCAAGCGCATGGCCAAGTTTCTAGGAGTGTTGGTCGGAAGTGAGTTTGGTTGTTTGAAAGTTTGTAATTAGGTTACACTTGTACTCATCTTAAATCACCTTGTGGCTTAGTTTGTCAGCCACATACTTCTATAAATAGAGAAACAATTGGAGTCATCAAGACATTGAGGGAAAATAGGAAAATAGAAATTGCTTGATTGCCTAAGTGCGACGTACAAAGTTCGATGGTTTTTCTTTTATGAGAAAAATGTTGGAGAGATTTTGTAAATATGCTTTTTTATGTGGTTTATGGTGTCTAGGGTCAATTCGGGAAGATTGGTTTCGAAGACTCTCTAAACGATGGTCACGTTTTTTGGATTTGTTCTGCTAAAAAAATTCAATATCTTTCGAAGCTATGGAGAAGGGAAGCATGCTTGTCTCATATTTTTTTTCTTAAATATCTTAATAATTATATGTATAAATCAATAAATGAATATATAATTATATTATAATAAATTTGTAATAATATAAGTTGTAAATTTATATGGACCGCATCTCATTGCACTGGACTAGTTATGCTCTTGTGGCTTGGTCAGCTAGACTTTGTCAACTCCTTTTACAACTCTAATATAAACCAAATATTATATGTCATGGGAAAAAGACTATTGCTCATGCATAGTTAACCCTGAGAAGAGCTGTAACTAAGCAAGGCGATTAGATTATATTTAGTACTAATGAAGGGAATGGTTTCCGCGTAAATAGTAACAACAAACTAGACGTTATCCTACTCTTCTCCAATAAATATACCGTCAAAGTACGTAAATATTCACCCTTTTTCACTTCATTTCTCTACCAATTTGCCAGATCATCAGAAACAATAGCTATTTATCATGGTAGGCCAGGATGAACTTCGTGTGCCCACAACCTGACAGATCATAACCTTCCCACATCAAATATGGTAGGATTGTGTGGCTGGTTTATAAGTGGGTACTCATTTTTGCTTGTATGATGTGTTTTTGGCTGGAATTATGCAGTCTCGACCCAAAAAAAAATCGTGAAGGTCGAATGGGCGGCCTAAAGCAAACAATATCATACGACGAGATAGTTTCCACTTATGACAAAGGTATTAGAGCCAGCCCATGTTTAAATATGGGTTTCCAGCCCAGTGGCCGAACCCTCAATGGAGGTAGGCTGTCATGGTAGGTCAGGATAAGACTTTGTGTGCCCACGACCATGACAGACCAGGACATTCCCACTTCGGAGAAGTGGGTACCCATTTTGCTTGTGTTAGCTTAAGTGCCATTAAACTTATTTGTTTTGATGATAAATGTGTTAATTGCAATTATAAGTTGTTTATTTTTTAAACATGCTTAATAGTTTTATCATTATATTTATATTGAGTTTTGATGGAAATACCTTCAATACGGGTATTAATGTCTACTAATATGTTGATTTAAGTCCATATAGCCTATAGGTAAAGTATTGGGACTTAGAAGACTTAATAAAGGCAAAATGTGAAGAGGAAGTCGACTAAGGCATAGAGGAGGTCAACAAAAATTGTGTAAAATAGAAGAAATGGTCGACCAAATGTGAAATGGTCATCTGATTTTAAAGGTAGTGGGCTTGGTGTTTTTACGGTCAAAGAAGCGGTCGACTTGAGCTATCGCAAAATGCCTGATATGTGAAGAAGAGGTCGATCGATGAAGGAATGGTTGACTGCAAAATAAGTCAGATTGCTTAATCTTTTTGTGACTGAGGAAAGCGGTCAAGCGGCAAACATATGATTGACTACAAAATGGACAAAGTCGGGCGAAGCGTCAAAAATGTGAAGAGACGGTCGACCCGTTATTCCGTATAACGCAATGGCTAGTTTCCAATGGTCGACCAAAATGGAGTTGGTCAACCGGACGAGCACAAGTTACAAATAGAAGGCCTCCAAAGCTCTTTTTAACCAAGTGAGAATCAAAGCGAAGCTTTGCCAAAATCAATACTCGATTTTTCATCATTCATATAGTGTACATCCTAAGTGTCTAACCCTTAAACTTGAGAATTTATATTTGGGAGAATTAAGAATTTTAGTTTTATGTTTTATTGTACTCAAACGGTGAAGGATAGATTGACGCCTGTGAAGAATCTAGAGGGTGACGCACTGAGAACAATCTGTAAAGGATTGGTTGACACCCATGAAGTCAATCATCACCAACCGGGGAGGTTGGATGATCAAGGATCTCCAAGTTAGAATCTTGGAGCACGGAGGTAGGCCGGGGTTGCCGAACTACGTGAAGAAACTTGTTTGCACTCTCTATCCCTGAAACTCATTATTATTTGTATGCTTAATTTGTGATAAATTACTTAGGGCTTAGAGTTAAATAAATCGCATGAAAAAGTTTAAATCTTCTAATTCACCCCCCCCCCCCCCCTCCCCTATAGGCACATATCGATTCTACAATTGGTATCAGAGCGAGGTTAGATAAACTTTTTGTTTAATATTGTGCATATTAGCTAAATTTATTTGATTTACATCTATTTGGTTAAATTTCTTATTGATAATCATTTTGATATTTTTTATTGAATTATTTGGTTGCGCAATTTAATATGGCTTTCAATATGCAAGCTGAAGGACAATCACTAGTAAACCTTCCATGTTTTGATGGAAGTGATTATGTGTATTGAAAGTATAGGATGATAGTTTATTTACAATCACTAGATTATGATTTTTGGAACATTGGTGAGAATGAGCCTTTTATTCCACTTAAAATTGAAAATGGTATAAATGTTCCAAAGGAGTATAGTGACTATAATGATACGGATAAAAGAAAATTGAGTATGAATGCTAAAGCTATTAATACTCTTTATTGTGCTTTAAATCGTGATGAATTTAATAGAATTCAAGCTTGCAATAGTGCCTATGATATTTGGAAATTACTTGAAATTATGTATGAAGACATTAATCAAGTAAAAGAAACCAAATTGAGCATGCTCATTCATGAATATGAATTATTTTGTACGGATAAGGATGAAACCATTAGTTGTATGTTTACTCGGTTTACTAACCTTACTAATGGTTTGAAAGTGCTTGGTAGATTTTATCCCAAAGAAGAGTTGGTGAGAAAGATTCTCAGGTGTCTACTGAGAGTATGGCAACCTAAAATCACGACAATCCAAAAGGCACGTGATATCAAGACCTTAAAGATGGAGAAAATGATTGATTCCCTAATGATGCACAAGATCTCGTTGTTGAGCAACGGGAAAGAGGAGCAAAAAGAAAAAGGAATCTTCAAATCAAGGAATATTGCTCTCAAAGCCTCTTCAACTGCTCAAGTGGATTCTGGGGATGAGGATGAAGATGAGGAAATTGAATTCATAACTCGAAAGTTCAACAAATACCTCCTACAGAATAAGGAAAAAGGGAAGAAGGTGATTATTTACTTTGGGTGTGGAAAACTCGGTCGCACCAAAACCGATTATTCCAAAACAAAGAAGAAATCTAAGGTTTTCAAGAAGAAAGCATTCAAGGTCACGTAGGATGATAGTGATAAGAGCTCTTCTTCTGAGATAGAAAAAGTCTCTAATTTTTTGCTTCATGGCTAAGAACGACAAGATACTCAACTCATCTAGTGATTTAGATAGTGATATTGATAATAATGATGAGTTGTTGGACACCTTTAATGAATTGTTTGAAAAATTCAATGTGCTTAAATGTAAGTATAATTTGTTGAAAAAGGAAAGTGACAATTTGGTTCTAAAGTATGTTGAAAGGGTTAATTTGTTAGAGAATCAAATTGTTGAAAAGCATGAATGAGAAATTAGATGCTACAAGTAGATCTCTTGATAATGAAATTAGTGAATTGAAATTGAAAATGATGATTTAAACTCTATTGTGCTTAAATTCACTAATAGTAGCAATAATTTGAGTATGCTTTTAGGAAAACAAATCATTACATTTGATAAAGCCAGAATTGACTATCAACCATTTGCAAAGAAGAAAAATTATAATAATTTTTTTGTTGGCCTATCAACATGTAATAATTGAATTGTGTTAGGCATAAATCATTTTATTGTCCTTTGAAATCAAATGGCAAAATGATTAATTCTAAAATTGTTTGGGTTATTAAAGAAACCATTCCAAAGGTTAAAGGACCCAAAAAGATTTGGGTGCCTTAAAAAAATACTTAGTTGTCTTTCAATTATGAATCAAGAGTGTGCATAATTGGTTGATAAATAATATTCTTGATTTAAATAGATTTTTCATGATATATGCATATAGGCTAAAATCTCATACTTTTGTTTAATATTGATTTTATTGGTGGCATATTCTTATTGGTACCATTTTCTTCAAAAATCCTTCATTTTGTTATTTCTACAATTGTTATTTTTGGGTTTAAACTTTAGCATTCCAACAATTGGTATATTAAATCATGTATATTGAATTGTTGTTGGATTTTGATGTCGTGGAAAGTTCTCCATTGATTTGAAATGGTTTATTGATATAAGGGGAGAAAATAAATTTTTTTGACTTGAATAAATCTTTTGAGTAAAGTTGTAAATGTGGTTATTATCAAGAATATTTTATTAGAATTGGTAAATTGAATTTTCTTCTTGCTATATATTTAGAGGTTTCTCCCAACAATTTTTTTTCAAATGGGGAGAAATATAATTTTTGTGGTTAGAACCCTAACTCTTATATTTGCTTAGTGACAAAAAGGGGGATTGAAGAAAATTAATTTCATTGAGTTTGTTTTGGCTTAATGTTTTGGAGATCCTCAATGACTTGATTTCGTAGTTTGATAATAGGGAAGAGAAATTTTATTTCAATTGGTATTTTTACAATGGTATCATCTCTTAATGTGTTTAACTCCATGAGCTTATGTTTTTGAATAATTACAAAGGAGGAGATTTCTTTTATTATCTTTGTATGTCCTCCCAATTGAATTATTTTTTATTTTGACATAGGGGTAGAGATTTATATAAGTTGTTAAATAGCATGTTTGCATGAGTTTAAAAGTTAGATATATTGCATAAACTAGGGGGGGAGAGCATATTATGTAATACTATATGCACATACTTAGACTTAGAAATAAACAACTTATAATATGTTGTCATCATCAAAAGGGGGAGATTGTTAGTGTAAGTGTCATGAGACTTATTTGTTTTAATGATAAATGTATTAATTGTAATTATAAGTTGTTTATTGTTTAAATATACTTAATAGTTTTATTATTATATTTATATTGAGTTTTAATGGAAATACCCTTAATACAGGTATTAAGGTTTACTAATATGTTGATTTAAGTCCATATAACCTATAGGTAAAGTATTGAGACTAAAAAGACTTAATAAAGGCAAAAACGTGAAGAAGAGATCGACTAAGGCATAGAGGAGGTCAAGCAAAATTGAGCAAAACAGAAGAAATGGTTCACCAGCTGTGAAATGGTCGACCGATTTTAAAGGTAGTAGGCTTGGTGTTTTTGCGGTTGAACAAGCGGTCGAGTTGATCTACTGCAAAGCGTCTAATATGGGAAGGAGCAGTAGACCAGTGAAGAAATGATCGACCTCAAAATAAGTCAAATTGCTCAATCTTTTAGCGGCCAAGGAAAGCGGTCGAGTGGCAGACGAATGATCGACTGCGATATGGACAGAGTCAGGCGAAGCATCTAAAATGTGAAGAGGCGGTCAACTAGAGTGCAGAAAGCATTCAACCGGTTATTCTGTATAACCCAATGACTAGTTTCCAACGAGTGAATGACGGTCAACCAAAATGGAGGTGCTCAATCGGTCGAGCAGAAGTTATAATAGAAGGCCTCCGAAGCTCTTTTTAACCAAGAGAGAATCGAAGTGAAGCTATGCCAAAATCAATACTCGATTTCTCATAATTCATAGAGTGTAAATCATTACTCTCCAATCCCCAAACTTGAGAATTTATATTTGGGAGAGTTGAGAATTTTAATTTTACATTTTTATTGTACTCAAATGGTGAAAGGCTAGATTGACACCTGTGAATATCAATCCAGAGGGTGACACCCTGATAATAGTCTGTAAAGATTTGGTTGAAACCCGTGAAGTTAATTATCATCAACCGGGGAGGTTGGGTGATCAAGGATCTCCAAGTTGAAAACTTGGAGCGCAGACATAGGTCAAGATTGTCGAACTGCGTGAACAAACTTGTTTGGACTCTCTATCTCTTAAACTCCTTATTATTGTTATTATATGTATGCTTGATTTGTGATAAATTACTTAAGGCTTAGAATTAGTTAAATCTCACGAAAAAAGTTTAGATCGCATAATTCAGTCCCCCCTATAGGTGCTATCAATCCTGCAGCCTGTATGACGCGTTTTTGGCCTAAGAACAAAACTGGAGGGTCAAATGGGCGACCCAAAGCAAAAAATATCATGCGACGAGGTAGTGCCCACTTATGACATCATTGTTTCTGTAAATGAAGAAAACAGGTCTTTATGTGGCTTCAGTCACCGCCGCGTCGGCTATCTTATCTGGTTTTACCACTTCGTCTTCTTCTAATCTGATTTTCCTATATAAGACGAGTATATCGATTTCCCAGCAAGTAACCCTTAACACTAATATCTGGGTTTCCTTGATCCTTTATATTTGACGTATTTTCTAGTTTTTATCCTTGAAATTTGTATAACCCATGAAATTTTTAATTTCAAATTCCACGTGTAAATTTTTTGCATAATAATTGGTCATAGTATTGAAAAGTTTACCCAATTTGTTGTGTAATGGTCATGTGTAAATTTTTGGTCAAACGGTCAAAATTGATAAAGCTGGGTATTTTTGAGTGGTAAACTAACAGAGAAAATAAATTTGGTAAATTATTTGGCCAAAGAATAGTTGTCGGCTACTATTTGGAAGAAATCAGAATTCGAATCAGAAATTGAATTGAAATTGAATTTATTTAATGTATAATATATATATATATATATATATATATTATAATTAAATGAATTATAATAAATAAATAAAAAAGGATAAAGAAAAGAGAAGAAATAGGGAGGAGAAGAGGAAAGTGAACACTCGGCCGAGAGACAAGGAGGAGTAAAGGAAAGGGTGAAAATTGATCGTCTGATGAATCCAATGGAGGGAAAACATTTGCAACGTCAAGGTGAATGATTTTCATGAAGATGGTTCATGAACGAGTTTTTAAGGTCGAATTCGAGGAATCTCTCTGGATTATATTGGTTTATTAGAAGTTTAGGTAGGAGTATTCGTTGATTTGAGGCAAAACGGGGCAAAATAGCGGGTTTTTGATGAAGAAATCGCACTAGAGATGATCCTGGTCGACCAGGAGTAAATTGGTCCATCGCTAGTTGACTAGAGGTGAAATTGGTTGATCAACGATCGACCAAAAGTGAGCTGGTCGAGCAAAAGTTTGGCAAATTGCCCTTGGTTGACCAGAAGAGTGTTCTAGTCTACAGAATCACGTATACTGAGTTGTTTACACATTGGTTGGGTTCCTAATCCCTATATAGGACTCTTTCAACTATTCCTTGATAACCATTGACGAGAATTCTTGTCCTTAGACGTGTTTTTAGGCTCATATGAGTTCTAGGGCTTTGAGTCGATACTTGAGGTTGTTGCTTCTTTGGATAAAATGAGAGACCGTCGTTGAGGTAAGAGTTTTATACTTAGTTGCTCTGCATTGCATTGCATTGTTTTCCAAAACTATATTTTACGGGTTGCCACATATGAAAACCTGACGTAGACTGTTTGACAGCATGTTATTTTTATATTACATACGTACGTGAGTTTTAGACATTTATTTTACGTGCATGGTATTTTATGGTATGATTTAATTATGTTGTGGGGGCAATGAATCCCCTTGATACGTTGGACGGTCTCGGTGTCAAAGTATCGTGAGGCTATCCTCAATGCATCTCTTATTGCATGGAGATGGTTGATTATGAGTTGTGTGAAAGATGAGATTAGGAAGGTGATTATGCTTCATTGAGTTTTTGATCCCTAAATCTGATCAGGGTGTTTGTGAAATAGGTTGTGTTGTCACGGAGCTTGCGTGTCGGCAACCTGGGTGATGCGTCGGGTCTTCGAACCGCCATCATTTGTTTTTCCGAGGTTCATGAGGTGCTACTTGGAAACAGGCGCCATCTTTCTGTGTGATTAATCAGAGTAGTGCCTGGGTGTTCTTCTATTTCACTGACAATGGTTTTCATTATGACATATGACGAGAATGTTTTAATTTATAGTTGTCTATGTATATAGTGTTGTTTTCTTCAATGTCTCATTAAGAGCCCTTGAGGCCGGTTTTTCCTTAAAAGATGAAAATTGTTTGAAATATTTTGAAAGACATGCGTGATTTTCCCAAATCCATGGTTTTGACAAAAAGAGGTCAAATAAATTTTACACTCGCATTAGTATAAGTTTCGTACTGAGTTAGTCACTCACCCTAACGATCCCTCCCATCTAGGTAAAGACAAGAGCAATTACACTTGAACGAGATCGAGTTGAAGACTATTGCTCTCATACACTTTTGTTTCCTTAGTTGTGTCTTTATTTCTTGGTAAGCATATTGTTGGATAATTTGTATGATACTTTGGATTTAGTTTCTAGATATCTGGATTGTATGCACTATTGTTATTATATTACCATACTATTAACTCTTGCAATCACTATGTGGACCGTGGCCCACCTCAAGTGGGCAATGGTAGGGAATTTGAAACAAGCTTAAGCAATTTACAACTAGCCTTAGGCTGATAGATCGGGTCTTTTATGAGGATTGCGTCATTTGGCATTGCATTTCTGTCTGGCCTGCCTACGAATCGTGAAAGAAATTTTTGGTATTAGTGCTCAAGGTTTCACGATTTCCAAATTGTGATTGCTTGAGAAATTTAGTAGTGAAAAGTTCGGACGAATCTTTCCATATGAAGTTTCTAACCAAGTGTTTTTCCTTTGCATAAGTACCAGAATGCTACTATGAAGAAATCATTGTCCTTAAGCCCAAGATGACAATGTGGACCCTACGCAGCTATGATGGAAGCACTGCGAAATCTGTCAAGAAGTACCACAACACCAAATCCTTACATGGTTTAGATGGCATATTTCCGAGAGTTTGCCCGCATGAACCCGACCGTGTTCAAGGGTAGTACAAATTTTCTAGAGGCTTAGAATTGGATATAGGAGATGGAGCTGAACTTTGAGTCCTTGCAAGTCCCCGAGGAGTATGAAGTTGGGATTGTAGCTTATTATTTGAGAAAATTAGCCTCCAGTTTGTGGAATGCAGTGAGGACAAACATTGAGGCATAATTGATGGAGTGGAAAGACTTCTGTAAGATAGTCATGACCTAATATAGTAGCAAGGACCATCAGGACTCATTTACTAGAGCATTCAATGAGCTAACGGAGGGTTCGATGACCGTGATGGAGTACTATGGTCTATTTCTAGAGCTTTGCCCTATTCTAAGTTGGTATCTTCGAGAGGTCAGATCATCAAGTTTCAGTAGGGTCTGAGACAGAGGTTGAGCAAGGTGTGGCCCTTATGTAGTATCATACTCTATTGGAAGGTTTTGAAGCTGCACGGAGGATTAAGTGAGTATATGACGTTAGTTACCAAGAGAAGCAAGCTAAGAGAAATGACACAAGGTCACCAAGAAAAATCAGTCAAAGTTTCAGGGTCAAGGATCCAGCGGAGTCAGACCTTGAGCACTAGTAGTGAGTCATCAGGCCGTGGTAGATTCGGCTCTTATACTTGCCACAGGTGTGGGCAACCCAAGCAAATAAAGAGAAATTTCCCTCAAAATCAAAATCACAACAGCAACCACCGCAACAATCTTTCTCATGCTCTCAGGGTAGTGCTGTTTGAGCTACACTTGGGGGTGAATATGGATCTGGTGGGTCTACCTTATGGCAGTATCAAGGGCAACAGTTTTACACGCTCAAGCAGCAGTCAAGTCTCGTCCACAATAATATCCACAATACCAGCCCAACATTCTAGACTTCCAGATATCGACGGGATGCCAGCAAAGTTATAGGTATGTCTCTTACCCACAACAGGGATCCACCAGTTATAGAGGGTATTCCTTCTAGAGCAGTGGGGCTAACCTTAGTTCGCCTAGAGGTGGCCATGGTAAAGGTCACAAAGGCTAGGAGAATGCATCTGGTCAGGCTTATCTAGTTGGAGGATTAGAGTACCATTTTGAAAAGGAGAATCAAGGCATTGTCAATGGTATTATTCTCGTCTCCCATTGCTTTGCACGAGTGTTATTCGATACCGGGTCGTCACACTCTTTTATTTCTTCTATTTTTGCGTCTGCCTTGGTTTTATCTAGAGAGGAAATGGAATCCTCATTGATGCTTAGTACCCCTTTGGGTGGTCATAGGGGGGTATCTACCGTGTGTAAATTTGTTTGTGTGGTTATAGGTGTCCATAAGTTTTCTGCCAACTTGATTACCTTACCGATGAGTCAGTTTGATGTGATTATGGGTATGGATTAGCTAAGGAAGTACCGAGCAATTGTAGAGTTGTCATCTAAAAAAAGGTTACAGTTGTTGCAAAGGATGGACATGTTATTATTTACTGACACAATCATCGTATGGGAGACGACTAACCCCTATATTGCAAGCTTGTTTGGGTGATTGTAAGGAACTGGAACTCTAACGCCCCACGTTATTAAACTCTTTTATTTATTTCATTTTAGCAATAAAAATTGTTTTCTTTAATTCATTACAAACGTGTATTAAGAAGTCAGATCAGAGTATTAAGCGGAATAAATTTAAAACATAGTTTTAATGATTTAAACAACAGTCCATAGCTGATAGAACATTTATCAAATTAAAACCATAATTAATTATTGAAAACAACCAATTTTATTTATTTATTTTTTTCTATGAGCCATAACCATCAGGTCGACCCCGGCTGATAACCCAAGAGCTTAATAGGTAATGTCTCCTCCTCCACATCAGTAACACAGATCTCATTAGAATCACATGTATCACAGGTAAAATAATAAAAGCTTAGCAAGAAATAGAATAAAATGCTAATGCCTTTTTCTGCCTTTACATTTCGCTATAAGAGAAAGGATACATCTGTTGGTCCTTGTGGCTTAACCAACTCCATCCCTTCATGGGACGAGGTTTCCATCAAGGATGTCACCCCGACTGTCACCAATCTCTGTCTTTTTAGATGTTGGGGATTTTCGGAACAAAAGAATGGATACATCTATTGGTTTTGTGGCTTAACCGACACTCCACCCCTACGTGGGGTGAGCTTTCCATTAGGGGTATCACAACCAAGAATTGTCACCTTATCTCCCGAACCCCCACACGACCATTTACGTTTATTCATTCATTTTAATAAACATGTCGTGCATATGCCATATTTTCATAAGTCCTATCATGTCATGCCATTTCTAGTCCACAATAGTATACAGAATATATCAAAGAGAATATTAAAGTAGTCCACAGGATATATCAGAGAAAATAGTAAAGTAGTTACAACAGTTCATTCTTAGCCAAAATAACCTATTTTTATTTTCTAGCATTTATCAATAATTTATAAGAAACAATTCACGCATTTAATTATAAGAAATAGTTTTTCATAGAGAGCGATTTATAGTTTATATATGCTAATTACAAAAAGGGAAATTTATACATTAATTAACAAGGCAATTATTAACCTATTTTCCATTGTCCATTTTCTTACCTCACGGTTAACAGCCGTTCATCGACCATTTTTTCAATGGTGATATAATACTTCACAGCAAGATCATTTTTCCAATCATCATCCTTTACTATTAGTGACAAAACAATGATCATCCTTTTTTTTCTAAAAACTTAACCATTGAACTATGAGAAAACGTCGTGGCAACCATTGTTGTTACGTTTATCATTAATGACGATGAACCGCGGTGGCTTGACGATGAACCGCAGAGGCTTGATGACAATGAACCGCGGAGGCTTGATAACGACGAACTGTAGAGGCTTGATGACGACAAATGGAGACATTCAAGGTAGCAACAATGGGCGACGTCCGTCAAAATTTGTTGGCCAAGGACCGTCAAACGGAGATGTCCAAGACAGCAACAATAGGAGACGTCCGTTAAAATTCATTGGCCAAGAACTGTCGAACAATAATTCAACAGACTGACGAAAGATATCAATTATCGGGGGACGTACGTCGTGCCAATTGGAACGATGGTTCATGGCCATTGGATCATGAACGAACGTCCCTCGATTAGAATGGGTGGATAGGATGGAGTTTGTCATTTTCCAAATGGCAATGACGGACGTCCCTAGTCTCACAACGGACGTACCTCGACTTAAGACTATCGTCGTTTAGGCTGCAACAGACGTCCATCTTTGGCCGATGGACGCCCGTTGTATGTTTGCCTGACTTCTTTGATCGTTACATTAATTATCAGGGGACATCCGTCGTGCCCATTGGAATGATGGTTCATGGTCATTCGATCGAGAACGTATGTCCCTCATTCGGAATGGACGGCTAGGATGGAGTTTGTCATTTTCCAAATGGCAATGATGGACGTCCCTAGTCTCACAACGGATGTCCCTCGACTTAAGACTACGTCGTTCAGGCAGCAACGGTCGTCTATCTTGGGCCGATGGACGTCCATTTTATGTTCATCGGACTTCTCTGAACGTTAAATCTGCCTATAATCGCGGAGGATGCCCCTCAAAGATAAAAGGAACATCTCTATAATTCATTGAACTTAGTTCACCAATGATTTCGTATTTAGCAATACTCACCGGAGCATATAGTCGATTCTTATATAGGCAGATCAATGCACGATGATCAGCAGCAGATCATCCTCAGACCGCGGTGGTGTTTACGAGCACGTCGTTCTGCTCATAACGACGTAGTCACAGGGACGAGCGTTTCGCGGTAGAATTGAGATACTAGACGATAACGACGGCGATGAAAACTGCTTTCAACGATGAGAAGATGATTGAAAAACTAAAAATGTGAAAATTGTGGACCGAACTATGCCAGAACTTCCCAACATCATCTTCTCGCTTATCGTCAATGTCCGTCGACGAAATCATAATAAGAATCAAAAGTTCACCAATAATGTCACTGGGAAACGTGACTACGAAGATAATGTTGTCAGGAAACGTGACTGCGAGGTCATCGACGGACATTGACGGTAAATGTAACATCAATGGTTGCCGCGATGTTTTTCCATAGTTCAGTAGTTAAGTTGTTAGCAAAAAAAGGGTAATGGTTGTTTTGTCACTAACAGTAAAGGATGATGGTTGGTTTGCCATTTTCCCTAAGAAACAATTCACACATTTAGAGTTATAAGAAATAGTTTTTCATAGAGAGCAATTTATAGTTTATATATGCTAATTACAAAAAGGGAAATTTATACGCTAATTATACATTAATTAACAAGGCAATTATTAACCTATTTTCCATTGTCCATTTTTTTACCTCACGTAACAACCGTTCATCAATCATTTTTCTAATGGTGATATAATACTTCACATCAAGAAAATGTAGGACATATTCATCAATTAAACAATTCATACTTGGTCCATATTCCAAATAACAACATATGGCAGTACCAGATCCTCCAAATTCGACAGGACAATTCATCTCAAAAAACTCAGAACTCGCAGTGACTAAAATCTGTTTAACAAGTCATATTTCTTCTAATAGAAAAAATTAACAAATTATAGCAACAGTCACAAATTGCAGCAAGAAATCGACAATAGACAGCAGAATCAACAATTATCCATGCAATTTCAACGAATTATTCACAGCAAATCAACAACAGGAAATCAAGGCAGAGCTGAAATCAAAACCAACATCCCGTGATGCAAGGCATCCACTGGCCACAAGCATCCAATTGCTTACTTGCAGAGGTGATTTCCCACCTCTGCCAATTCCTTCTTTGCAGTAGCGTTTCCTCTCCCTCAAGCAGAAATCAACAACTCGCAACCACACTTCACTTTCCCCCACACTCGTTCGCTCTCTCACTGTGATTTTTCTCCCAAGAAGAACATTACCCTCACTTCTCTCTCTCTGTCTTTGCCCCTTCTCGCTCCCTCTTTGTCTCACTTTTATCCTCTCTCAGCCGAAGACAGCACCAAATAGGGAAGTAGAAGGCAATAAAAAAACCTCACTCCACCTAAATATCATAATGGGAGAGGAAATTGTCCGCAAAGTAATGGCCGCTGAAGAAAAATGTGGAGTAAGTTGCTATGAATTAATTGGGTAAAATGAAAAAACATCGCTAAATAAAATGGGTTTTTCACGAACATGTGCAATTTTGGTCGAATAAGTCAACTGAACCTTCGACCGATTCTTCGACCAAAACGTCGAAAATGCAATCTGCAATGCATTTCGATCAAGGTATACGACCGCATCCTCGACCTCCTATCGACCGAAAACCCAAAAATGCAATCTATAATGTATTTCGGTCGAGCTTCTTGACCGCGACCTCGACCAAAAAACCAAAATGCAATTTGTAATGCATTTCGGTCGAGTAAGTCGACTGTGCCTCGATCCGCGTTCTTGACTGAAACTCCAAATTTTTCTTCCCCCAACATTTTTCACTTTCATAAATCAACCCAATAATAATTCTACCTTAATTTTGATCACATTGTACCATTACGGAATGTACGAAATGTATTTTTCCTTTAACAATATATTTATTCCATAATATCCTTTATCCAAATTTACACCCAATTAATTTCTCAATTATATTTACTTAATTCCATTATAGAAAATTGGGGTATTACATCCCATATGAAAATCACCCCCAAAATCGCCAAAATTCATAAATATCATTATTTTTAGTCCCGGTTTAAATCCCAAATATTATAGGAACAGTACGAAAATCTTTGGATGGTTGAAAGTGATAGCGAGACCACTAGTCAGGATATAGATATCTCAGTAGTGAAAGAGTTTCCAGACGTGTTTCCTGATGAGCTACTAGGGTTACCTCTGGATCGAGAGGTTGAGTTCCACATTGATCTATTTCAAGAAGCTATACGAGTTTCAACTCTAGCATATAGGATGGCTCATGTGAAGTTGAATGAAATGAGAAAATAGTTGAAAGAGTTAAGGGAAAGTGGATTCATCAAGGAGAGCATGTCCCCTTGGGGTGCTCCCATGTTATTTGCAAAGAAAGTCGATGGGTCCTTGAGACTTTGCATAGATTGGAATCGAGTTACCATGAAGAACAAGTATCCTTTGCCTAGAATCGATGACTTGTTTGACCTGTTTGGCAATTTTTGGTATTTTTCTAAGATTGACTTGAGGTCCAAGTATCATCAGATGAGAATCTGTGAATAGAATATCCCAAAAATAACTTTTTGAATGAGGTATGAATATTTTGAGTTCCTGGTCTTACCCTTCGATTTGAACAATGCTCCAATGACATTTATGGACCTCATGAATTGAGTTTTCAGGCCGTATTTGGACCAGTTCATTATCATTTTTATTGATGACATCCTGGTGTATTCAAGGTCTCAGAGCGAATATAAGAAGCATCTCTGAATCTTGTTATAGACTCTAAGGGATCACCAGTTATATGCCAAGAGGAACAAGTGTGACTTCTTGATATCAGAGGTCAAGTTCTTGGGACATATAGTTTCACGTGAGGGAATTTAAGTTAATCTGGAAAAGATTAAGGTATTTGTAAAGTGGTAGCCTCTAAAGAATGTGTCTAAGATCCACAATTTCCTTGGTCTTGCTGGTTACTATAGAGCTTTGTTGAGAATTTTTCTTCACTAGCCGCATCGTTGACTCAGTTGACCAGGTAATTGGTGTGATTTGAGTGGAATGACAAGTGTAAGAATGCATTCAAAGAATTGAAATATAAACTGACAAGTGCACCAATTTTGACAGCATCTGATAGTGGGCAGCCCTACGTAATATACACTGATGTATTAGGGGTTGGCCTTGGATGTATACTAATACAACAAGGGAAAGTGGTTGTTTATGCGTCACGACTGTTGAAGCCCCACAAACAGAAATATCTAAATCTTGATTTGAAGTTGGTAGCCATAATTTTTGCTCTGAAGATTTGGAGCTATTTGTAGAGCGTGAATTTCCCAGTATACTCTTATCATAAAAGTCTGAAGTATCTGTTCACTCAGCAGGACCTAAATTTGAGACAATGCTTGTGGATGGAGTATTTGGAGGATTATGATTTCAGCCTAAAGTATCATCCAGGAAAAGCAAATGTAGTGGCTAATGATTTGAGTTGATATCATCAAACATCCATGGCTTGTCTAGTTCTCGATGAATGGAAGCAGTCTCTGGCAATCAGAGATTTCAACCTTTAGTATTTATGAGTCAGAAGATACCGCTTGTGCATACAATGTTGTAGCCACTCTGACATCACTTCAAACAACCAAGCAGTTACAGTAGCAGGATGATGAACTCAGAGGTAGAGTTGAACAATTGAATAATAGTGAGCAACTTGATGGTTGGGAAGTCAATGTTGAGGGGACTATTCTCCACCGTGGCTGGGTGGCAGTTCCAGATATTCAGGATTTGAGAGAGTTCATTCTTGTTGAATCTCACAAATCTAGTGTAATGACCCGGATTCTTACTGGTCTTAAAAGTACGTTAAAATTTTAAGTTTTTACTAAACGATTTAAACTTTATTTAGAAACCTTTCAACAAAAAAAAAATCAGAATGCCAAAATTTGATCGTTACCAACTTACTAAAAACAGTCAATTAAATCGAGGAAAAACTATGATTAATAAATTTAGCAGAAACGAAATTTAAAACATTACTTAAAGCATTAATTTAAAATTCAAGGTTTGAGCTTTCAAAATGAAGTCTATATAAGGTCTCAACTAAACACTCGAATAAGGTTTAAAAAGGGGTGATTCAACGTTCGTGAAACAACTTGATGTTAGCCCTTACAAAATTACTCATTCTTTTATCACATGATGTTGTACTACTACTCGGGTTGCGTCTCCTCCGGATATGCCACAGGCTCCATGGGAATGACCTCTTCCGCTGCTCCTGGTACAACCATCTCATTACCAACACCACAAGTAAGGACGTGAGCTTACGCTAAGTAAGGAATTGGGGGAAGACAATTATACATGCCTCTCTTTAATTCTTTTGAAATGGAGGGCCGTCTAAACCAATCTTTCTTAACATTCGTTCGTTTTGTTTTTAACTCATACTTTGAGCTGGAGATTGGAGGACCTATATGGAATTGTATAGTTGACCGGACCTAATCCTTACTTGCAACCTAGAACTCCCGTACCCAGTAAGGGAGGGGCTTCGGCTAGATTACAGACTAGACCCGACTACCCATCCGCCCCCAACTCCCTTATCTTCCATTTTCTTTTCCATTCTTATCATTTTTCCCTCACTCATGCATGTGAGTACCACCTCGAGGGGTTACTCCTTACTTGATTTCTATTAACGTGAATATATAAGGACACTAAAATTAAATAACGTATCTATAGAAAATAAATGACAGAAACCTCAATTCAATAATAAGTGACAGAAATTTAACGGAACAATAAGGGAAACATGTAAAAACGACATCCAGAACTTGCTATTAGGCAACAATATTAAGTAATACAGGCATTACGAAAGTGGATATCATGTTCAAGGAGTAATAATAATTGATTCAATATGGGAAGGCACAAGGGATATTAAATTGGTCACGAACATGCTTGAAGACTAATAGTAGTTATCATGCAGAAATTATAAACCAGAAATTGACATGCTTCACAACAAATAATCGAAAATTTTGAAGATTTATACAAGTGATATATTAACATGCTTGAAATTTAGAAAATTGGTTAATTTATATGCTAGTTAATGGAGAAGTTACTAATCAACATGCTACATAATATATTTGATAATAAGAGCAAGAATGGATAACGTGCTGAGAGATTTAAGCGAAACTAGTCAAGCAATTTAGTTTAGCTATATACATCTGCAAAATTAAACAGTGGTGAGTACGTGCTTTATGTGATAATGACAACAGAGAATATAAACACCTAAGCATGCTTATAAACGACTACAACAACAGGAAATATAGACCCCTAAGCATGCTTCCAATCGTCTGTAATAGCAGCAAATTAAAACATCTAAACATGCATCTAAATGAACACAGCAAGGATATACGACACATAAAGCTATAGGTCATGTTTTTGAATGTCTAAGCAATAATTAATCACCAAGTAAGAAAGCGAACATGCTCTTTAACTAACTATAGGCAGCAGCAAACTAACATGGAAACGAAACAACAAACTAGAACAGCAACTAAGGAACACAACGGCAGCGGGGTATAACCAATTTAACGTTAAATCCTGAATATATAACAGTAGAAATGAGCGGCAAAACCGATTCATGAGCAATGAATATAACAATCGTATCAATAATGAGCATGTTTTTAATGACTAAAAGAGAAACAGCATCAATATTCAACGGAGAAGTGAAGTATGTTTGTTAACGGCTAATAAACAATTCACGGGGAGCGATTTCATGCTATACGTTTGACATCAGTACGTAACAATGAACTGATGGGGATTCATGCATTCACCATCAATTGACACGACTAAAGATAACAGCGACATACTGCGGCAACAACACAAGATATATTAAGCAGTATTCATACTCTAAGTTATCATCCAATATTTTTTGGCAGTCATCAGGCTAACAATGAATTTATCATGCGTTGAAGTATATAACAGCAACAATTTTCAAAGCAGAGAATTTATATGCTCCTTGAGTTATTAACGAGTTATCACGCTACCAAATTTAATTAAGCTAACTAGTACCACAAGTTTCACAAGGCAGAAAGGTAAGGAAAGTATATAAAAGGAAAGCAGAGGATAACTTATGCATAATATAAACATTGTTCATCCTTTACATTCACCATGACCTTACTAACTCATCTTTTATTTATCAAAACTTTGACATCACGCGAGGACTTGCACGCTGAACATCTAGAGAATACCAGTAGCAATAACATGTTATAAGAAAAATCTAGACACAGTAAGTAACAATGAAGACATCAATGGAATGTAAACAACAACACAAGTAGGAACGTCACAACAACATAAAAAAATAGGAACAGAGGAAGAAAATACAGTCTATAAAGGAATCAAGGACTAACTGGAAGAAGTTCACTACATACACACACACGTTTCTACTTGCGTGTAGGGCCTCCACCTGGCTAATACAACTCATTCCTTACCTTATTGATGAAGCTTTCACACGTTTACTTGAAGCTTTGGACCTCCACGCTTCCAGCAGGAATCACTCTCTGAGAAGAATACCGAACGCTGGACGGAAGAAGAGGAAGAAGTGAGAGAGAAGTAGAGGCTCTCTCTCTCTCTCTCTCTCTCTCTCTCTCTCTCTCTCTCACCTGGGGGCAAATCATACAAGAGGCAGGAGGAGCAGGGGACAAATCTCTATTGGTCGGCCATAACCGTGCGATTTTTTGTCAAAAAGCCGTGTTTCTATTGGTCGGGCGTCGTTCTCCTTCTGATTTTAAATCAATTTTGTCGCTGTACAGTGAGGATTCGGATGAGAGGATGTGTCCAAATTCTGCCCGTACCGTTCGAATTCAAAATTTGGACACAAAAATGACGTCCGAGATATCGTCTACGTCGTCCGAATTCGTCCAGAATTCAGACAGATTCAAACGTACAACGTTTGCCTGCATCCACCTCGTCCAAAATCGTTCGGAGTTGTCCGAATTCACCCAGAATTTAAATAGATTCAAACGCATTACGTCCACCGCGCCCCCTGTCGTTCGAAATCGTTCGAAGTCGTCCGAAAAAGCCAAAATTCCAGTTCCTTCACATTTTCAACTTGACTTTCATCCAAATAATTCCCACGAATTTGCAAGCCACCACTTAATGCGTAAAGAAACGAGTTGTATCATGAAATTTTATTCTCCGAAGTTTAATTACATTGCTTAACTGAAAAAATTAGTATCGGGTTGTTACATCTAGATTCTCTATTCACCCATGAAGTACAAAGATGTACCAAGTCCTAAAGCGGCAATACTGGTGAGTGCGTATGAAACATGAGGTGAAAGACTTTATGGCTAGGTATCTTACCTATCAGCAATTAAAGGTTGAGCATCAGTGGCCAACAGGATTATTGCAACCCTTGCCTATCCCCGAGTGAAAATGGGATAAGATTATGATGGATTTTGTCACTGGTATACCTGGAACTCCTGATAAGTTAGATGTAGTGTGGGTCGTTGTGCACCATTTGACCAAGTACGCTCACTTCATTCCAATCAAGATGGATTTTCCTTTGTCAAGGTTGAGCCGATTGTACATCGAGAATATCGTTTGTCTTCACGGTGTTCCCACTAGCATCATTTTGGATCATGATCTTAGGTTCATATCCAAGTTCTAGAGAGCTCTGCATAAAGCCTTGGGTACAGAATTAAATCTCAGCAATGCACACAATCCTCAGACTGATAGGCAGTCGGAACAAACTATCCAGATTTTGGAGGATATGTGGCGAACCTGTATCTTGGATTTCGGTTACACCTAGATAAATCATTTGCCTTTGGTCGAGTTTGTATACAACAATAATTATCATACCAACATTGGTGTCTCTCCACACAAGGCATTGTATGGAAAGCCGTGTTGTTCACCGTTGTGTTGGGCCAAGGCAAAAGAAAGAGTTTCACTTGGGCCAGAAACAATCCAAGAGACCACAGATAAGGTTTGGATAGTCATGGAAAGACTCAAGATAGTATAGAGTATGCAAAAGAGCTATGCCGATTTGAAGAGGCACGAAGTTGAATTCGACGCGATGGAGTTTGTCTTCCTTAAAGTGCGTCCTAGACATGGTATCAGTCGATCCGGGGTGAAAGCGAAATTAGCTCCAAGGTATATGGGCTCATTCTAGATTGTCGAGAGGATTGGCAACGTAGCTTAAAGACTTGATCTATCTTAGCTTGGGCACATCCATAACATTTTTCACATAACCCAGCTGAGGAAATACACGCTAGATCTATCCCACATCATCTCCTAGACTGACATTCCTATCCAAGAAAATACCTCATATGAAGAGAAGCCAGAGCGAATCCTTAGTAGAGAGATTTGGGTCCTCTAATGCAAACAAATTCCCTTGGTCTGTGTGCTATGGAAGAAGCATACAAAAAGACAAGTAATTTGGGAAATTGGATACGATATGATGCAAAATACCCTTTTCTTTTCTGATGTGTAGTGGGCTTTGTTTTAAATTTTAGGATGAAATTTCTTTTAAGGATTAAGATGTAAAACCCGTGAAATTTTTAATTTCAAATTTCATGTGTAAATTTTTTGCATAATATTCGGTCATGGTGTTGAAAAATTGACATGATTTGTCGCGTAGCGACCACATGTGAATTTTCTATCAAATGGTCAAAATTGATAAAATTCGATATTTTCGAGAGGTAAATCCAACGACCTCTCTAGATTATATTGGTTTATTTGAAGTCTAGGTAGGAGAATTTGTTTGATTTGTGGCAAAAAAAAAAGGGAAAACGAAGAGTTTCCAACAAAGAAATTGCACTGGAGACGATTCTGGTTGACCAATTGGTCGACCATAAGTGAAAATGGTCGACCACCAAAAGCCAGCTAATCGACTAGTTGGTCGACCATTGATCAACCAAGAGTGAACTAGTCGACCACTCGACCAGGTGAAAGTGGTCGACTGTCGGTTGACCAAAAGTGAGTTGGTCAACTAAAAATTTGGCAGATTACCCTGAAATCTCCCCTGGTTGACCAGAACACCACACGGTGCAGAATCACGTATATTAAGTCGTTTACACGTCAGATGGGTTTCTAATCTAGGTATAGTACCCTTCCACTTATTCCCTGATAACCATTGACGAGAATTCTTGTCATTTGTCATGTTTTTAGGCTCGAACAAGTTCGAGGACTTCGAGCCGATACCTGAGGTTGTTGCTCCTTCGGATAAAAGGAGAGACCGTAGTCGAGGTAGGGATGTAGCGACCCGCATTTTAAAACCTTATATTTTTATTTATCGTATAAAATGTAGCCATATAAAATTTTTCTTTAATTTATTTAAAGTATGTGAGGGAAAAATGAATCAGAGTAAATAAAGCGGAAACTAGTAGAAATCTCAAAATATGATTTTTCATTTTAAACCAAAGTCTATTGTTTTAACAAAACACTTACCGTATTTCAAAATATAACATTAACTGATAAAAATTTATTTTTTACTTCCAGTGAGCCGTAACCCCTTAGGTCAATCTATTACAGGCAATGTCTCCTCCTCCACATCAAGAACGCTGAAATCATGACATTCACATACACCACAAGTAAACTGTGAGCCTAACGCCTAACAAGAAGTAAGATGCAGTATAATGCATGCATATAGCTGATTATGTCAAAAAGGAATCCATGTTCCTTTACTCACAATTTTATATAGTTAGCTCATACATTAAGCTGAGACATTGAAGGTATTTCCCACAAGGAGAATAGTCACTGCTCGGGATCTGACTCTCGGGCAGACAGGCTTTCCCAACTAGACAAGAGAAGGATATAATCTCAAGTCTCTTGGTTAGGTTCGAAACTACTTCCCCAACCTCCAATTCCCTTGCATTCATTTAATCTGTTTCTCTCCCGTATAATGCATGTGAATACCAATCCAAATATGGCATTCTTAATTGTTTCTATCATCATGATGTGTGTCAATGCAATACAATATTAATCATAGCAGTCTAATATATGTCAAAATAGGCAAGTCAACAGCGTGGATAACATGACATTCTAAATGTACAGAGCCTATTAACCGTAACAATAGAGTCACAGAAATCTCATTATCAAGTACAGGGCAAGGTAATAGGAGCATGCCAATATTTACAATCTTTCTTTCAACTATGCTAACAAGGAACTCATATCATCAGGTGATATACTATAAAGCAATGATTAAAAGTGATAATCTAAATAATAGAGAGCTAACATTAGGCAATATAACATGAGGTAATAATCAAGAGTGACAGTTTAATTAACAAAATAGGCAGTCAACAGAGAGTAAGCAACAAGGAGTTATACTACGCAGAGGCATCATCAAAATATCCAACCATACCAAGCAGTGAACCAACTACAAAGTAACAAAGTAAAAGCAACATTTAATAGACGGAACTACACATCAACATGAGTAACTATTTTCCAGAGATATAACAATCAGAATCAAATAAAGGACCAAACACTCATTATCAAAGTAGAATCAACAGGATAACTATTAAATGGCAGAGGTTTAAACAACATAGAAAGCAATATTCATTTTGGCAATTTAATATTCTAAGCAACAAGCATAACATGTCAAAAGTTAAATTAACAACTAATAACCAAGAGTTAACAAGCTTGAGAATAACCAAAAAAACAAACGCACAGTTCATGCATTACATAGCTATTTTACGCAAAGACTAACATTGCACCATCCAACATATTAATGTTCACAATCAATAAAACAAACTACTTGTGGTATAGGCCTCCTCTGACCACGACACTCTCACTTCTTACCTTTTCCTGAAGATTTCTACAAATTCGAACTCCTTCACACCTCCAGACAACCTAGAGCAGGACCTCCTTCCCTTTCTCTCTTCTCTTACATACTCTCTCCCTTTCTCTCTCTCACTCTCTATCTTTCTTTCTTCTCGCTGCTCTCTGTAATATGAAACTTATAATACTCTTCCACCTCTTTATGTCTTTCTTTACTTATAAGTCAGGAAGATTTGTTGATGGACGCCTCACCAACCATGGTGAGGTGGTTCAATACATAATTGCCACATCAACAGTATTATCGGTTTGGGAGAATCGATAGAACATTATCGGAAACCTCACGAAATAATCACTAAAGAAAACTAGAATTTCGCAAAACATTGTGGAAGCAGACGACATGCCAGTCGACACTCACAATCGACCGGATCAACGTGAAAATCACATTCTTGCAAAATAACGTGGCACTAGTCAACATACACAGTCAACCAGAAATTCTCGGTCGACAGGAACAGTCGACCGGGCCAACAGGGTTTTTGCTACCACCCTTTCGACCGTTATATCAGCCTCTCAACCTCTGTCCTATATTTCGGTCGAGCTACCCGACCACTCCACCGACCGATGACTTGACCAAAACATCAAAATACAATATGTAATGTATTTCGGTTCAGCATCTCGACTACTCTGTCGACCGAAAATTTAATTAATACTTCCCTCAACAATTTATATTTTAATTAACCCTATATTAATTTTCATTGTATATCAAATGTAACATGCAATATTACGAAACATATTTCTTTTCTTAAAATATTTATTTTGTAAAATCTTTTACATTATATATCGAGGGATTTATCCGAGTATTACAAGGGGTTTTATATTTGTTTGCTCTGCATTGCATTGCATTGTTTTTCAAAACTATATTTTGTGAATTGCCACAAATGACAGCACGTCAGTTTTTATACTACGTATGTACGTGAGTTTTACACATTTATTTCACGTGCATGGTATTTCATGGTATGATTTGATTATGTTGTGGAGGCGATGAATCCTCTTGATACTTTGGACGATCTTAGTGTCAAAGTATCATGTCAAAGTATGACGAGGCTATCTCTAATGCATCTCTTACTACGTGGAGACGGTTCATTGTGCGTTGTGTGAAAGATGAAATTAGAAAGGTGATGAAGCTTCCTTGGGTTTCGAATCTCTAAACCCGATTAGGGTGTTTATGAAACGGGTTGTGTCATCGCAAAGCTTGCTTGCCGGCGACTCGGATGACGCGTAAAGTCTTTAGACCACCATCATTTGTTTTTCCTAGGCTCATAAGGTGCTGTATGGAAATGGTCGCTGCCTTTCTGTGTGATTGATTGGAGGAGTCCCCGCGTGTTTCTCCATTTTCACTGACAATGGTTTTCAATATGAAATACAATGAAAATATTTTAATTTATAGTTGTCGATGAATACAACCTAGATTTCTTTGATGTCTCGTTGGGAGCCCTTGCGACAAATTTTTCCTTAAAAGATGAAAATGATTGAATTGTAAGTTTTACTCGCACATTGCATTTTGTATAAGTTTCCTATTAAGTTAGTCACTCATTCTAACGACCCCTCTCATCCAGGTAAAAACAAGAGCAATTAGGCTTGCGCGAGATCGAGTTAAAAACTATTCCTCTTATTCACTTTTGTTTCCTTAGTTGTATTTTTATTTCTTACTATTGCATAATTTGTATGATATTTTGGATTTGATTTATGGACATCTGGATTGTATGCACTATTGGTATTAGATTTAATTTATATTATCGTACTATTAACTCTTGCGATCACTATGTGGACTGTAGCCCACCTCAAGTGGGTTATTGCTTGGAATTTTAAACTAGTCTTCCGCAATTTACAATTAACTTTGAGCTGGGAGCTCAAATCCTCTCCAATGATCGGGTCATTTGATTCAGCGTTTTTGTGAGACCCGCCCCCTCTCAAGAACAATTTTTTTTCTTTTCTTTTTTGGTCTGATGGTGGAATTTTTTTTCTGTCTCGTGTAAATATCTCATTCTTGTAGTAACTATGTTTCCTTGATTACGAAATTACGAAATTTTGAAGGAGGAGAGGAACGGAAAAAGAGAAAAATCGTGGGCTGAAGGATCAGATTCGAAGGACAATAAGTTTGCTCCAAGGTTCGATGGATTGAAATTCATCGAAACTCTGGTCACTGCTCACAGATGAACTTCAAGTCTGGGCCTCGATAAGGATTGTTATTAATTTGACGAAAGACTGCAACTTTCTCAGATTTCAACTACATTGTCTTCATGATTCTAAAAGAAAATAAGAGAATAGTTTCGATTTTTTCCATCTGCCATTTGGTTAAAAGTTTTGACTTCTCATCTTTTAAGCAGCAGAAGTTACGATTCAGTAAGGCTTGTTGGATAAATTCCTTGTAATTTCTGGGTGTACTTGGACTTCCATTGAGCAAAATTTCTGGAGCAATATCCACCGGCTTGGAAGCTTGGTGGGTCTCTCAATGATGGGGAACAAAGTGATAAATGATAACGTGTGAGGAAGCGGAACATGCACCGCCGCTATTCTAAGCGACCATTTAGCTCTTTCATCGTGATAATTCACTCACTTGCAAGTAGAGTATAAAGTAGCCAAAAAGTATAAACTTTATCAAGTGGGAATGGTATGTTCTTGGATTATTGATTTTGGCATTTATTTTATTGAATGTGTAGACCTTAAAAATCATTATTGAAAATAATTAAGAAATTATTAAATAGCCGAGATCGTCGCATAAAAACGCTTAGTTAAAGCAACTGTTCTGCAACCAACCAGCGGGTAAGCATGGCCATTCTTCCCAACTTGAGCAACAGCCTCCGCAGCTGAAAGGCACAGCCCAGAAAACTTCGACACTCTGTTATACAAAGTAAATGAATTCCAAGCGAATGGGAGGAAGGAAGAAGAAAAACAAGGAATCCATAAAACGCTTATAATAGCATTTGCTATCAAATAGTAGGAAAGAAATTATTTTAGGTATGCCCGTGAGAGAATAACATGTGTTATACAAATATAATAATCATCCAGTAATTTTGAATAAAAAGAGAGAATTAGAGTTGTTTGATAGGATAAAGAAGCTGCTATAATTTTAGAAAAACTGCAGAAGGGTGGCTAAAAAGGCAGCACCGAGCATGAGGATCTGAGGGGGAGCGGCAGAAGACAGACCGCTGCTAGACGGCGTTTGAGCTTTGACAGAAGCAACAATGTCATCGCAGCTAAGACCTTCCTTTCCTTCTTTGCATTGATTAGCGAAGAGGCCGGGTGGGTAGTTTCCATAGAGGTTTATGTAGCTAAACATGGTTGAAGCGCAGTCGGTGGTGGCGTCATTAATAGCTTCTGCAAATGGGCAAGCGAATTCCTTCAATGCCTGGCAGCAGGCCTTCGCTGGAAATTGAGGGCCCTTGCATTGGCTTGTGAGGATCGTGTAATTCTTCGACTCCATGTCTTCTGTGCAACCTGTAGATGATGGAATAGATCTATGAACAATACCTCATTTTCAAATCCAAAAATGAAGAAAAAGGAGAGAATTATTACTTTTTTTGATCTGGAGAAGCGAACGGCCACTTGATCCTCGTGATTCAAGGACATCGTCTGCAGAAAACCGAACAAAATCCTATAAGATCGAGATTAGAGATAATGAAGCAAGTTAGAGATGAAGAAAATTACAGGAGATGAAGTTGGAGGAAGCGAAGCCAATAAAAAGGAAAAGAAGAAAGAAACAGAGGATCTGGGTGGACGCCATTTTGAGTGGGAGGAGGAGTTTTGTCTCACCCTTCTGATTTCAGACCCTTCTCCTCGATGGGTCTTCCCTTTTTCCCTCTTCATTTGGCCAAGTCTGAAGAAAGACAGAGCGAAGGAAGGAAGAGGCGAAGCGAACGGAGGAGAGAAAAAACAGGGCAGATCCTCATAATTATCACTCTTTTAAGGTTTATTTTATTTTCTTATAAATTTTTATTTTATTATGAATTAGTCTTTTACTCTTTTGCCATTGACGCTTTTGAGTTTTGACCGCCTCTTCAATTTATTTTTGTATTCTAAAATCTATTCTTTTTTTAGTAATTCTTTATTTCTTTAATTTTTATTTTGATTTTTAATTTTAAGCTTTATATTTTAACTCTTATATTATTTTAATTATTTATAATTAATTTTAATTATTATGTTAATTAGTGAAGAGATAAAAATTAAATTATAAACTTAATATTATTCTTTTTATTTTGTTGTTCTTCCTCACGTCACTTGTGTATAATTTACTATTTTTTGTTAGATGAAATATTTTTTAGCTCTAAAAACATTGTCTTTTCTATGCTCTTTTGCCACGCTTGGTAGTACAAATCTTGTCTAGCATTATTTTTTATCTAGTCTCTCAATTTGGCCATTCACTAGGAAGAATATGAAAATTGCATGGCTTTGTAATTTTATATTCTAATTGGAGTTTGTGGTTTTGCTTTGATATAAATTTTGATTGTGAGTTTTAGTTGCGAGCTATGGGCACCCCACAATGAACAGTCTCAGTCTCTGCTTCACTCGTGACCCTCATTTTTTTACTTATTTTCTCTTGTGTTTTTATGAAATAATTGATATAATTTAGGAAAAATGACAAATTAACCATCGTGGTTTATGATCAATGACAAAGTCAACCACTATCCTTTATTTTCTAACAAATTAACCACTGACGTATGGGAAATGATAAAGCCAACATCGCTATCATGTTTATCGTTAACAAGCTGATGTGGAGTCGCGGTGGTTCGTAAACAAACCGCCGCGGCTCCGTGGTTTTCCAAGAAAAGAATGCAAAATTTGGCCTGAACCGCGGCAGTTTGTCTTGCTAAAAAATTTTTATCGCAAATTTGAGGGCTTAAACACGTGATTTTGGACCCGAGAAAGGGGGTTATGAGGTTAGTGATAGATCTCTAAGAGAGATTCGATTTGATACCTTCTGCAACCGATTCTGACACCTATAGCCAAAGTTATAGTCTTTTGAAGTTGAAGAGGTCAAAAATCTAATAAAAAAATTGGATTCGTAAAACATATACATAGAGACTTGAAGTAACCATGAAACTCTCTGTTTTTCATGGCTACTCCAAAGTCCGCAGCGGTTCTCGGTTTTTAGAGTTTCATGACTACTTCAAGTCCCTATGTATATGTTTTACGAATCTAATTTTTATTAGATTTTTGACCTCTTCAACTTCAAAAGAACATAATTTTGGCTACAGGTGTCAGAATCGAAGCTTACTGAGATCTATCACTTACCCCATGACCCCTCTTTCTCGGGCCCAAAATCACGCATTTAAACCCTCAAAATTGCGATAAAAAATTTTTAGCAAGACAAACCGCCACAGTTCAAGCCAAATTTCGCCTTCTTTTTTTAGAAAACCACAGAGCCGCGACAGTTTGTCTACGAACCGCTGTGACTCCACATCAGCTTGTTAACAGTAAACGTGACAGCGATGTTGGGTTTGTCATTTTTCCATACGTTAGTGGTTAATTTGTTAGAAAATAAAGGATAGTGGTTAACTTGTCATTGATCATAAACAACGATGGTTAATTTGTCATTTTTCCTATAATTTATTAGTCTTATTTGTTAGATTTTTCATGAAGGGGTTAACTGATGAAATTTTCACTATTTCTTAGCTATTACTACAATTTAAGAAACTAAAGACCAAGAAGACCAAGAAGAAAGGTTTGATTATATATATATATATATATAATCAAATACGAAATGGAAAAAGAAAAATATGTAGAAATACAAACACCAAGATTTAAGTGGAAAACCCTTTCAGGAAAAAAACCATGAGTAGAGAAGAAATTCACTAAAAAAAATCAAGGTACATTGAGTTTTGCGATTCAAGTATCAATATATAGAGTAAATAGAAAACTCTAATATTTGATACGGACCCAACCTGACCTAACTAGAATTTGGGCACACCGAACTCTAACAATCTTTACCTTGACACGATTCTACATGAGTGATCTAATGCAGGCTTCTCCGCTCACCTCAAAATGAATCCAAAATACTGAACTCTGACAATCTCCATATTCAAAGAAATTTCGACGCAAGGAAAACAATCTATAAAACTTCAATGAAAAATAATCTCCTCGTGCACAGGGGCCTTTGCAGGGCCACCTCAATAATTGATACCGATCAAGTTTAAGTCATACTTAAACTTGAGAGACACACTCGAGAAGAAATTACATCCATTCCATGGTATCACCGAGTTATTAGAGTTGTCGCTACAAATTGTATGTGAATATGCTGAAGAGTCCTCTCTTAAATCAATACCTTCAAACACACTCAATGTATAACTCACCGAAGTAATTTCACTATATCACCATGGAGCCTTATCATTTCTCTTAGTTCTGCCTTTGACGATACTACTTTAACGTAAAACTAAAATTGATGACGATGTGGTGACTTCATCACTCTGAATAGGGAAAATGACAAATCAACCATCATCCTTTACTATTAGTTACAAATCAACCATCATCATTTTTTGCTAACAAATTAACCACTAAACTATGGAAAATTGAGGCCGTTACTATCGTTGTCACAATTGTCGTTAACGCTTTGACGACGAACACCAGTGGTGTGCATGAAACCACCGCGGCGGTTTCACAACAAACCACCATGATTTCACGACGAATTGTGGCGGTTTGTCCCGTCTAAAATCTAAGATCGCAAATTTGAGAGCTTAAATTCTCAATTTTGAGTTTGAGACATGTGGGTCACAGGATAAACCCCATGACAAGTCATAGATCTCTGAGAGAGTTCAATTTGATATCTTATAGAGCCGATTTTGACATCCATAGCCAAAGATATGATCATTTAAAGTTGAAGATGTCAAAATTATAGTTCTGCTTCCATAAACTATGAACAGCCGTGGTTTCATACCAAACTACCACAGTGTATTGAGACACCGCGGTGGCTTGATGATGAAATCGCCGCGGTGTATTGAGACACCGCTGCGGCTTGACGACGAAACCGCCGCGGTTCGTCATCAAGCCGCATCGGTGTCTCAATACGTCGCAGTGGTGTATTGAGATACCACTGCGGTTCTTACATGAATCGCGACAGTTCATCACAATTATTCGCTTAGTTTTTAAAAACAATGGCGCCGCAGTGGTTTGTATATGAACCGTCGTGGCACCACATCATCACGTTTAACGACAAACGTAACAACGATGTTGGATTTGACATTTGCTTATACTTCAGTGGTTAATTTGTTAGAAAAAAATGATAGTGGTTGGTTTGTCACCAACAGTAAAGGATGATGGTTGATTTGTCATTTTCCTCTCTGAATATCTATAATAAGCTGACGTATCGGCATTGATGTAGATTCAGATATCAACTTGAACTTCACCTGAGAACATAAATTCTTCTAAGTCTTCTCAAAAAATATTTTAGAAGGTAAATTCACAAATTATGCAGTCTTATTATTTGTAATACCCCGAATTTTTGTAGAGCTAAACGCATGACTTAAGTAATAATTATGGGGTTTTTGGAGTTAAATGGACAATTAAGGTATTGGTCAAGAGAAACATATTTGGAATAAATGAATTATGATACCCCGAATTATGTTCATATTAAGCTTAGGAGGATGATTTAGGATTTATTGGAATTAACTTGGATAATTTAAGATATTAGTCAAGTGAAACATATTTGGATAAAATGAACTATGATACCTGAAGTATGTTCATACTTAGTTTAAGGAAAAGATTAAAGTTATGGGAGAATTGTTTGATGATATTGAAGTTGGATAGGAAGATAATAGAGCTGGATTAGTGATTTATAGTCAGTGAAATTTGAAGTGATGGATGAAAGCTTTTGTTTAAGGTATTGGTAAGAGTTGGATATATTAAGATTATTAATATTTATGGGTATATTGGATTTAGTGTTGGTTTTGGAAGTAAGACTTGTTTATGACACACAAGAATAAACCGGAGATTTAGTAAATGATGAGGAAGTAATATTTAAAGAAGTTAGTAAGGAGGTTATTGAAGTTTAGGGATAGTTATATATATATACATATAAATATATATATATATATATATATAAAGAAGAAATAATGTGGCGGATGATAGATTGAAGTGGAGGTTGATCATGGTCAACCTGTAATTTGTTTGGAATATATATATATATATATTTGGAGAAAAAATAATGTGGCAGATAATTTATTGGTATAGAGGTTGATCATCCAAAGGATTTTCGATCAACTTGTAATTCACTAAATTGTAAACTATGGAAGTGGCGGTCGATCACCCACTAAAAGAATCAAACAACCTGCATTTGTATCAAACAATATTCTGGAAATATTGTCAGTCGATCATCTAAAAGATTCAATCAACCGGCATGATCGACCTGTGATTTAGAAAATAAGATTTTTCGGCTGATCGATTTAGTGGTGGTCAATCATCCACTGGAAGAAACAATCAACCTGCATCTGTGTTTGGTGGTCGATGAATGTGTTTGGCAGTAGATCGTCCAAAGAGAAAAAATCGACTGGCCATCTGGAACAAGAAATCTGTGGTTGATTGGTTGACTGGTGATCGATCAACCGAAGAAGAAATGATCAATCGGAGATCCAGAAGGTCGCTGGAAATGGAAACACGGTCGCTGGAAGCTTTTGAATTTGACGTTGGATGCATCTGGATGTTGAAAGGTTGTGTCCCTTGGCCCTTCATCTTCAAATGGACGCTGAAGAGTCGATTCTTGCGGCCTATAAATTGTGAGTGCCAGATTGAAGCGAAGAAATTTTGGAAAGACGTGGAGAAACTCTGTGATTTTATAGTGAGAGAGTGGCGATGCGGTGAGGTTTGAGGGAGAGTCTGAAGTTGGAGAACTAAGTGAAACTTAGGGAATTTTGATGAGTGAGTGAGACAATTCCGTGGCGGGAGAAAAGAAACTGTGAAGGAGGTTTCTGGAGTTCAAGTTTTTGTTTCTTTGTTGCTTCCTGATGCTTCTGGTAAGCAAAACTACCTTCTATTATTCCTATTATGCTTCGGACATTAGTTGATGATATTGGATGGCATGTTCTCTGCCTCACTTATTTCACTCTCTTGGATCGAGTTTAGTTCATTAAGTGGATGGGTATATTTTACCATGGGTGATAGAAACTATTTTGATAAAACATGCCTAAAGTTCTATTGGTAATATTTAATGGGTTAATGTTATATCTTATTGGTTATTGAAGTGGGAAAAAAACTCGATTGAATTGGATTTAATCTATGGATCCTGTTGTTTAAGAGAAACTATGTTGTTATTGTTTGGATGCTGTGATAAGGTGATGATGTAAGGGATAAAGTCTTGCATGTTGGTTAATGATTGTAACTGTTAAGTTGGTAGTACAAAGCATGTTAGTTGAAGTTAAGATTCTATTGGTTATCGATCTGTCTATACCGTTGTGGTTTAGTGAGAAAGTGTTGAATGCTACAATTTGGATTTTGGATGAACTCTTTGGCATGGGTGAGGTGTTGTTACTCTATAGTTGGATGATAAGTTAAGGAAATAATTTAAGAAATGTTGTTCTATATGTTGTAGAATTATTAATGATGATTTCATATGCCAAATTATGAATAGGTTTTGTGAAAGACAACCTTAAACACTAAAACTCGCTAAGGACTTCAGGTAAGTGGTACTGCATGTGTTTTGTCTGAAAGGGTCTACATCACAGGAATTAGGGTTTGTTTGTTTTCTTGCTTGATTGTTTGAATTATATGTTTATTTGATTTAGGTACAGTTCTTTACTTAGGATGGCTCACATTTTGAGGATACGACGAGGAACACGTTCGATAGAATTGTATGCGCAGAACAACGCTAAGACTTGGAATCCTAAAGTATACTAAAGTGAATAAACATAAATAGGTGGTTAGGGATGTGGGTTCTTGAGTTGGTCGCCTAGGTGTGTGCCACAGGATGGCCGCCTTGTACATAAACCGCTCTACCTTGTCAAGTTGACATCTCTAACACTTGGATGGGTAACTGGAACTAAATGAAATTGAACAATAACAGAATTAAACATAATATACATAAATAGTTATTTTTGTGGTCTAGTTGGATACGCTATGCACAAAAACCAAAGATAAGTAAATAGCGGTTTTTGTGGTCCGATTGGATACGCTCGACACAGAAATAGAATAAATAATAGTAATAGACAGGAACAGTAACAAATAAGCAAAACAGAAAATTGTATACGATATTACAAAAATTGTATGTGTATTTCATGTTTTACGTTTATACTGCATACTGAGCTTTAGGCTCATAGTTAGGTCCTGTGATGTAATGACCCAACATTATAAAATACCGTGTAAATCCATTTATTACGTTGTACCTTTGATGATGTAATAATATGGTTAGGTTACGTTATGTGGGTAATATAATATAGTGTCAAAAGTTCAATAGAATGAAAAGTTGGGGGTTTAGGACGCTTGGGGATGGTATTAGGCATCCTAAACTCTGAACTGTCAGAGTGCGGACGCTAAACTGCCAAAGGGCGGATGCGGCGGACGATAACAGGGTCGTCCGAAATGAATCTGTCCTAATTCTGGAAGAATTCGAACGAAGCGGACGGTTGCGGACGATAAAACTTGGCGTCCGAATTGAATCTGTAATATTTCTGGGAACATTTGGACGAAACGGACGATGGCTGCGAACGACACACTGCGTCCGGTAGGGCAAAATTATCTGAGAGACCCATTTAAATCAGGAGATTTCCTTCGTTTATTTTCATATTTTCTTCGAAATTCCTGCTGGAGACACGAACTGTCGACGATGGAGAAGCTTCTGTGTGGTTATTTCCCATTGGACCTCCTTTTGTTTGGTGTTGGGTGTGCAAACACGTACCCATGTTTCTTTCACCCCTTCCTGTATGGAATAAGCTATAAGAATCCAGTAAATACATAGTGGGAACTAGCGTATGGTTGAGTAAAGGTGCAGAGTTACAGGAAACGGGTAAGTTGTTTTAAGTGGAAGATTTTGTTCTTTTCTTCTAGGTTTAATTGTCTTCTTGTCTCTTATTGAGTTCGGTTACTCTGTTCCAAGTGGTGCAGTGAATAGTTGGGAAAATGTTGTTATCCAAACGTGAGCTGAAGATTTGAAAAAGGTAAGAATTTGAATGATGTGTGGCCATTGGAGGCCTATATCACGGGGTTGTGTGTGATTGCTATTACTTTTGATGCGTTATTAATCTGCAAATGATGAGTTATGAAATATTATCTGTGAAAGATGCATTATGAATGTCTAGACAAATTTTATTATAGTTTTGAGAACTGTTAAGTTATGACTTGTTGAAATAATGAGGAAATTCAATTCAAAGTTGAGGAAAGAAACGAGTAGACGTTTGTTTATGAAGAAAATAGGTGAACATGCTAGAAACTGTTTATGACTGTATAAGACTTAACCCACATATGATTATACCGGTTGCACATTTTGTACAACAATATAATCTGTCTCTTGTGCAAGATAAAGTGTATTGATTGAAGACTTGTGTTCAATATGATACTAAGAACATATTATGTTAAAAGTAACTCCATGGGGAATGTGAAATGATTAGTTGGTAATAGTCTAGAAATCTAAATATACATATATATTCTTTAAGTGATGAGCATGTATTGTACATTTTCGCACCTGTTATTTCTATTACTTGTGCTTTGTTTCAATTAGTTTCTTGACATACATGCATCATATATAGGATTTAAGAATTGTTCATTTTGTATGACATATTTAATCTATGTAAAAGAGCGTGTGGGGGTTCGGGAATAACAATGACAACCCATGTATTACAATGAAATGTGGAAAATGAAAACATAATGAAGCAATGAGATAGAAACTAGATTAAAGACATGGGATCGAGTGTTCATTGTCTCCCGTTCTGAAATCCCCAACGTTCTCGGAACAAAAAGTACATACGGCATGAGGAAGCTCATGAAATGTTTATATTACTTGGCCACATCTTTCTCATGACCCCACGGTGTTTGTCATGTATGTACTTCGAATTAAATTGCATTGTATGATCATGCATTACATTACATTCTAATTCTAGCTGAGTGTTAGGCTCATTGTTTTCCCCCGTGATGTAGGTAATGAATTGGATGACAATCATGTTGTGGAGGAGGTACTCTGTGATGATGTTTTGTATTATCAGCGATATTGACCTATCAGTTGTGGTGCAGCACAGATGTGTTTTGATGATATGTTATGGAACATATGAGACAATAGTGTTTTCCCAAATAGAAGTGAGTATTTTGGTATGGGACATGTGATATAATGAATATGTGGATATTTTGCTAAAATATTAATAGGTTAAGTTATAAACTTTTGAAAATGTAAAAAAGACGGTTGAAAGACTTTTTTTTTGGTAAAATACTATTGTTTTGAGAATCGTCCATAGAATTGTGTAGATACTTTAATGACTTATATTGTTTTTGTTTTTGTAAATTAAAAAGTAAGATAAAAAAAAATTTATAACCACTTTTATCATATTAAAGAAATAAAGGGAATAAAATGAGGGATGTTACAGTTGGTATCAGAGCACACAACCAGGTCAAAATCGGTTCTGAAGACTGCTGATAATGCAAAGCTTGTCATGGAATACATCCTTCTTATGTAAGTTACATTTAATTTTATTCCTTTGTATAGTAATTCATTTTCCTAAGTTACTTATACAACAGTAAAATTTTAATATGGCACGACGAATACAACGTCATAATCTAGTTCCTAATGAACGAGATGAAGCCTTTAGTCGTATTGCGGATGTTATTGATCAACAATCGCAGTTGATTGAGCAACTGATAGAACGTGGCAATAATGGGAACGGTGATAACAATAGCGCTGGTAATAATCAAACTATCGTATTGCCCCCACCTATTGAAGCAGGGTGGGAGAAATTCCAAAAACTCAGGCCCCCTACTTTTGATGGGAATATCTCTGATATTACTGGGGCTGAAGCTTGGATACGTACCATTGAGAAGATGTTCGTATACGCAGAAATACGAGAAACAGAAAAAGTGAAGTGTGCGATTTATCTTCTTATACAAGATGCACAATTTTGGTGGGATTCTGTGATACCAACATACTCTGGCGACATTTACCTGGGAAAATTTCAAAGAAATATTTAATGAAAAATATTTCAACTTTACAGTTCAAAACCAGAAAATGATGGAGTTTATAAGGGTTCACCAAACAGGGAAAGGTGTCTGAATATATCCGTCGATTCGAACCATTATCACGGTTTGCCCCACACATAGCAAATAACAATGGATTGAAGGTGCAACAGTTCGTACAAGGATTGAAGATAGAAATTCACCGCGGAGTTAGACTAACCAGCATTTGGAACACCCCTTATGCACAGATAGTGGCAAGGGCATTAGAAGCTGAAGATGTGGAAAGTATTGCAGCGCGACAACGAGAATTTTCTCAAAGAATTGGGAGGAATAATCTGACTGTTCAACAGCGAGGACAACCAATAACCACACATGGAGTTTGAAGACCAACCGTACAAGATGTTCAACAAGGGCGAGAGAAACATCCTGCAAATGAAGCAATTATTGTTATACCTACTGCACCAGTTATATGCCCGAAGTGTAAGAAAAGTCATCTTGGACCATGTCGAATGGGGATGAATGTATGTTATAGATGTGGCCGTCCAGGACATGTGGCAAGGAGTTGTCCAGGTATACAAGGTGGCATAGCTCCGCAAGTATTTGCAATACAAGGGGAGGAAAAGAGGAAGAAGAGTTGCCAGCAGTTATATCAGGTACATAATTTTTCTGCAATTACCCTCTCCAGCATGCTATATTATATAGTTGTAGTAATAATAACCTGAATTAACGTAGGTACAACATATATTAATAATGTAGCTGCTTATACCTTATTTGATACTGGAGCAACTCATTCATTTATTTCAATACCATTTTGGTCAAAAGCAAAATGTTTTCCTAAAATTTCAAAGAAAGGATATCAAGTTCTTATTCCTTCTGGTGGTTATATGACTGCAAATGGCATTTTAGAAGATTATGCAGTTCAAATGAATAAGCATATACTTCATGCTACCCTCATTATGTTAGATATAAAGGGATTTGTTATATTGGGTATGGATTGGTTAAATCAGCACCGTGCAATTATTAATTGTGCACGACGTGAAATTCAATTCTATCCTCTACAAGGCGAGTCATACGTGTTCCGAGTAATGGAAGAGAGGGGCAAGTTGCCACTTATATCTACTCTCAAAGCAGATCAATTATTGCGACACGGATGTGAAGGTTTTATTGTTCAGATAAACAATATGACAATAAAAGTTTATACAAAAGTTGAAGATATTAAGGTTGTCCGTGAATTTCCTGAGGTTTTCTTAGATGATCTTCCAGGATTGCCTCCTGCTAGAGAAATTGATTTTATGATAGACCTANTAGAAGTGAGTATTTTGGTATGGGACATGTGATATAATGAATATGTGGATATTTTGCCAAAATATTAGTAGGTTAAATTATAAACTTTTGAAAATGTAAAAAGGACTGTTGAAAGACTTTTTTTTTGGTAAAATACTAGTGTTTTGAGAATCGTGCATAGAATTGTGTAGATACTTTAATGACTTATATTGTTTTTGTTTTTGTAAATTAAAAAGTAAGATAAAAAAAAAGTTTATAACCACTTTTATCATATTAAAGAAATAAAGGGAATAAAATGAGGGATGTTACATGTGATGTAGGTAAGAAGTCAATGATTGGATAAAGCTGATAAAGGACGTAGTTAATGGAGTATTGTCGGGTTGGCTGTTTGCGTTGTTGGCGACATTGACCTTGGGGGTTATGGCTCACGAAAATGGAATAAACGTATTTAAGAGTTTTAAAATACTTTCAAGTGTTTATTGGTCTTAAACTGTTTTAAGTTAATGTTTTAGCAATGTTTGTCTAAATGGCTTTTAAAACTACTAGTTTGTAATATTTTATATGGTTAAGACTTCCACTATTTATTACTCTGGTTTTTCCCTCACCATTGTTTTAAAGGAAAGAAAATTTTTATACGGTAAAAAGTTACGAGATGTTACATTATTAGTTATTGTAGAACCTTGTAACATATACATATTTGTAGAGCTTTTGTGTCCCTTTAACATGATGTGAGCACCTCTACCAATCATTATAGCTCCACCTATGGCGTTGTATTTGTACCCTTTTGAATCTAGAGTACTCAACGAGATCATATTCTTTTTCAAACTGGGAATGTGTCACACATTACCCAGTGTCCTAACAACTCCATCAAACGTTCTGATTCTGACGATACCTATATCAGTTACTTTATAAGGTGTGTTATTACCCATCATCACAACACCTTCTAAAACGGTTTCATATGTCAAAAACAACTCCCGGTTGCAACACATATGAAACAAATCCATAATCCAATCATTGTTTAGCTTTAAGTTTCCATATGACACAATTAGAAGATCTCCATCACTGTAGTCTTCTTCTTCTGCGACAAAAACTTAACAGGACGTCATCAATTGTTTTTCCTTTTTAGTAGCTCTCTTAATTTTATTTTGTAATTTATGGCACTCAAATTTAATGTGCCCCTTATTCTGACAAAACTAACAGATTCTATCATGATTCCTTGACTTTGATCTGCCTTTCGAACCTTCAACATTATCATTGTCTTTATTGTTTGACTCTCTTGTTCTTCCTCAAACAACAAATCTCTCACCTTGAGACTCGGATCTATCAACAATTTGTTTCATTTTCTTCTTTGATAACAAGGCACCATAAACCTAGGGGTGGGCATTTTACGGTTCGGTTAGGGGATGGCTGAACCGAAATCGAGAATTTTCAATTTTGGAACCGAACCAAAAATTCGGTTCCAATTCTAGTTTCGATTCAGTTTCGATTTTTTCCACTTTATTTATCATAATAAATAATAATTTATCAACAAGTATTACATTTGAGCTATTTGACATCATCACCAAATAACGAAAAATTAGAAAGCAGAATACAAAATTTGTAGACCTGTAATGCATTTTTATTAACAGAGAAAGATGACAATAATTACACAAATTGTGTAAAGAATGAGGCAAAATCAAAATGTTGACAACCTATAAAAAAGCATAAACCCAACCTTTTTTTCTCTCTCAAATGCGTCAAAACACCAACAAATTGTTGGCAGAAATGAATAATATTGATGGAAAACATATTTTGCGATCCATCTACTAGGCTACAAATGATAGATGCATGACAATGCTACACTCTCTAAAATATCACATAACAGGATTTTGGAAAAAAACAATATCTTTCATGTCTAAAGAACTGAACTTCAAATCAACAACCACTAACATAAAAAAAGGAACCTTGATATGCGAGAAATTCAACCCATTAAACTATGATAGTAAGTAACCAAGCCCGACAAAGAAAATGGACCGAAAATGCCAAAGAACCTACTATTTGAGTCATCAATCAGAACTATGGAGTATGGACCACTTCAAGATGAAATTCCTTGAATCGTATCTGCCAAAAAAGAACAAGTATTGAGTTGAATTCAAATAAAATAGATGGGAAGGTGTACAAATTAGCAGGAAAAAAAAGACAAGATTTGATGTTTAGGGTTTACCTTGAAAATAGTCAATCAACATATTGAAGTTGATATAAACTGCAGCGAGTTAAAGATTTACTGTTTTAGGGTGAAACAGAGCAGCGAGTTCATTGAAGTCTTCCTTCTGTAATCTGTACTTGCAGATTTAAGAGATGGAGTCTGGACATCTGCATTTGCATTGCCAATCTCAGCAGCACAAGCAGAGCAAGAAGATGAAAGGACGAACAAAACTAAGGAGCCCTAAATGCGGTTCAGTTTCAGTTTTGTCTATTTTGAGAAACCAAAACCAAAAACAGAACTGAAATATTCGATTCTTATCAAAGTGAATCAAAATTTGGATTTTTGTTGTGCAAAACCAAACCGAGCTGAACTTAATTGACCGGTTTTGGTTATGTTCTTCGGTTCTTGTTTGATTTGTACACCCCTACATAAACCTCTTCCAAAGTTATGCTTTCCCTACTGTGTAAGATCATATCTCTAAAAGCACTATATGAAGCAGATAGCGAGCATAGTAGAATCAACCATTAATCCTCCTCATCATACTTGATCCTATAGTTTCCAAATTTGAAACTAACTTTTTGAATGCTATCAAGTGTTCTTGAATAAAATCTCCTTCCATCAGCTAATGAGAATAAAGTTGTTGCTTCAAGTGCACTTTGCTAGTTAGAGTTTTCTTCATACACAACTGCTCCAATTTTACCCATAATTCTGTGGCAGATTTCTCATTCAGAACGTCCTACAAAATCTGATTTGACAAATGCATTAGTATCAAAGATAAGGCTTTTCGATCCTTTTGAATTTTCTCCTCTTCATGCCATGATGTTGGCATTTTATTAAGCCTTAACAACAAACCATCTAATTTAATTTGTTCGAGCACATCTCGCATCTTCACCTACCATAACTGAAACCTCATATTCCGATCCAATAACGGGATATCAAATTTTGGTAAACTCATCGCACCAAAATAACAGTTTCAAAAAATATTTCACCCAATTCTTCGAAGCCCAACAAAAACGATATCCAAAACAAAATCAAATGCATGATGAGAATAAATCCCCAAAAAATTGAACAAAGGATTTCCACACAAAAAAATTTAAGCTTTTTCTTTTTAAACCAAAATTGTTAGCCAAGCTTCTTCTTCAGCTCTCTATATGTGCGATGAAGAACATATTGGAGGGATTGTTGCTCACCTTTTGCTTGCTTGATGGAGGAGCTGGCTCGTTCAGAATGGGGAGTTGGCTCGTTTAGAATGGAGGAGCGGAGGTTGTGTGATTGTTCTGTGCAACAACGGACGGCAGCAAATTGAAGGTTAGAGTAGCTTCTTTTTAGATCGGAGGAGTGGTTAGGTTTCTTCATAGGTGATGAACAACAAAATCGGTTGGAGTAGGGACAAGATGGTCTGACCTAGCTTTTGTTGGCTTTGAACGAAGGAAAAGCGACTGTTACTGAGGATGGCAACGTGGCTCTGTCTAGTCAGTGTTTGTCAATGGAGAAAGTGGGGTTGGTCAGCTATGCGACGACAACTCCCTCTTCTTCTCCTCAGCTTTGGCAGGGTTTTCTTCTTCTTTGTTGAAGAAGGCAGCGTCACGACAAAGAAAAATTGGATTTTTCCTTTTTGTTTTGTTTTTTTCTCTTTTTCCACAAAATTGCAAATTTCAAAAAATTGCAAACACTCAAAATTTGTTCTGTCTGAGTACAAAAACTCTCAACCTTTCTCAGATACCAAATGTTGAGCATCAGACATGAAATGGAAAAAGAAAAACACTTGAAAATTGTAATATTGAATGCAAGTTCAACCCAGCCCAACTAGAATTTGGGTCACACTGAATTCTAATAGACCCCATTTCCTGACTCGTTTCTACTTTCAAAACGAATTGGTGGCCTCCGTTTTGTTGAAATGTCATCCCAGTCGTTCAACATATATATCGAGATGAGGTCAAAAACTTTATTTTGGATAGTGAAATGAAAAAATCTTCATCATTTGGTCAATATGAGTTATTCCTTAGATAAATCTTAAAATTCTATTAATTAGAGAGTTTTGAAAGTTTAACATATGTGATTTAAACTTTCGAGTTCTGTCACCGATGCACATATGGCTTGCCTAAGTTTGAGGTCATTTGTCATTTCATTTCAATTTGGATTCCTAGTCTCGGTTTAGGATCTATCCATTAGCCCTAGGGTGTTGATTGAGATTTTGAAATCAGTTTGGTTTTAGATTTTGATAGTGTTCTTGGTTTTGGTGCATGTTTCTGACGGCGCATGCAGCTAGTCGGCTAGGCTCTTGTCATCATCATGGTAGAAATTTTTATACTGTACTGCATTGTATTATGATTTTCAAACTATTATTTTTTAGGTTGCCATATATGAAAACTTAACAGGGTCTAGTCACCAGCATATCTATTTTTACGAATATGTACACTGTTTTACACAATTACCATATGAGTGCAAGACATTTGGGTTTATTTGTTTTACATGCTGGTATGTGTTGGACAAACCTTCATTGTCTTGGGTTGTATTAGGACCCCATAACCAAGTCAATGGAAGACAATTGTTTCTGAATGCCTTTTACTGATTGAAGACTGTTTGTTTGTTTGAGAAAATGGATAATAAGGTATCAATTATGTATCCTTGGGTTTCAAATCCCTGAAGTAAATGAGTAATAAGGCAGTGTTGGCACACTCTTTGGGTTTCAAATCCCTAAACCTAGCCAATGTGTTTAGTTATTTTGTTGATTTGTGGGTTATGGCCAATGTGTTTAGTTATTTTGTTGATTTGTGGGTTATGTCGTCACTAAGCTTTGATTGCTGGCAACTTAGGTGACACTGCTAGATATTCGGATCACCATCACAAATTTTGCAATTTTGGGTTGTGTTGTCGCTAAGTCTTGCTCACCAATGACCCAGATGACTCTTTCGGGTCTTCTGATCTGTAATACCCTGAATTTTTATATTAAAATTTAATTAGGATAATTGGAAAGAAATTGGAGATTTTTGGATTAATTGGAGAAATTATTGGGGTATTACCAATGACATTCATAATATGGAAATTTAAATTAAAAGGTTAAATAGTGATTAATTGGAGATTAATTGAATATTAAGTGAAGAATTGGATCAAAGAGAATTAAAAATGGAGGAAAGGAAAATTTGGTAATTGGGATTAAATTAGATTGGAAAATTTAAAAATGAAATTGAAACGGAGGAAAGGAAAACCGGTTCGGTTTTTGGTGTGGCCTTGCTGGTCCCGTTGAAGGGAATTAAAAGAGGATGAAATTAATTGGGGATTTGTTGTGTTTTTGGAAGAAGAACCCGAATGCAGAAAGAAGAGAAGAGGGAGAGTGTCGATGAAGGGAGAAGCGATCGGAGCAAAAGGAGATCGGGACAGCGAGAGGGCGATACAGTGACGACAGGCTCCGACGGCGGGCTCCGACGCGCGATGGCTTGCGTGTCGTTTTGGCGAACGTCTAGACGGCGTCGCGGGTTGCCGTTCAAATCGCGATTCGGCAAGCTCCTGTGAACGGTGTTTTCTGTCGACAGGTCTGGCAACGATTCCAGCGTCGATTTGCGGGTGTGACGGCAGGGGACTTCGGCTCAGTTGAAGGCTGCGGTTCGGTCCTGTTGGTTTCATAATGAACCCAGTTCAATTGTTCTACTAACAGTCCTTCATCAATCATTTTGGCGTATTCCTCCAATTATTCACTGCAATTACTCCACGCTTCATGACTTGTCGGTTGTGGATGTAAAGGGAAAGGACGCGGGTCCTTCTGGGAAGCTGGGAATTTAATCCCCTGTCTTCGGTTATGTGATTAAATGGCAGAGTGGGAAGAATTGAGAGGAAAAGAGAGGCATGGAATTCTCTGGAAAATGCTGAAGTCTGAGCGAATGTTGGGCTGAAAAGAGGAATTTTCTCTCGGGTCTGCCTGGTATTATCTGGTATGGAAACAACAGTTTTTAGTTAAGCTGTAAGTTAAGTTGATATGTAGAAATTAATGTGGAAATATTGAACAACTATTGGGAATTGGATTCTGCATTTTGTGTGGAGTCTGGATATGTATTCTGCTGCCATGGATGTTTGGATTCTATCATTTTTGGTTGTTGTCTATAATGTTTGATTATTGGGTCTGGACATATTCTTTGTTGTTGGATGATAAGTTACAGATGGGTTGATTCACTTACTTAATTATATGTCATGAGATTTTCTGAATGTTAAGAAATTAGAATTTGGTTTTGATGTTAAGAAAGGAATTTGCTATTCTGCAGAATGGATGAGATTATATGTTATGTTGGGTTAACTTTGAGGTTGGTTAACCAATTAATGCCTCTATTGTTGGTTATAACGTTGGATGTATGTCTAGATAGATACTCTCAGATTAATAGTCTAAATGTTAGTTGATAATTATACGTTGTTGGTGGTTGATCTGGTTGGATGTGATAAGACAAGTCGTTGGTTATTGTCCGGATGAAATGTAAATATCTATTTTGTACATTTGGATGGGTTGTGAAAATCTATCTTTTTTCCTATGAAATAAGTTGTTGGGTTATAGCTTGATTCATAAGGTTGAGTGATACTATTTTGTTGTTCGATTATGTGACGTGAGTTATTAGGTTATCGATTTGTTTTGGATTCAAGTCACTAATTGGATTAATGTATATTATGGAAAATTGGATAAGTACAATTTTATGTCTCATTTTGGATGTTATTATCCAGCGTTGAATTATGGGCCAATAATTCATGGATGAAATTATGATGATAATTATGGGTCTAAATTCATATATAGAACTACGTTGATTTCCGCTATATGTTAAGTTTAGTTTCTAGTTGTTATCAATTGAGATTAATTAATAAAGATAAGTTATAATTAATTAAGCGATTTCGTTTAGGAAACTCGAGTAAATGACGTAAAAGAAATAATGATATAAATGAAGGTGAGATTAACAAGTTGATTAAAACGATTATATCAATAATTAAATGTTATTAAATTGTGAAGGTACAAAAAAGAAGAGAAGAAGAATAACTACTAAATGTTATTGCGCATTAAAGCTTCGAGGTAAGGAAATAGGGATGTCTTGGCTAGAAAAGGCCCTACACCACAAGTAGAGTGTGTGAGTTTGGAGGTGTTTAGTTCTTTAAATGTCTTGTTAAATGCTCTACGTTATGTGTTGTTAAACTCTTTCGTTACTTTACTTGCTTGTTCTTACGTGAATAAATATGGTTGTTGGAAAATGTTATTGCTTAGATAGATAAGTTAATCTTGAAAGTATGATGGAGTAGAAAGATCATCGAGAATGACCTGTTCTTTATGATATATTGACTGTTTAACTTACATGTTGTGTATTTCCTTAAGTTTATATTTCCTTGTTGTTAATTGTTCTGTCTTTATTTGAGTTACAAGTATAATTTGATTAAACATGTTTGATCCGACGTTTGATTTACTAAGAATGTTTACTTGAGCATGTAAATGATTAAGAATAATATAAGCATGTTAATCAGTTAGTTTAACCATTTAGTTGCATGTTAATCGATAAATGATAATCCATTTAGTATGTTAATTAACTAATTCATTAGAATGAAATTGAGCATGTAAATTAACTAGGATCACAACTAAAATAGTTATCTTATCTTCTTGAGCATGCAAATTAATTTAGACAACTTATTAAAATGTTAGTTCTACTTGAGCATGTAATAAACTAGACTAATATTAATAGGTTATTCATTCTTGTTAATATTATGTGTATTTCTCTTTACCAGACTTTCCTTTAATATAATTATATTGTCTTTGCTGCAATTTCTTTTATCGCTTTACTTTATTAAAGAATGATTGAAAGATAAAAGAAAGAGGAACAGAAAGATAAAAGAAAGAGGAACTAAGTATGAAGGAAGTTAAGAGTTTCATTGGCTAAGTGAATGAATGCTTTCGTTATAGTTTTATTTCTTACGATCTTAATTTCGATTACATGTCCTTAGTATGTTATTTTCTGCTAAACCAAAGTATGATTAGTTAAGTAGGATAAAAGCATGTAATTACATAGAAGCATGTTAAATTAATTAGATAACTTATTAGAATAATTGCTTAGAAAGATAAACGTAGGAAGCATGTAAATGGACTAGGAAAAGTTGCTCTTCCTATTGAATTTGAAGCATGTTAGCACGTTTTAATTGTTGTATTCACTACTGTTTTGTAAATGATTCTGTGAATCTTCAAATATGTTAGAAGCATGTTAAAATAGTCAATTCTTGTACTGCCATGTTCTATAAATTTAAGTTGTATTTCTTGTTTGAATCTCTTGCCTTACTAGTTATTTATTCTCATTCAATTTCCGTAATTCCATGTTAATTGCTATTCCTTATTGTTGTTCTTTCTATTGTTATGAACTGTTGTGATTCTTTCGCTAAGGTATTGTTACGTTTATAATAATAGAAACAAATAGGGAGTATTATCTAGAGACAAATAGGGAGTATTACCTATGGGGTGAGTACTCATAAACACAATGTGAGGAAAAATGAATGAACGAAATGAAAGAACGATGATGAAACGATGATAAAATGATGATGAAATGATGATGAAATGATAATGAAATGGAAATTAAAGAATGGAAGGGCAGTGCGGGTTTAATCAGGTAGCTGGCCAGGTCTCCTCCCTATTCGGGTACGGGACCAGCTATTCTAAGTGGTTAATATCCGATAGGCTACTCCCTATCCCCAGGGTTTCTTTAATTCAACTCGATGTACGAGTAACGAACGAAAGAACGAACGAATGCTACAGAATGTAAAGAAAGATTTGGTTTGGACCGGCATCCATTCCAAGAAAACTAAAGAGTGGTGTATGTGTATATATATATGATTGTTTTACCTTATTTCCTTACTAAGCCTTTAGGCTTATAGTTACTTGTGGTGTAGGTATAGGTACTAGTATGAGGAAAGAAACACACAGGCTTAGGAGTAAATGAGAAAGACGACGAACAATTAATAAAGCAAGGATGAAGGATTTGCACGCGCGAGACTCATGGCTGGCCAGGCTTAAATGAAAAGAGAAAACAATTATAATTGAAATTATATTTAATTGTTTCATTTCTTTTATTGAGTTCTTTCATTAGATTATTTACGCTTCCTCAACATTTTAAAATAATGATTTTTATAACGCTTCCGCACTTTCCCTATTGGTTTTCACAACGAGTTTTAAGAAGGGCCAGTAGCGATCTGGCTTTAGCGTCGCGCTCTTATTTGTTTTAAAAAGAAAAATTTTAAATTTCTCGCATTTCCAAGGAATTACGAAAATTCGTGTCGTTACATGATCGCTATCACAGATTCTACAATTTTAGGTTGTATCATCGTTAAGCCTTGCTCGCCGGCAATCCAGATGATGTTGCCAAGTCTTTGGATCGTCGTCATAGATTCTGCAATTTCAAGTTGTGTCTTCTCTGAGCCTTGCTCGCCGATAACATAGGTGACACTGCTGGATCTTCGGATCGCGGTTATAGATTTTACGATTTTGGGTTATGTCGTTGTTGAGTATTGCTCGCTAGCAACCCAAGTGACGTTGCCGAGTCTTCGGATTGTTGTCACTCTTCATTTCTTACTTATGAGGTGCTGCTCAGAAACTGTCGGTACCTTTCTATGCTTATGTTCGGAAGAGTCCTTGTGTGCTCCTTCCTTTTCACTGGGGACTATTTTCATTATGGAAATACAACGAGAATTATTTTGGTATTAGTTGTCTATGTATACAACCAGGTTTTGATCACTACCTTGTCAGTGCCCAGTGGGTCAATTTTACTCAAAAAATGAAATAATATTTTTAAACGATTTTAAATTCATGCATGACATACCATTTTGATTATGGTTTTGGGATGAAAGATAAAACCATTTTTCTCATCTATGGCATATAGTATAGATTTTCTTACTGAGTTGGCCACTCACTCCAACGACCTCCTCCCTTCCCATGTTTGATAAACATGGTCGGCATCTTTGCTTTATGATGACGGTTTTACTTTTCTTTATTTGTAGAATTTATTTTATGGTGTTCAATGGTTTCACTTCTTGTATAGTAGTATTTTCCCTCTGTTTATTACTACATTATTTGAAACTCTTGTATAGTAGTATTTTCCCTCTGTTATTACTACATTATTCAAGTCTTCCACTAACATCCTAGCTTTGGGTTGAGCGATCAGGTTATCTGCAAGGATCAAATCGTTCGACCTGACATTTCGGTTAAGTTTATCTCTAGGTCATGATAGAAATAAAATGATATTAGAGCATGGTTCCACTTTTCTTGGAAGTGATCACTTGAATAATCTATAGTGTAATATTTTGGACATTCATCCACTGTGCATAGAATTGTTCCAACACCTAATCAAAATTTTGAATGAATCAAGATACTATTAAGAAGGCATATTGGGGTTGTCTGTTGTAGGATGACCCTGTCATTTCCAATGTGTGTGAGCAATGGGTGTGCTCCGTAGATCGTTAACAGTAATTCTTTTGGATTATGAGTCTGTGAACTCGTCTGGGTTCGCTGTTTTGTGGGTTTATGTAGTTTGAAATCAAGTCCTTCATCTTGGGATGCGGTCTAAAGTCTTTGTCCTTTTCTGAAATCCCAAACTTATCTTGTCTTGTTGGAAACTTGTTAGTTTGGGTGAGGACTTTTCATTAGTAGATCTTGGTTCAAAATTTGTTGGTTAAGGTTGTTGAATGGATCTTGTTCCTGTGTGTTGAGGCATCAGTATAGATCTCTACATATGTGGTTAGAAATACTTGGTATGAGAACTAGAGACGTTTGATGAATTTTTCCAGAGGGACGAATGCAATGGAAGTTTCCCTATTCAAGGCTTGTTTGGAACCTGTTTAGGAATAGTTGTTGTAGTCATGATGGTCATGCACTCGAATTCTATGATTGTCGCGCCCGTTTTGTAAGAGGAGTGCGGTTGGTGGGACATAAATGTTTTTGGTTAGTCAGATTCCAAATCGTCATTCTAAAATCATTTCCCTTGGCTTTTTCTTTGTGCCTTAGGGTTCCTGCACCTTGGTATATGGAACGATCATAGTGGTTCGATTCTGCACCTTGTTGTTCTGTTTAAAAACTATTCAGTTGGAATTAATCATATTTTTTTGTCTCCTTTATTTCTTTCCTTGTGTTTGGTGTATCGGTGGGTTATGGGAACACCATTGATACTCGAAACCATCGTTTTTTATGTAAATAGCCCTCTGTATGTAACACCCCGACTTTTATTGGAATTTAATAAGTATAATTGGAGTGTAATTTGGGGATATTCGAAATTATTGGATAATTATCGGGGTATTACCAAGGATGTAATCGTTAGGTTATAATTTAAGAGAATTTATTGGGGATTTAATTGATGGAAATCAATTTAGGAAATGGAAACGAAAAATTTAAATTAAATCCCTAATAATTTTTAAACAATATTTGGAATAAGTCGAGAGTTAGAAATTGGGTTGGTTAATATTCGATACGAATATTTAACATTTAAAAATATTTTAATATTACTTAATTAGGGTTAAAAGGGAAAGAATTAGGTTAATTGGTGTTTAAAGAGAAGAAACATGGAGAAAGAGAGAGAGAAAGAGAGAGACGAAAGTTGAGAGAGAGATCGGCAGTGAGCAAGAGACGCGTCGGGGGTGAGGCGCGATCTGGTGTGCAGCGAGCATCGAGAGCGTCAGACGGCTTCCTCCGACGGCGACGTCAATGTCGACAGCTAGAGCTTGAGATCGGAGCCTTTGTCATGACAATTCCAGCAATGAAATGGAGGTATGATGGTTGGGTTTTCTTCTCCTTCGTGTTCTGATGGTCAGACGCTGGCAGGGTTTGGATATGGGGGTCGGCGTGTGACGATTTTCGGCGTCGGGTCAGATTTTGGGTCGAGCTCCGACCCAGGTATGACCAACCCAGGTATGACTGACCCAATTTAACTCACTCGAGTTGGTGGTTCTCGGTTCCTTAGGTAGTGGAGTTCCTGCCTGGTTTTTATTGATTAATGGTGAAGATAAAACATTGAAATTTATGCTCTGTTGGTGGTAGCCATTGTCGAATGCGTACCCTATAAATTGTAGGCATGTAATTTGTTATGTTCTCCACTGATGAATCTGGTTGGTGTTCTATGTTTGAATTATAATTGTGAGGAATTGTTCTCTAATTGGGTTTTACGAGCCGAGAGCTGAAGGCTTGATGTCGGGTGTTCTTCGGGTAAGAACTTCCTTCACTTTTGTTCTGGATTTTTATGGATGTTATGCTCTGTTAATTTATGAGGAAGATAAGTGATAAGTTACTCTCTGTTGATTTAACTGCTTCTTGGTTTTGTGGAGAATATTGAGGGATTGGTTTTAGTTGCTAGAAATGAGTTGATAATCTGTTGATCATGTTTGTAATGCCAAATGGATTAATAATCATGTTTGGATAACGTCTCTACATTGTTGATAAGTCTAATATTCTGGATGGATTGTCGGAAGTGGAATACACGTTGGATTGATATTCTACATTTATTGTTGAATGCCTACTCCTACAAGTAATTTCAAATTAACTTCTTGTTGTCTGTTTGGGATGATTTATCTGCTGTCGTTTTATTGGAATAAAAAGATAAATAAATGGTACGCTATGTTGGTTGCTAAGTCTTATTAACAAAAACTATTATTCAACAAACGTGGAGTATAGCATATTAGTACAACATTAATGAGAATACAATTAATACTTGTATTCCATGCTGTTAGTTCAAGTTGAGCTAGGTTATATTCCGTTTAGGCATCGGTGAAGTACTTAGAAATTGTACGAGTTAGAATACGTCGTTGATAAGTTGTAATGTTTCTAATTGTGAAGGTATTGAAAAGACAAAGAAGGATAACGATAGGGTGCTAACACGATAAAGAATTGAGTTCATGATTGGGCAGAGTCTTGGCCGTCGAAGCCCTACCCACAAGTATTGTATGAATTGTATTGCCTTTCCTTGATGTCCATTGCTTGAATATTTTGTGCAGTGTATTCTCTTTATTGTGATTCCTTGCTGTGTTGTTTAATTTCCTATATATTTTCCTACTACAAATGTTGAATTGAGATGCTTAGGAATGAAACGAATGATGAGTGGAAAGTTATAAGACAATAAGATGAGTATGAATGAGTTATAAACTGCATACGTTAGAGTTTCTATTTTTATGAATTGTTTTACTTGCTCTAGATTTCTTGGTTCTGGTTAGGAGCTATAAATGCTCTAGATTTAATTAGCATCAATTCATTTTGCATGATTCTCGTTATATCAAATTGTGGAGCATGTTTATAGTAGTATCAAGATATCATGTACGTTTCCGTTAATTGTGTTCATTTATTAATCATGTTCTGTTCTCTAGTGTTTGAGCATAATTCCATGTAATTATTAGTTAGACAAGCATGTATGATTCGTTAGTTCATCAAGCATGTTTCTAGTATTTGTTTGAGAAGCATGTTTATATTCGATTTGGTTTTTGTTTTGTTTTGTTTAGAAAAGCATGCGAAGTTAGTCTTAATCAATTGTCGTGTGTTGAGCATGTTTCCTTTAATTGTTAAGTTGCACCTAAGCTTTCGTAACACTGTGAAGCATATTTAATTCATTTAGATATCTTGCATGTCATTAGTTTATTATTCTGGTCATATCCTTATTGTATGTTTGGTAGAATCAAGCATGTTATAGGTCGTTTTCACTTCACTTCTATGTTGCTTTCAATTATAATATTTTTATCTTTGTTGATTTTCATTATTACTATTCTTGCTATTCGTTATTTGCTACTTGTATTGCTTGATTATCCATTCTTTTATATTATATCAACATGCATCATGTTAATAGAAACAAGTAGAGAGTGCCCTCGGTGTGGTACTCACATGCATGAGTGAGGAAAATGAAATGAATGAATGAAATGAACGAATGTCCAAAGGTTGTTTAGAATGAAAACGAAAGAACGTATGAATAAAAGTATGAATGAACGTATGAATGAGCTTTGTGAGATACTAAATACATGCTTCTGGTTTTGCTTAGATGACTTTGTAGATTAAAAATTATGATGTGGTGTTTTAATCATGTTCAAATGTTATTTCCTGCTGTATAGTATACTTAAAGGCATGAAAACAAACTTATATTAGATTAGAAGTGGTTTTCTTTCAATTGTGAATGAGTATGTCGAAAATATAGTTCTCTGCACTTCCTAAGATTTCGCATCATTTTATTCGTTGGAACTTGAGATCAGCCACTACTATGTGTTTTATAGAAGCATGTTCTGTTCCGATTAAAAATATGCTTAGATAAATGCCGTTGTTACTTTTGTACGCGAATTATATATAGTTTATTGTGATCTTTTTAAGTGTTGATTCTTGTTTATCATACTTATATGTGTTGTTGTTGGTTAGGAAGAAGTTAGATTGAGTCATGATAATAGAAACCAATTAGGGGGTAACCTCCGGGAAGGTACCCACATGCATAAGTGAGGAAAAAGACTGTGAAAAGAAAGAACCCTAAAGGCGGGTATATGTCGGGATAGAAAGAACCCTAAAGGCGGGTATATGCCGAGATAGAAAAAACCCAAAATGCGGGTATATGCCGGGATAGAAAAAACGAACCCTAAAGGCGAGTATATGCCGAACCTAGGAGTTGAGGTAGATGGGTAGTCCGAATCTAGCCTAGCTACTAGGATACACCCTCACCAAGACGGGAAAGGGACTAGTAGCCCACAGGGGGTTAGTTTTCGTACAGCTAGGCCATCTCAAAGGAAAACCCTCAATCTCCGGGCTCGATGTACGAGTTTAAAGAACGAACAAAGAAAAAGAATGTAATGAAAGAAGTTGGATTGGTGGCCCCATTCCAACAAAAACTAAAGACAGAAATGCATAATTGTTTTTCCTATCTCATTACTGAGCATAAGCTCATCTCCTTACTTGTGGTGTAGGTAACGATGGATATATGCCAGAAATTAAGGAAGAGGTCATTCCGATGGAGCCTGCGGTTGGTCCAACAATGACACCAGCGGAGTAGTAGTAATATGGTATGGTACGGCATGAAGAAATGAATGTTAAATTCAGTTTATGTTTTATTTGAATAATTGGGCTATGTAATCTGGATAACTTTGGATTTGAACTTCAACTATATTTTGAATGCCGTTTTCAGTAAAAGTAGTTTTCTCATTTAAGTATGCTTCCGCAATTATTTATTAATTATTTCTCTTAAGCATGAAAGAATGAAATTTACTAATGATTCGGATTTGATGCACTCTGATAACCCCAAATGATTTTAATTAAGTTCTTAAAATGGTTCGAGAAATCCGGGTCGTTACAGAGGCCCTACACCACAAGTGGGGGTGCGTGAGTGGTATTTCCTTGTTGTGATAGTTTTGCTAATGCTCTGTAGAATTATAGTGCTATGTGATTTTCCTTAAATGTTTTCCACGATAGAGTAGTGTTGGTTTTCCTTGGATGAACTTCAGTTGTCAATTCCCTTGTTGATTTCATTACTGTTAAATAATTGCTTGGTTGATAGTGTAGATTGGTTGATAGTATGGATTTCCCTTAAAGTTGGCTTATTTTCTTTACTGTAAGTGTGATTCCTAAGAATGCTTAGAGAGTAAATGATAAATGAGGAATTATGGACGACGTGATCAGTACGAACGAACTATTAATTTCATTGATGATGACTTTGCCCTGTTATTTCATTTTCTTACTAGCTGTAGTGATTTCTAGCTAATAATTAATTATGTTATGTTCCCTTCGTTATTGTTCTGCTATCGTTTGTTCGTCTTGAGCAAATTAAATTAGATAAATGTTAATCAATAAATGCTAATCCATTGAGTATGCTAATCACTTTAGTTGAATGATAATTAATTGAGCAAGTTAACCAATTTAGTTAACCTAAGCATATAGTAGGACGACCAATTAGAATGATAATTTATTGGCATATCAAGTAACCAAGATTTGCATGTTTAATTGATTCACTATAATAATTGTGATTCATCCAGAACATGTAAATGAACTAGGATAACTAGCATGTTTAAATCAATTTATCCTAGTTTAACTAATCAACTAATGAACCTAAAACATGTGAACGAATTAGTTAACACTGAGCATGTAAACTAATTAGCAAGTCTATGTATGGGTATTAATTAGTTAAGCTAAATCTAAGCATGGAGCATGTTAACTAATTTGTTATAATAAGCATGATTAATTATTTAGTACGTTTAACTTAACTTGCAGGTTTAATTAATTAACGAACCTAATAATAGCATATTAATTATCCTAGTCATGTCATGCTAAATCAACCCTTGAGCATGTAAATTACTTAGAATAACTAATCAGCTAGTTGTAATCTGTTTCGAGCACGTAACTCACCTAGGTTGACTAATCAGAATAATCACCTAGAATGATAAATGTAGGAAGCATGTAAAGGGACAAGGAAATTAAATAAGATATCTAATTAGGACAATAATGGTATCCTCGGAGTATGCTAAGACATTAGGATAACTAAATAGGAAGATAAATATAACTCACTCTCGAGCATGTAAATTAATTAGAATAACCAACTAAATTAATAATGGTAATTCGACTTGAGCATGTCAGTTTAAATAAAGTACTTGCATGCTTACCGTACCATCCCTTTATTAGTATGCATTCCCTGTTTCAAAACATATTGTACTTATTTCTGTCGTGCATAGTTAATTCCTTTCATTATATGATTTACTTCCTTTATATGCGCTTTCCATTCTGTTATTCAATTATCGTCAATTACTTTCTTTATGCGCACTTCAATTATTATGAATGCTATGTTATATAGCATCATGCATCATGCTAGGTTAAGAATGTATGAGCATGCATCATGTTAATAAAGACTAATAGGGAGTGCCACGGCGTGGTACACAAGCATGCATAAGTGAGGTAAAAAGCTAAGAAAAAGTAAAGAAGAAGAAAGGAATTGGTAGTGTATGGGTAGCGGACCTAGTCTGCGATCTAGGCGTAGCCCCTCCCTTACAGGGTACGGGAGTTCTAGATGAGAGGAAAAAGGCTAGATTCGACCACTATGCCATTGCATGAGAAAACCTCCCAATTCCAGCTCGAAGTACGAGTATGGAATAATGGAATAATAGAATGGAATAATGGATCAAAAGGGATCAAAAGAAAAAGTAAGAAACAGATTAATGGCTTAATGAAAGGATCGGTTTGGGTGGCACCCATTCCGAAAGGACTAAAGAGAGGCATTTCATAATTGCATTAACCATTTTTCTCACTGAGCCATTAGGCTCACGTATTACTTGTGGTGTAGGTACAAACGACGAACAGATAATAAGCAGATAAAGAACAGATAACATAAAGGCAGGGGTGAGGGGTTTGCACGCGCAAGGGATCTCGTGGCTGGCCAGGCATAAAGAGGGTACAAAGAAAATAGTTATATGAAAAATTATGTTTTCTAAATTGTAATTAAGTTTTAGTTATGTACCCTTCCGCTATGTTTTCAAATGGTTTTATTTTAACGTTTCTGCATAGTTTATTAAACTGGATTTTATAAAGAGTTTTACGAGCGATTGGTAGAGATCCAGACTTAGGCGCTCTCTGATTTGGTTTTAAAAAGAAATTTTCAAATTTTCACACATTTTCAAGAAATTACAAAAATCTGGGTCGTTACAAATCTGTTGATAATGACATGTGAAAGACAAAGAATTATAAGTGTGTAGTATCCATGTTAAGGTAAATTGATGGAAATAGTAAATATAGAGAGAGATATGATGTTTTCCACCTTTTTGACATTTTAGTTATAGCACATATAGGTTAATTTATAGATGCATTATAGATCATGCTATATTGATTGTTTATGAGGTATGTTAATTTCCTGCTTGATAATATGTTAGTGAAAGCTTGCATAGTGTTAAATCATAGTTGCTTCATGATTCCTATTTCATTATTTGAGTGTATTGTTTTCTTGCGATATATGAATTATTATGTGACATTCATATAGGCATGTTAATTAGGGTTGTATATTATGCATGGCACGGGATAATAGTAGATTTAATATATATAAATGGACATGTGGAGGTTCGGGTGTATAGTGACAGATGTGCATGAGAGAACTTGCCTCCTCCCACGTAGGGATGGCTCGAAAGTTGCTGCTCAAGTTGTATCCCGAGGATGTATCTATCTCACTGTGGGAAATATCTCCAATGTCTTGCTGAAAGTAAAACACTAATTAAAGAGAAGGGATAGGTTCTCTTCTATCAGACATGTGCGTATAAAGTTGTCTTAGGCATTTGCATCTGCATTTCATTATATCTCATACTGGACAATAAACTCATTATCCATCATATGATATAGGTATTGAATGTGATCCAAGTGATGTGAATGTGGAAGAAGTGTAATGCGATGCAAGCTTGTGTTTCCAGGCGCGGAACGACCTTGGGGGTTATGACTCATGAAAGAATAAAACTGTTAAATTATGTTCAAAGACTTTATATTATGTTTTTAAATGTTTTAAACTAGTGAGTTGACGATGTTGTTTTTAAGAACGATTTAAAGTTTTAATTGTATGTTTTAATTATTCTGAATATATTTACTCTGATAACTTTCTTTAAATGTTTTCGATTAGGTTTTAAATGAGAAAACTTTTATGGAATGTGAAACGGAATTGGGATGTTACAATTTTCTTTATAAGTTTTATGAAATATGTGAAGTTATAAGAGTCGTCATGGAGGAAAGAAATAAAAGATAAACAAAATGGTAAAATCAAGTGGTTAGGACATTTGATAAGTGTTCCCTATCTTCCTGGAACTTTTGAGTAAAACCAATTGGTTATATTGTTAAGGATATCTTAAGGAAGAAAAAGTTGTGGAATTTATGAATTTGGTTAAGTGTGAAGAAAGTTATGGGTAGTTGAAAATGGATGAAAATCGAAAGAGAAACCCTAGAGAGTATGCATAATGAATTGATGTTAAAAATGTACTATTTAGTCTTATGCAAATGATAAATGTCAAGTGATTATGCAATGAACATATTATTGGAGGAGATTGTATTTATGCATACTTTGTGCTTGATACGCTAAATAGTCATTGATAAGAATATTATTGGTTGTGAAGGTATTGTCGTTTAAGAGGGTATTCTAAGTATTGGAAACACACTACGAATTTAAGGTAAGAGATATGCATGTCTTTAGCTATTTTGGCCTATATCACAGGATTTTAGGCTTGTATTGCTTTGATGATAATGTTTGTTATATTGTATACGGTAGAATGTTAAGATAAAGTTTGTTAAGTTGAATGTGCTGAAATGTTTGGTGTTGATAGGCACCTCCGCAACGAAAAGGAACGAAAATGTTTACATGCATATTTATCGATAAAGAAACTGAAAAATGAATTGAATAAACATAAATAGACATTGTGAGGTTGAGGGATTTATTGACAGTCCTACTTAGAAGAACTACATGATGATATGTCTCTTCCATGGTCGGGATGGAGTGACGGTTCTGCCTAAGATATACCATAAGATGTATCTTTTCCCCTGGACTGATATTCTCCAACGACTGGACTGTTACACGGCTGCAAGTAATGGATTGAAATGAAATGCCCTTTTACTTTTGTAATATTGCATAATATAAGCATCACATTGTCTATATTCATTTGATCTCTTACAGAACGTTAGGCTCATAGATAAATCTTGTGATATTAAAGTGTATATTTTCAAATGGTTTTAATCGAATGTAAAACACTTCCACTACGTATTTAATTCTATCTCTCACACGTTTACAAAAGGTTATGAAAAATGATAAGAAAAAGCGAGTCGTTACACCTTAAAGCTTGGATAAGTTGGAATGTCGCCAAGTTCCTCTTATTTGAATTTTTTCACCTAAATTCAAATTTTGAATGTGGCTGCCCAAATCTCCCGCCGCGCTTAGACTTTCAGCTCTGCGTTGACTACCCTAGTTTCTCGCTCGACACCATCTCCCCTGATGCCATCTCCCTCTCAAGATCCTCTTGGGAGATACGGATTGTGGCAAATTCTACCACCAATCTCTCCACTTGGTCTAAGAGGTGTTCACCTATTTTTCAGTCTCATCAGGCACTCTAATGAATTCATCAACGCAGGTTAGCCTCTCTCTAACTTCATTCATCTTTGCGAAAAAGTGGACAACAAGACCTTATGAACTTTGAGAATCACTTGAGCAACTGTCCTTAAAATTGTTCCAAAATACCCAAATCGGTTATATTGATGGGCACCTCCGCAAACTCCTCGAATGAGACTAGATTCATGGTTTCACATTCAAATTGGATTCATCTACAAACAAGATGATCATCCCAAATGTGCACTCCAATATCAACTTTTTTCACGCCTCTTCTCCTTAGCCTCGGAAGATGTTGAATTTTTTCAAAGAAACAAATCCAATAAACATGATTAGCGCTTAGATGCTCATTCTCTAAACTAGCCTTCCCGAATAGAGCCCGAGTGATACCACTAAACTGAGTAGAAAAGCAGATTTACGGAACCTCTCCAACATTTTTGCCATAAAAAGAGAGCCCTCACATTCCAGAATCCACATTTAGGCAGTTGATACTTTTTCTTTCTCGAGCTTCTTTCAAAGCATTGTCAACTTAGAATACTTCTCCATGTTGTAAAGGTTTGTGGCTAATAACCTGAGCCCCTAGATGATTTAAGATCAGTACAAGTCTATCAAAATTACAAACTTCCAAACGACCAAACGCCCTCACGACACGCCACATCAACACTCCTTTTAGAAGCTTGGTCATGCGCTTTAAACCTCACTCCCATTCATGTAACTTGAAGAAATATCTCCTACGAAAGCCTATTTGAAGTTAGGATAGGTTAGGACATCAAAAGTCTCTCGATAGGTTAGGACATCAAAAGTCTCTCCAATTTGAATTTCTTACCCTAAATTTGATGCTCCCCCACATCTTGTTTGTCTGGTTAGCACACCTCTTAGCTTATGGCTCAATTTGGGGCTATGACATTGGGCTCGGTAGAGCAAGTCAAGCAGCCTGGGGCAACGATTCAGTGAGACTGCACTATTAGGGCTCGTAAGTAAAGATTCTTTGGGGATCATGCTAAGCTCCCGCTAAGACCCGAACAATGCGCCAACTTGGCTCGATGTAACGAAAGACTGAGTCCAGTGGAGTGGGAAGGTTGGCTGCCAACATTAGTCCAGGGGCAAGAACTTTGGTTTGATTTATTAATTTTCTTGAAAGCATACTTGTTGAGGGTAATCGATTAGTTTTGGGCGGCCTGACAGCCAACACTAGTCTAGTTTGAAAATACAAGTTTAATTTTCTCGGACGCATTCTTGTCAAAAAGGAGTTTACTTAAAGTTTTCACACTCGTAATTTAAAACAGATTACAATTGGACGGTGGAGATAATGCCACGTAAAGATAAAGCTATTGGGGAAGTAGCTGGCAATGTGGCAGAGTTTGACTGATAGCTTTACGTCACCTCGCAAATTTTGATGAGTGTAAGTCATTCTCATTTGAATATTGCAATCTCAGAACACGAATCCACCAAACATCATTGCCACTAGTTTTTGGACACGTGTACTATGTCTTTGAGTAGGTTTGGGCGGAGGACCAAACAAAGCAACAAAGTCCAAACCCAAATTGATCCACTTAAAGGAACGACATCGTTTTGCATGGACGGTGTGCTGCTGATAGGAGATAGATGGATAGTTGGAGACTTTCAACCAACAAAACACAAATGTCCGAATTGGGGAAGAAGTAAAAATTCAAGTCAACTGTTTTTTTTTCATGTTTTAAATCTCTCTCTGGTTTTGCCTCTTCTCCTGAATCTCGTCTCCCGTTTGAGCAATGTCCATGGCTAAGACGAAGAGGGTCTGTCTTCTCCTCTCCAGGCTCTTAGCTTTCTCTGCAACTCTTTCAGCTGCTATTATTATGGCCACAAGCCACCAGAAGATCACCTTCTTTTCTCTCTCTTTTGAAGCCAAGTTCACCCACACCCCATCTTTCAAGTTGGAGTCCATCTCTCTCTCTCTCTCTCTCTCTCTCTCTCTCTCTCTCTCTCTCTCTCAGGAAAGATTCAAGTAATATAATGATCAAAAGCTTTTCTTTTTTATTTCTTTCTGCAGATACTATTTGATCGTAAATATCATCATAAGCGTCTATGGATTGCTGGTTCTTCTTCTACCTCCCAGTAGTGCACTATGGCAACTGGTGATTTGCACGGACACGGTAAAACCTAATAAATCAATCATAATTACGAACTACTAAATCAAACTTGACTAGCTTTATAATGATCTTTTCTTGAAAACAGATTGCGACGGTGTTACTGTCGTCGTGCATTTCAGCAGCTTTGGCTCTTGCTCAAGTTGGGAAGAACGGAAACAGTTACGCCGGTTGGCTGCCGATCTGTGGGCAAGTCTCTAAGTACTGCCACCAAGTGAGAGCTGCTCTCATCGCCGGCTTCATCGCCCTCCTTATCTACTTGATGTTTCTTCTGTATGCCTTTCACAATCTCCTCCGTCCTCTTCTTCTCCAAAAAACTTGAAAAAAAAAAGGAAAAATATTCTGCCATTTTTGAATAATAAATGCGGGAGCTCATGGGTTCCGTATTCTCAAACATTTAGTCTGTCTTTGTTATCTCTTAGTTCTGGTCCAGAACTTCTGGAGATAATTATGGTATCACAGAAAAAAGTTGGGTAAATAACACTGTAAACCCTATAGTTCTGGATCATTGGAAAAAAAATTTTAATAACTAAAATCTTAAACTATGAAAAATTATCGCCGGCAACCTCGCAGTCAAGTTTTCCGTCCAAATCCGTCAAATCTAATTTCTCAGTTAACTTGAAACTTTTTCCTCTCAATGTCGATCTCGTTCGTCGGCGTCGATTCTTAAAATCGATGTTAGTTCTACCATAAAAATGAATTTCAAAGTCAAAGATTCAAAAATTTCGAACTTTTTGACAGTAAAACGACGAATTTTGAAAGAGAACTGTCCGTTTTAGGTTAAAATACGATTTTTAACATATAACGGACGTCCGTTATAGGTTAAAAATCGTCTTTTAAAAGATGTCTATTTTATTTTTTACTATTAATAAACAAATATTAAATTACCATTTTACCTTTAAAAAAGTTGTTATTATTATTTTTATAAGGATAAAAGAGTAATTTGACAGACAAGTGGCAGACTACTGTACCCACTTGTCTGTCAATTACTCTTTTGTCCTTATAAAAACAATATTGACAATTTTTTTAAGGGCAAAACGGTAATTTAATATTTGTTTATTAATAATAAAAAATAAAATAGACATCCTTTAAAAGACGATTTTTAACCTAAAACAGGCAGTTCTCCTTCAAAATTCGTCGTTTTACAGTAAAAAAAGTTCAAAATTTTTGAATCTTCGACTTTAAAATTCATTTTTATGGTAGAACTAACATCGATTTTAAGAATTGACACCGACGAACGAGATTGACATTGAGAGGAAAACGTTTCAAGTTAACTGAGGAATTAGATTTGACGGATTTGGACGAAAAACTTGACTGCGAGATTGCCGGCGATAATTTCTCATAGGTCAGGATTTTAGTTATTAAAAAAATTTCTCTAAGGTTTGACTTGTCATTAATTTAAAAATAGAGGGTTTACGGTGTTATTTTCCCAAAAAAATTTTATGAGAATACATGCTACTCATCAATCCCCCCAAAAAATAACTCCATCCCGAGAAAACATTCAACTTTATTTCAAAAATCAAATATGATTAGTCTAATGTTTTTTTTTTTTTTTATGTTAAAACAATCAAATATTATAATCATATTTGACAGATTAAGTTACCATTCACTAACCTGACTTTAATCACATTTCCTTATTTTAAATAACATAAAAAAAATTATTATTACTATAAAATATCTACAAATCTTACATGGTATAGCTATCAACCTTCTCACCCAATTATTCATAGGTCGTAATTGTGAAATCCGAGAATTTTCAAGAGAGTAAATTTTACGTGTAAATTTTTTACGTTAAAATTTGGTCATTACGTTGAAAAGTTGAGTCAAATTGTTGCGTAGCGACCACGTGTGAAATTTTGGTCAATCAGTGGAATTAGAAATTTCGGAGTGGTGAATTTAATAGAGGGCATGAAATTGGAAAATTAAATTGGATCGAAAAATATTGTCGGGTAATGTTCGTAATAAGTCGTAGGGGTGTGCAAACCGAACCGAAACCAACGAACAGAACTGGAACCGGAACCCGTTGATTTGGTTCGGTTTTGGTTTGGTTTATACTTTTAAAAACCGAAACTCGGTTTATTTTGGTAAGAACCGAGTTATTTAGGTTTGGTTTTCGGTTTTGGTTTCTTAAAACCGAACTGAACCGTGTACTAGGGTTGGCTTCTTTTCCTCTTCTTCGCGTTCGCAAATCGCAGCGCAGCCTATTCATTCTTTCAGTCTCCGTCTCCACTCTCCAGATCCTTCGTCGCCCGCCAGAGTCTTCGTCTCCAGATTCTTCGTCGCCAGAGTCTTCTAGTCTTCGTCCCGGCATCCTGTGTTCCACCCGTCTTCTTCCAGTCTCCAAAGTCCAGAGGCGAGACTTCCAGTTTCGTTCCCACCAGTGTTCGATCTTCAAAGTCTTCGTCTCCAGAGTCTTCCAAGTCTTCGTCCCGACGTCCCGTCTCCAGCGTCTTCCAATCTTCGTCTCCAGAGTCTTCCAATCCAGACTTCTAGTTCTGTGTCCTGCTAGGCTTCAGAGTGTTTGATCTCCAGAGTCTACATCTCCAGATTCTTGTATTGGCATTGCAGTATTTTTGTTCTGCTCAATTTTCCTCGGTAAAAATTCAAAAGGTAGTCTTCTCTCTACTCGATTATTGTTCGCTTGTTTTATGTGAAAATGAACTGTGATTAGCTCCTGTGCTTTTGTTTTTGTAATTATTGTAATTGATCATAAAGTAGTTTCCAGAGTTCTGCTTGTGATCCTCGTTGGAGCATGCGATTGTGATCAAAATTATTGTGATTGTGATTGGAAAGTAGTCTCTAGAGTTCAGCTTTTGTGCTTTGTTTATGTAATTATTGTAGTCCAACCTTTGTTGTGATTCATTATAGCTGTGATTCTATAGATTGCTGTGATTTTCCTTAATATTATTGTGAATTGTTTTAGTTTAGCATGTCTCAATTGTGTAATTGTATAGTTTTGTTTTAAAAAAAAAGGGAAGGAAGAATGAGAAATGTGAAGTGGCATAAATGGTAGATATAAAGGGAGAGAAAGATGAAACAGAAAGCAGAGAGAAGAATGGTGCATAAGAAAAGAAGAATAAGAAGAAGAAAGAAAGGGTTTAAGAAAGGGGTTTTGTTGCACAGCACCACCTGGGCATTTGCATGGGACAAGTGGTCACAAACACAAAAGGGGCTTTTTAGTTTTTGTCTTTAGGCAAATGGCCAAGTTGGCTACGTTCAGCAACTAAATTCTGCTCTGACAAAAGCATTCAAGCAATTAAGTCCAGAACAGCAACCTCCACCCATCTTCCTCTGCATCGATTCATCAGGACCTCCATTTCACAAAATGCCTCCATCTTACTGGATTAAGCAGCAACTGACGACGGTTCATTTTTAATTAAAACGGGCAAACCCTGTTTTATTAGTGCGTTGGGAAAGGTAAAAGACTATCTTGCAGGCCAAGTCTTTATAGAAGTGAGGATTAGGAGTTGTGTTTTTCATTTTTTCCACAAAAATTATCTTCTTCATTTCGATTTTATATGACCATTTGACTGTGCTTGGTAATCTAAGCTACTTTTTCTTTCTGATATTACAAGTGACATGATTTGTTATAGATTCACAACAAATTCGATGTTGCGTTTAGTTTAAATAAAAAATAGTTTAGTAATTTATTACAGAGGATATTTATTATTTTTATATTAAAGTACATATGAATATATATATATATATATATATATATATATATATATGTCAAACCGGAACAGAACCAGAACCGGAACCAAAAATTTGGTTCGGTTCTGAATAATAGAAAATTCGGTTTCGGTTCTTGCATGAGAAAACCGAAACTAATTGGTTCTGTTCAATTTTGTATCAAAACCGAACCGAATCATGAACACCCCACCCCTAATAAGTCGGGAATTGGATTGGACTAATTTAATGTGTAATACATATTGATTATGTACTATGAAATGAATAGGGTATATTAAATGAATTAAGGAAAAGAAATGAAGGAAGAATGAGTTAAAATAAAAAGGGGAGAGAGTAGAGTCCCGGGGGCTGGAAAGAATGGGGGTGAGATTGAAAAAAAATTGGAAAAATTTGAGAAGGGGGAGAAATGTTGCTGAAATTTTCGAAGAGGGAATAAGGTGTTTTTTTGTTTTTCATCGTCCCTGCTTCCCTTCAGCCGACAGAGGCGATTCGAGCTCGAGAGAGAAGCCTTCGCGAAGAGAGGAGACGTGATCGATTCTGGTGACGAGAGTAGCGCCTGGGCGACGAACGACTGGTGTTTTCGTCTGAGGCATTGCGAGCGAAGGGTAGCCGAGACAAGGACGAGCGACCTCGACATTCCGAGCAGACGACGAGCGAACGTTCAGTCGTCGGTGGCTGCGAGCGTTCGAGCACGGGATGTTGAACGAGGACGACGACAGGACCGCAACCGGGGAGCTCTGCTTCGCTAGCTTTTGACTCCGGTGAGCAAAAACAGAACACTCGGTTCTGTTCTGTTGGTGATGGATTTTCTGATTGATTTTGTTTCCATTCTGATTTCTGTTCTGGATTCTAAATTGGATGATAAATCTTTGGATTGTTGTTCTTCATCGATTTCTGCTTTGAATGTTACTGTTGTTGGAGATTGTAGTTGGTTTGGGTTCTCTGTTGGTCTGGTTTCCACTGATGAGATTGTAGTGAGGTTTTATGGTTCTGTTTTGGTTCTGCCGTAAGCCATTTTGAGGGATATTACTCTTTTGAAAATGATTTCGTTCTGTGTGGTGTTATTTTCATACGCACAGATGTATTGTTGATAACCTGAGAATAATGATATGATATCTGAGTTGCTTGGTTCTGTTTGATATGGTCATCTAAGAACTCTCAGATTTACAGAATGTAGATGCCTTGTTGGTTGGAAGTTTTGTAACATTTTGAGGACTTGTTAAATTAGTGGTCTTAGTTCTATTTTGATAGACACTGTTGGGAGTTGGTTTTGTTTCCGACTTCAATTTTTGGATGATTGAATTGTAAAGTAATGTTGATGCTTTGTATGGAAAGGGATGTAGAAATTGCTTAACTCATTTTTGTTGGATGTTACTGGAATTGTTAGACTCTGCTAAAGTGTGGTTTGTGAGATGTTATTTGGAATTGTTAATGGAATCTTAAGGTGAGGTTGACAAATGGTTAATTTTTATGAATTAAGGATATGACGATACCTGTGAGGTTATTCACAAAATCAACTCGGCATATTGAGTTATAGTCTATGGTAACATAGAGATAGACTTTAAACTTAGTCCCGACCTTGTACCCTGCACATTTTCACGAGACGTATTTATGAGATTTTTCCATGTTTGACATGTTGTAGAGTCGGACGAATTTGAGGACTTCGAGCAGGTACTTACGGTTGCTGCTCCTTCGTATACAAGGAAGGACCGCCAACGAGGTAGGGGCTTTATACTTAGTTGCTTGCATCGCATATCATGGTTTGCATAATAAAATTATATTTAGTGGAATACCACACATGAAAAACCTTATGGGTACTGTTTGACAGCACATCAATTTTTTATACTATATATGTACAAAAGTTTTACACGTTTACTTTTGTGCATTTGATTTTATGTTTTTATATGATGATTATAACTTGTTTGGGATGAATGCTCTTGATATTTTGGACGGTCTTGGTATCAAAGTATCAAGGGGATATCCCTAGTACATCTCCTACTGCGTGGAAATGTTTTGTTTGTGCGCTATGTGAAATAGGAGACTTGGGAAGGTGATGACGCTTCCTTGGGTTGCAAATCCCTAAACCTGATCAGGGTGTATATATATATTACGGGCATGTCGTCACGGAGTGTGCTTGCAAGCAACTCGGGTGACGGGCTCGGTGTACGGACCGCTGTCATTTTTCTTCCCCGAGCTCATGAGGTGTTGCTTGCATGAAATGGTCACCTTTTTGTGAAATTGTTCGGAGGAGTTCTTGAGTGACATTTTTTCACTGACCACGAATTTGGAATAAAACACGACGAGTGTATTTTAAACTTATAGTTGTCTATATATACGACTATGTTTTCTTAATATCTCGTCGGAGGCTTTGGGCCTGATTTCCTAGTGACGAAAAAGATTTAAATGTTTTATTAAAATGTGCATAATTACTTGAAACTCATGGTTTTCAAGAAAAAGTAAAACAAGTTTTACACTTGCATAGTATTTCATATAAATTTCCTACTGACTAGTCACTCACTCCATGACCTTCACCACTCTAGGTAAAGGAAAGAGTAACGGAGCTTGCACGAATCTGATTGAAGACCTTGTTCTATTTCGCTTTGTTTCCTTAAATGTTTTATTAAAATGTGCATAATTACTCGAAACTCATGGTTTTCAAGAAAAGGTAAAACAAGTTTTACACTTGCATAGTATTTCGTATAAATTTTCTACTGAGTTAGTCATTCACCCCATGACCCTCACCACTCTAGGTAAAGGAAAGAGTAACTGAGCTTGCACGAATCTGATTGAAGACCTTGTTCGATTTCTCTCTGTTTTCGTAGTTGAACTTTTATTTTTCGGTAAGTGTAACAATGGACGACTATAACTTTTAATTTGGATTACTGAAAAAACACTTAACTTGGTTGTTAGATTTTCTGGATTGTATGCAAAGTATCATTTGGACTTTGAATTTTATTATTTTTGCAATTTAAATTATCGCAATCACTATATGGACCATGACCCATCACAAGTGGGTTACGGCTGGGTATTTATACAAGTATTCCGTAATAATTTAACAAGCTTTGGGCTAGGCAATCGGGTCTCCCAAGGAAACCAGGTTGTTTGGCCCAACGTTTCTGTTCGGGCTACCTCCCGGTCGTGACAGTAATTGTAATCAATCGAAGAATTCTCAAATTACCTCCAATGATCACAAAGCGGTCGAAATGTACACTCTAGCAATTTGACCATGGATTTCAAAAACAAAACTTGATCTTGAATTTAAGACTTACTATAGGGAGAGATCTAGATTGGCAAAAAATGTTAGATTATTTTAATAATCTATTAAAGTGGTCTATATCAATTGCACGTGTAAAATGAATTAATTTATAAGATTTGATTGGCACTAAAGATGACAAACTAGCAGACTCAGCTAATCGGCCGAGCCAACAAGTAGGCTGGCGAGCTAGCTCGCCTAGTCTAATCCTAGACGAACTCGTGAGCTCAGACACTGGAGTAGACTTTGCCCATCAATTGGGATTGGACCAAGCTAGGCTTGCTATAGTGCCGAGCCGAGTAGGCAGGTTGGCTCACTAGCCAAACCATTTATCACCTCATAAAATCAACACAGATGCTTTATAATTAAACGAAAATCACAAAAAAAAAAAAAACCAAAAACAAACAATAAAATTTACATGAAAGATCCCAACTAGTAGAGAAAAAACTGTTATAGATAAGAAAAATTTATTATAGATAAATCAAATTATAAAAGAAAAGTAAAGTAAATAAGTTAACTCCAAGCATAATAATTGTTTGTCTATTATTAATTAAAAAACACTTTCTAACATTTCATATCTGAGTATCACTTTCTCCTATTTTCACTACTTCAAATTAATGAATTATTTTGTACCACGTCTCTAATTATGACTTTGATGAATTTCTCAACAATATTTTCTATTTTTTATGAGTCAAAGTTCAAATATGTTAATTTCAAAAAATTAATGTATCTATTGTGTGAAGCTCTTACTTTTAGATGGACAAATCAACAAAAGAATCACTTAAATGTGGATTAGTAACAAAATAACTATTAAAATTTTTTTGCTAACAAATAAAATATTAAACTATAAAAAATGAATGTCGCAAACATTAATGTCACATTTTTTGTTAACCTGTTGAAAGAAACATTAAAAACAATAAAACTTTTCAACTTTCCTAGCACTAACAGTATCTCTCCACCGAATTCATTGAACATGTTTGTGCAGCTCATCAGTGACACCGGAATAAATCTAGATAGTTTGTTACTCGATAAACTCAAATAGTTCAATAATCTAGGTTACCAAATGAAAATGGAAGATTTTCAGTTAAACTGTTAGTTGAAAAATTAATGTATTCCAAGATAGACATGTTTGCAATCCACTGAGGAAATTTGTTGAAAAATTCATTATCTGCTACACTGAAAAAAACAAAGAATTTAACAAATGGACTGGAAAGAGTATTTTCTACAATAAAAATGCTCATTTCCATTGCGGAAAATATTCTTTCCACAACGGAAAATGATTCTTTTAGCAGTGAAAACTAGTCTTCCGCTACGGAAGGTAAGTCCTAATTTTGCTGCGTAAAGTGAATCATTGGAATAAGATTTACTTTTTGGAGTGGAAAACTAGTTTCCACTGCAAAAAATATTATTTCCCCAGTGGAAACAAGTCTTTCCATAGCAAAAATGAGCATTCCACTGCGAAAAGTAAGTCATTGACTTATCCGTTGCTAAAAAAATTAAAAATTTTAATGAAAAGCATGACAATGATGTTTGCTCTGTTTGTTTCTCATAGTCTAGTGTTTTATTTGTAACATCCCATTTCCGTTTACGCATTTTCATAAAAATTTTGAACATTTTAAAACCCATTTAAAATATACTTAATTGATAAACATCAGAGTACGTTACGCGGAATAATAAAACATTTAACTGTTTTGCAGAAACAACACAATTAAAATACTTAAATCCATAATAAGGTCTTTTGCCATTTAAACAACTTTTTTTTCTTTAGAGCCATAACCCTGAGGTTGATCCGTGCATCACATCACACTTCTTCCACGTTCACCTCAATTGGATCACAATCCATACCTACATCACATGAGGAATAACAAGTCTATTGCCCAGTAAGGAATATAAATCAAATACAATTACAACCTCTATGAAAATTCTAGATGCATATGTTTTCCTGCAGTGGTCGATCGGTCCTCCATGTGTGGGCAACTGCTGCGGCATATTCTTCTTAACTGTGCTGCATATTCGGTAGCGGTCGACCGATCCTCCCTGGCGGTTGACCGCTCCGAATGTTATTTCGATACCAAGATTCTCAGCCATTTTCGGTCGACCATTTTTCCCTTGCTCGACCACCTATGTAATACCCGGATAAATTATTCTATGTAAAGGATTTTATGGAATATATTTTGATATAATGCAATGAAAATTTAGGCAGAAATATTGTGGGATTAATTGAGGAGTTGTAAGAACAATTGAAGGAAGGAAGGAAACTGTGACTTTTGGAGGAAATTCAGAGTTTTCATTTGGAGAGGTCGACATTATATCAACCGCAAATTACCAGTCAATAGATGGTATCGACTGGTTCCATTGCATTTTTCAGAAATAAATTTTGTGCTCTGGACCGTTCGACATACTTTCAACCGCAAATTACCGATCGATAGAATGTATTGACCGGTACCACTATGTTTTGTGGAAAAAATTTCAACAATGGACCGGTCAACGGTGTATCGACCGAGAATTAGTAGTCGATATGCACCTATTGACCGCTCCCACTTAATTTTGCGGAAAATGGATTTCAGAGTGAGAGCGACTGATATTACAGGTTGACCAGGTCGTTCCCACACATTTTTAAGAGAAAACAACTTTTCCATGTTTTTCACCGTGGATGTTTTGTCCTATACCTCTCCGTGACTTGTGAAAATTTGTCTCCTCCATGTTTTAGGAAGAACATGTCTCTACTGCCTCATCAGCTTTGCCTCCTCAACTTTGCCTATAAATTGGAGAAGGCAGAGGGGAAGTAAAGCACAAAGAGAAAGTGGCTGAGGGAGTGAGAGAAAGAAAGAAAGGGAGGGAGAGGGAGAGCTGAGGGTAAGAGAGGTAGTGCCTTGGATTTTTGTGAGCTGCTCTAAGGGCTATTGTTGGTGAAAAAGGGTGAGCTCTGCATGCAGTATTTTGAGCAAAGGTAAGGAATATGATGTGTGGCCAGTGAAGGCCTACATCACAGGACTATTGTTTAAATACTACCTCTGTTATTTGCTATGAATTGTTAACCTGCTGCTGTATTTTGGTTACTACCATTATAGTTGGATGAGAGACTGGATAATACTTTGTAACTTATTGTTGCTTGTGGTTCTGTGAATTATTGAGGACTGTGAGGTGATAGTCGATGAAGAATGTAAGAAGTGTTCTATTGATATTATTATGCAATAATACTCTGCCAAAAAATTAAAAAGATAAAAAGGAAGTTATTGGTATTCTGCTCTTTTTGGGTTTCTAATTTAGAAATTGGTTTGCTGTACCCTATTATTGTTGGTTGTTCCTGGTGATATGAATTGCTCCCTGTTAATAAATATGACTTACTCTCTGATATTAAAAATGTGAAATTCTCTCTGTTAATAAATATAAAATTATTTTGATAAATAACCCTCATATTTCTCTTTATAAATCATTGATAAAGTGCTATATGATAGAAATGAGCTGCTTTTGCTTAAGCCATGAGTTGTTACTTCATTATTGTAATATTATGCCCATTCTGTTACTTGCTGTGAAATTACTATGGACTAATATTGTATGACATGTAAATGAAATGACTAGAATAAACGTAACTAGGTGTGTGGGAGTTTGAGAGAGTAGGTGACGGTTCTCGGTGGTGACACCCATGATTGATGCAACTTATCCCACGTAGGGAGGGAGTGATGGTTAAGCCACAAGGACCAGATGATGTATCCTTTCTTCTGTACTAGAAATCCCCAATGCTTGAACTGTTAAGAGAAACGTAAACTGAAAAGCATAGATGATATGTTCTTCTCTGAGACAGACTGCGTAAGCACGCATTGAGCATTGAGCATTGCGCATTGCATTTCATTCTATTCTTTGCTGAGCATTAGACTCATTGTTTTATCCTGTGATGTAGGTGACTGTTGTGATATCATCGATATACCTGTGGAGGAGGAGGCATTGCATGATGAACACTTGAGTTATCAGCTTGGTTTAACATGAAGGTTGTGGATCACATAAAGTAATACTGGTTGTTTTTAAACAGTTAATGATGATTTTTAAATTATGATAAATGTTTTATAAAATAATGGACTTTTGGTTTAAGTACTAAAATGGTGTTTTGACACCGTTATTAAATTCTGCTTTGACTACTCTGATATTCTTTCCTTCATATGTTTTTAAATCAATTAAGAATTAAAGAAAAAAATTTTATGGCTAAGAAAAAAGATAAGGTTTTAAAATTACGATTCGTTACAATTGGTAAAAGAGCATAACCAGGCCAAACACGATTCTATAGACTGCTGAGAACACAAGAATTATCGTGTAATAGTCCTTCAACTGTAAGTGTAATTTTATTTATTAAATTGTTTTGTTAGTTTAAATTTCTTTGCTAGTTTAAGTTGTTAGTTTAACTTACTTTGCTAGTTTAATAAAATTCTTAAAAAAAAAAACTAAATCAATAAAGTAAAATTAAATTAAATTAAAATAAAATAAAAAATTTAATTTCCTAATACTCCATCATATGAAAATGTGTAGATTTATAAAATGAGGAGGGGAGCAAGAGAAAATGTACGAATTAACGACGAGACAATCGGTGACCAAGAAAATGCTACTGGTTAGGAGAATGTTGGGCATTGGAATGAAAGAGATGATGTCATTAGCCGATTGACCACTATAGTAGAGCAGTTTATAGAGAGGAAAAACAGAAACGGGAATCATCGTGCTATTGTAGTTCATGAAGAAGCCAGTTGGAAAAAGTTTCAACGACTCAAGCCTTCTAGCTTTGATGACAATATTTCTGACATCATGGGAGCTGAAGAATGGATTCAGTCCCTTGAAGATATGTTCACGTGCTCAAGGATACAAGAGACTGAGAAAGTAACGTGTGCTGCTTATTCGCTAGTCCAAGATGCGCAATTTTGGTGGGATTCGGTCAAGGTGACACAGAACATCTGAACTCTTACTTGAGAGAACTTCAAGGAACTATTCTATGAAAAGTATTTCAATTTTACAACCCGAACTTAGAAATTGGTGGAGTTTGTGAGATTGTGGCAGGCGGGGATGGTAACAGAATATATTTGGAAATTTGAAGCATTATCTAAATTCGCTCCACACTTGGTAGCCAACAACGAGCACAAAGTCCATCACTTCGTCCAAGGGCTTAAGATGGAGATCATGAGAGGAGTTCGAATACCTGGCATTCAAGGTGTCCCCTATGCACAGATTATTGTGAAGGCACTTGATGTAGAGGATGTAGATGGCGGCAAAGCATTGGAAAATAAACCGGAGGCTCTTGGAGGAACAGTCAGAACCAACAGCAACGGGGCGTTTTGCCTGCGAACCGAGGGATGAAAAGATTGTCGGAAAGTGAAGTGCAACAGGGAAGAGACAAGGGCCGTATGTTCGAGACAGCCACTGTTCCATCTAATCAGCCCAAATTATGTCCAAAATGCTAGAATAATCATTACGGGTAGTGCAAAGTAGGGACAGAACTGTGTCATAAGTGTGGGAAACCGGGCATATTGCAAAATTTTGTCCAACTCTAGCAAGAGGACCAAAAGAGGTGGCTCCATGGGTTTTCACTCTATATGGAACCAACGAAGAGGAGGACCTACCTGCAGTTGTATTAGGTACACATGATATTATCATACATGTGTTTTATATGATATTGGGATATTCTTAGAAATGTTTGCATTAAGAGTAAACAAATTTTCTTGTCATGCTAGGTACAATTTACGTTAATAAAGTATTGACGCCCGTATTTTATTTGATTCTGGAGCTAATCACTTCTTTATTGTGACCATATTTTGTACAAAGGTAGATTGTTTCTCTGGTCTTATGAAGAGAGAGTATAGAGTGCTTTTACCTTCTGGGGATCATTTGACTACCAATGGCATTCTAAAAGCGTATGCAGTTAAAATAAATGACTGCACATTGCATGCTAATTTGATTGTTATGGACATGAAGGGGTATGACATTATTCTGGGCATGGATTGGTTGTCCCATCACCATGCGGTTATCAATTGTAAGAAAAGAGAAGTCTGCTTTTGCTCTCTTGATGACGAAGAACACATTTTCCAAGGAGTGAAGGAAAGAGGCAAACTAACGGTTATTTCTGCACTTACGGCTGATCAATTATTGAAAAGCGGGTGCAAAAATGTAATGGACACCACGATGACACCAAGAGCAAGGTTGGAAGAAGTTGCGGTGGTTCAAGAATTTCTGGGGGTTTTCCTAGATGATCTCCCTAGGCTACCACCTAACAGAGAAATCAAATTTGTAATCGGTTTACATCTCTGCACGGAACCCATCTCAAAGAATCCATACAGGATGCCGCCTACTGAGTTGCGCAAGTTAAAAATCTAGCTGGAAGAGTTAATCAACAAAGGGTTTATCCGTCCAAGCTTCTCACATTGGGGAGCGTCAGTCTCGTTTGTAAAGAAAAAGGATGGATCTCTAAGGACGTGCATTGATTATGGAGTTGAACAAATTGACGATCAAGAACAAATACCCTTTGCCTCAGATTGATGATTTATTTGACCAACTAAATGGTGCCTGCGTATTTTCAAAGATTGATTTTCGTTCGGGATACTATCAACTGAAAGTTAAGCCAGACGATATTCCTAAAACATCATTTCGAATGAGATATTGGCATTATGAGTTTCTTATGATGTCGTTTAGCTGACCAACGCTCCAGCAGCTTTCATGGACTTAATGAACCAGATCTTTAGGGGGTATCTGGATATGTTTATAATTGTCTTCATTGATGACATTTTGATCTATTCTCGATCAGAAGAAGAACACTGTGTGCATCTAAAAACTGCCTTGTCTACTTTGGAGTATCACCAATTATACGTGAAGTTCTTAAAGTGCAAATTTTGGTTAAATAAAGTCAGCTTCTTAGGCCATATGATTGCAAAGGATGGCATTGCAGTTGACCCAACAAAAAATTCAAGCGATTGTTTATTGGGCACAACCTAAGAGCGTGGGAGATGTAAGAAGTTTCCTCGGACTTGTGGGGTACTACAGACGATTCATAAGTGGATTTTCAAAAATTGCTCTGCCTTTTACTAGTCTAACAAAGAAGAATGTATGATTCTGGTGGTCCAACGAATGTGAAAAGAGCTTCCAGGAGTTAAAACACAGGTTGACTTCAGCACTGTCCTGGCCTTACCGGAAGAAAAATGTAATATTTGTATTTATTACGATGCATTCAAAAGTGGATTGGGTGGGGTACTAATGCAGAATGGAAAGGTGATTGTCTATGCTTTGAGACAACTAAAACCGCACGAGGTTAACTATCGCATTCCTAACCTGAACTTGCCGCTGTGGTATTTAGGCTCAAAATATGGAGGCATTATTTATCTGGGTAGCGGTGTGAGATTTACATAGACCACAAGAGCTTGAAGTATATTTTTACGCAGAAGGAGCTAAATATGAGGCAACGACGATGGTTGGAATTTGTAAAAGACCACGACTGTGAAATCAAGTACCTTCCTGGAAAAGCCAATGTGGTAGCGGATGCTCTAAGTCGAAAGGTTGCCCTAATGAGTATAATGTGTGAAGAAATTCCCATGGGACTTCAGAAGGATATTCAAGAGCTGGATGTGCATATGGTCCCTATGCTGCTAACAACACTTTTGTTAACACTGACTTTAAAGTCTTCCATACATGAAAGGATTAAAAAAACCCAACAGAAAGATGGCCAATGTGAAGATTTCAAGTTGAATCCAACTTTGGAGCAGTATCAGGACTATTCTATATCTGCTGAGGGAATTGTAAAGTTTAAGAACAGATGGTATGTGTCTGATGACTCACAATTGCGGTTGGCGATCTTAAGAGAAACTCATTCTTCGAGCTTTTCCATGCACCCTGGGTGCAACAAGATGTACAAGGACCTCAAGCTAAGTTTTATGCCCCATATATGATACAGCGAATCGCCGAATCAGTTGCCATTATCCGATAAAGAATGTTGGCTGCTCAAAGTCGCTAGAAAAGTTACTCCGAACACCGTCAACGGGACTTGGAGTTCAATGAAGGGGACTTTGTCTTTCTAAAAATATTCCCTTTCAAGGGAGTCATGTGATTTGGAAAGAAATGAAAACTAAGCCAGAGATATATTGGTCCCTTTACAATCACAAAAAGAATTAGGAAGATGGTGTATTAGTTGCAACTACTAACTTTTATGGAGGGTGTACATAATGTATTTCACGTATCTATGTCAAAGAAATGCCTTGGGGATTCGATTCAGATGGTACCTCCTGCCAATGTGGAAGTTAAACCAAATTTAAGCTACGAAGAAAGACTAATTTGTATTTTGGACTTAAGGATTAAAAAACTTCGACACAAGCAGATTCCATTAGTAAAGGTGTTATGGCAAAATCATTCAGCAGCAGAAGCTATGTGAAAAAGAAAAGAGGACATGGAGGTCAAGTATCCTGAGCTATTTCATTAGCTAAATTTTGAGGAAAAAATTTTATTAAGGAGGGGAGAATGTAATACTCGAATAAATCCCTCTATGTAAAGGATTATACATAATATATTTTGATAAAATGCAATGAAAATTTAGGTAGAAATATTGTGGGATTAATTGAGGTGTAAATTTAATTGATTAATTAAAAAGGAAATAAAGAGGAGTTGTAAAACAAATTTGAAGGAAGGAAGGAATCTGTGACTTTTGGAGGAAATTCAGAGTTTTCATTTGGAGCGGTCGACATTATATCGACCACAAATTACCAGTCGATAGATGCTATCGACCGATACCACTGCATTTTTCAAAAATAAAATTTCTGCATTGGACCTGTCGACATACTGTCAACTACAAATTACCAGTCGATAGAATGGATTGACCAGTACCACTAGTTTTGTAGAAAATAATTTCAATGATGGACCGGTCAACAGGGTATCGACTGGGAATTAGCGGTCAATATGCATCTATATACCGCTCCCACGTAAATTTTGCAGAAAATGGATTTCAATGTGAGAGAGATTGATATTATTGGTCGATCACCTATCGACCGCTCCAACACATTTTTCAGAGAAAACAACTTTTCTAGGTTTTCTGCCGCATATGTTTTGTCTTATACCTCTCTGTGACTTGTGAAAAATTGCCTCCTCTGTGTTTTAGGAAGAACATGTCTCCACTGTCTCATCAGCTTTGCCTCCTCAACTCTACCTATAAATTGGAGAAGGTAGAGGGGAAGTGAAGCACAGAGAGAAAGTGGCTGAGGGAGAGAGAGAAAGAAAGAAAGGGAGGGAGAGTGAGTGTAACATCCCGATATTTTTAATCATCGGGATATTACAGAACGTGTTCTGAGCGTTAAGTCTAAGGTTATTTTCCACCCGTGCATGCGATGTAATGGTGATGATAGGGTAGTTAGAATATCACATTTCGCATGGTTACGTGTTATTTAATGACATGTAATAGGGGGAAGTGTTACGGGATAGAAGTTAGGCGAGAAAATGTGAGGAAAGTGCTAATTGTGCACTTTGGGATGACTCGGAACGCCGTTTTCACATCCTCAAAGTTGTCCCCTTCCTTTATTGAAGCTTCGGACGAGACTGCAGACGCGGCCAAGTGCATGCAGACGCCAATAGTCACGTCCGAATTGAATCTGTCCAGGTCTGGACAGATTCGGACTATCACAGACGAAGCGGACGAGGACTAGCCTCATCCAAATTGAATCTATCCATTTTATGGACACTTTTGAACAACTTTACGGACGATGCAGACGAGGAAGACTGCGTCCGCATCAACTCTGTTCGTTCTGGGACAATTCAGACGCCAACAGACGCCACATGCGGACGCCGAATGGCGTCCAAACTTCGTCTACGAACAGAACAGAAAGGGGATGAGGACGCCATCTCTCTTCCCCAGCCTGCCAGATTTATGCTTTGCGGATGGGTGCGGACGAGCACTGTGCGTCCGCACCCTTTCGAATCAGCCCAAATTTGCGACATAACTGATTTAAAATCGGGACAAAAACGACGTATACCCAATGAGTGCCCGACCCCCATCAGCAAATCTCCTCCCAGACCTCGCATGATCAACACCCTACTCCCCACACGTATGGTTGCCTCCTCCTTCAGGTATAAGTCACCTTTCCTTCTCCTTCTTCCCTTCTTCAGCTCTTCTTCTCCATTTCCTGCCGGTGTGAAGCGTTCATGAGGGTGAGAGAGAGGGCTGCGATTTTGTGAGCCTGTGAGAGTGAAGGAGAGACGAGTGAGATGAGTGCTGAGCTAATGGGTGAGTGTGTTGTTGTCCTGCTGAACCGTGAACTGTAGCTGGAGCTGTCCAGGAGCTGGAGTTGCTGTCGTGAGCCGAGCTGGATGTGGAGCTGCTGTCCCTGCTATGGTGTTCTTCAGTAATGGTAAGATCTTGGGTGTGTCGTTGGCCATTTGGAGGCCCTACACCGCAAGTAATGGGTGTGTGAGTATTGATGGTCTTTCTTTGGATGATTTCTGCTGCCATTCCTTGTTGAGTTGCGGTTGTTAGGTTTTCTACATTGGTTGACATCCTGGAGTGGTTTTTATAAACTTTTGAATGTTCTGTAGATTTAGTTTGTTATTATATTGTTCTTAGCTCTCTGTTATTAATTTATTATCTAGCTAAAAGCATGATTTCGTCGTTTCGTGTCAATATTCTCATTGTTGTTCGTTATCTAGTTAATAGCATGATCTCGTCATTTTATTTCAATGTTTTTGTTGTTGTAATTTAGTCATTAAACACACGTGTTTGCTGTTCCGTTTTGCTAGTTTTTGCTACTGTAATTTAGTCATTAAACGCACATATTTGCTGTTCCATTTTGCTAGTTTTTGCTGCTGTAATTTAGTCATTAAACGCACGTGTTTGTTGTTCCATTTTGCTAATTTTTGCTGCTGTAATTAAGTCATTAAACGCACGTATTTGCTGTTCCATTTTTGCTAGTTTTCGCTGCTGTAATTTAGCATTAAATGCATGTGTTTGTTGTTCCGTTTTGCTAGTTTTCACTACTATAATTTAGTCACTAAATGCACGTATTTGCTGTTCCGTTTTGCTAGTTTTCGCTGCTGTAATTTAGTCATTTAACGCACGTGTTGGCTGTTCTGTTTAGCTAGTTTTCGCTGCTCATTAAACGCACGTATTGGTTGTTTCGTCTTGCCATTTTCTCCACTGTTTTGCTGCCCTTTTTAGATGTTTAAAACATGTTTTGCTACATGTAATTTGCTAAACATTCGCTGCTAATTATAGTCAATTTAGTAGACTTGGTTACTCTGTAATATATCCATCGTTGTTAGATTTAATGCTTTATTATTAGTTAGTGTTAGCATTTATGATTTTCTATATGTTCTCTATTGATATGTTGCTTTGCATAATTCTTGTTGTGAATAAAACCCTCGACCATGCTATCTAAATTGAGTGATTATAACTAGTGTAAATCACAAACTCCCGAGCATGTTAATCAATCAAGTAGGTAAACGCCTTAATTAATATGAGCATGTAAATGAATGAATGCTATAAACCTCTCAGGCATATTGTAGTGTTTTGGTTTAATTATTGTCGTGCGCTCTTATGTTCATTATGGTTTTGCTTATCTCCTTGAATGTGCTGTTAGGATAGTTTCTTGTATGTGCTTTTAGGATAGTCTCATATCGCTAGAGACAATTAGGAAACATCACTACGGGGTGATCATACGCCTTGAGGGAGGAAAAGAATTATCATTCCCTTATTGGGATCACAAGACTAATTAAAGAAATAAATTAAAAACCGTAGGATTCCCCAAACTCCACGCTCCATATACGAGCTATTCCTAAAACACGTAACAATTCCTAATATACGTAATTAAAGGTTAGATTGGGATGGTCCTATTCCAAAGAATTAAAGAGCGGCATTTCATATGCATAAACCCATTTTCTTATTGGGCCTTTAGGCTCACGTCTTACTTGCGGTGTAGGTACACATGACGCACAGAGTCTTCGAGCAACTAAAAGAGCAGTGGATGAAGGATTTGCATGAGTGAGCTCGTGGTTGGCCAGGCTACGAGAAGTAAATTGTAATTGAGTTGTAATTAATTTAAATTAAGTTTTCCTTTCTTAAATTGTAATTAAATGTTCAGTTTATTCCCTTTAAAATTCTTTACGCTTCCGCAATTGTTTTATTTCTGCAAGAAATGTTTTAAGTGTTTCTAACGGCCCAACTTGCACTCTGATATTTCTTTCATAAATTTTAACATGTTTTTCAAAGGGATTTACGAAGAAAAATCTGGGTCGTTACAGTGAGAGCTGAGGGTGCGAGAGGGAGTGCCTTGGATTTTTGTGAGCTGCTTTAAGGGCTACTTTTGGTGAAAAAGAGGAAGCTCTGCATGTGGTATTTTCGATAAAGGTAACGAATAGGATATGTGGCCAGTGGAGGCCTACATTGCTATGAATTGTTAACCTGCTGTTGTATTTTGGTTACTACCATTAAGAAGTGTTGACTGCAATTCTGTGATTTATTGTGGACAGTGAGGTGATAGCCGATGAAGAATGTAAGAAGTGTTCTATTGATTTGTTATGCAATAATACTTTGCCAAAAAATTAAAAAGGATAAAAAGGAAGTTATTGGTATTCTGCTCTTTTTGGGTTACTATTTCATAAATTGGTTTGTACCCTGTTATTGTTGGCTATTCCTGGCCATATGAATTACTTCATGTTAATACATATAAATTGCTCTTTGTTATTAAAAAGGTGAAATTCTCTCTGTTAATAAATATAAAATTATTTTGATAAATAATCCTCTGATTTCTCTTTATAAATCATTGATAAAGTGCTCTAGGATAGAATTGAGCTGCTTTTGCTTAAGCCATGAATTGTTACTTCACTATTGTAATATTATGCCTATTTTGTATATTTTGTTAATTGCTATGAAATTACTGTGGACTAAATATTGTATGACATACATGCATCATGATTAGGATTTATGAAAATGTTGACATATGCATAACATGTTAATGAAATGACTGGAATAAACATAAATAGGAGTGTGGGCGGTTTAAGAGAGTAGGTGACGGTTCTTGGTGGTGACACCCCTGATGGATGCAACTTATCCCACGTAGGGAGGAAGTGACGGTTAAACTACAAGGATCAAATGATGTATCCTTTCTTCTGTACTAGAAACCCTCAATGTTTGAACCGTTAAGCGAAATGTAAACTGAAAAGCAGAGATGATAGGTTCTTCTCTAAGACAGACTCCATAAGCACGCATTGAGCATTGCGCATTGCATTTCATAGGTGACTGTCATGATATCAGCGATATACCTGTGGAGGAGAAGGCATTGCATGATGAGCATTTGGGTTATCAGTCTTGTTTGACCTGAGGGTTATGGCTCACAGAAAGTAATACTAGTTGTTTTTAAACAGTTGAGGATGATTTTTAAATTATGATAAATGTTTTGTAAAATAATGGACTTTTGGTTTGAGTACTAAAATGGTGTTTTGAGACCGTTATTAAATTCTGCTTTGACTACTCTAATATTCTTTTCTTCATATGTTTTTAAATCAATTAAAATTTAAAGAAAAAAATTTTATGGCTAAGTAAAAAATAAGGTTTTAGATTATGGGTTGTTACAGTCTGCTCGACCAAAAACTGGGAAGCAGTTTGTAATATTGTGCGATTGACCATTTTCTTCTTGCTTGACTACTTACTCGACCGAAAAACCTAGGAACCTTTTGTTTTGATTTTCGATCGATCCACTGGTCAACTAGATCTTCGTGCAGACTATTTTGGTTGACCATTATGCCTGTTTTAGTCGACATCTTGTCTCTTTTTTGCCCAAATACAATCTTCTAAGTCCCAATGAATATCCTATAGGTTGCATGGACTTAGATAAAATATATTAGCAAACTTTAATACACGTATTGAGGGTATTTCCAATCAATATTAATATAAATATAATGATTAAACACTTAAGCATAATTAATCAATAAAAAACTTGTAATTGCAATAAATACATTCATCACCAAAACAAAAGAGTCTAATGACATTTAGGCTAATAATCTCCCTCTTTTTTATGATGACAAAATATTGTAATTTGTTTATTCTTAAATCTAAGCATGTTCATATATGATTGCATAATTTGATATTTCCCCCTTAATTTATGCAATATATCTAACTTTTAATGACATGCAAACATGCTATTCAACTTGTACATTTCTCTTCCCCTTTTTATCATAATAAAAAAGAAATCAAAGGGATAGAGAGTTGAAACAATCAAAGTCACTTAATTGAATCTAAACAAATGTTATTCCCCCTTTAACAAAATTTATACAAAAAATAAAACATTGGAGGGAAGTTATCATTCAACCTATTGAATTAATGTTTCTCTTCCCCTATTGAATTATCAACAAGAATATATGAAGGGGAAAGCAACAAATCAACAAATCAATATTTCAAACAAAAATTATTTCCCGCTTTTTACATTTACTCTATAAATAAAAAATGGTGATTAGCAATTTAAAATGATATATATTATTATATTGCCATTTGAAATAAACTTTCTCCTCTCCTTTATTAAAATACCAAATCAAGTCATTGGGGATACTTAAACATCAAACAAAGCAATCAAATTAATTCTTCCCCCTTTTTTTATTGAACAACATATAATAGTTAGGGGAATAAAAAAATTTAAAAATAATTATGTTTCTCTCCCTTAAAAATCCAATTGTTTGGAAAACAAATAACAAATTTGATACAAATTGAGAAGGAAAACCATTTAATCATTGATTAAAAGAATTTTACAAGTTAAAATCTGGTCCTCCCCCCATCTCAATATTCAAGTTCAAATCAATGGGGATGCATAACATTCAATCTACTTAAAACTATTTTCATCTTCCCCTTTTTTATTATCAAAAGACAATATGAAGGGAAAAACTAATTGTTGTAAAAAAAAATTCTTCCCCTTTGATATTAAACAACTGTAGTAGTTAGCGGAAAAAAAATATTTCAAACCAAATCAATTATATTTTTTCATTTTAGAATACCAATTTTAAAAAAATTTCTTCCCCCTTTACCAATATTTAACATCAATTAATTTGGGAAAATTCAAAGGATCACTACAAAATGATTTAGTCAAAAATTATTTTCTCCTTTTTGTCAATATGCAAACCTATAATTAGGAAAGTCAAAAAATCAAAACAAAACAATTTATATTTCTCCCCTTTATAATACAAATTTGTTGGGAGAAAATAAGAGTAAAAATTTTATAACAATTGTAAGAGTGAAAAACATTTAATCTTAGATTAAAACAACTCTACAGGATGAAGACTATTTCTCCCCTTATTTGAATATTCAAATTCAACTCAAAAGGGTGTACTTAAAAATACTTGTTGGATTATTAAAATTTTTAAGCTATTTGATATCAAATGTTAAAATCCAAAATTCATCAATGGATACCAATTTTATAATCAAATTAAACTAGCTCACTCATTAAAACAAAATCCAACCAACATAATCTAAAAAGAATTTTACTATATCAATAGTTGGATTAAAAGTTTAAACTCAAAGATACCAATTGAAGAAATAAAAGAATAAAGCTCAATGATACCGATTGTAATATTCATATTTATTAAAATCAAATGTAAATTTTATACATGAATACCAATTGTAGATTTATTCATTTAAAAAAATTCTTAATTTTACTAAGAAAAATCATTTAATTTAAACCATTTGTTGAGAAATAAAAATCTTTAAAATAATCATGATAAAATTATTTTCTCCCCCTATTTAAATAGCCAATTTCAAATCAATGGGGAGATAATATACATCAAAACAAAATTCCAACAATCCTTCAATGTATCCAACATATGATAACACTTGTTGGATTAAGAAAAAAATAACATCAAGATAAATCAATTGAAGAAATAAGAAAAATAACCAATGATATCAACAAGATATGCAACCAATAGAGTCAATAAAAAATTTAAAAGCTATATGCAAGTATGATAAAAAAGAAAAATATATCCTATTGTGTACCTCCACAAGTGCATTTTCATCTTTATTGTATTGGAGGCACACCCGTGAGGTTTTTCCCTTTATGTTTAGGATATTCAAGTATCTATCTCTTTTAAGCTCCTTGGGAGAAACTCCAACCTACAACAAAAATCAATTCGGTTTCCTTGGTACCCAAATCTTTTTGAATCCATTAGTTATAGGTTTGGTCCCTTTAGAAACTCATACAAATTTAGAACGCAAATTAGATTTCGAGTTAACATTCAAGTTCAATGGACAAACAAAATATTTATGTCCAATACAATTACAAGAATTATAAATAGATGGGCCAATTAAGAAATTTTCATAATTTTTCTTTTTAGCAAAGGGTTGATAGCCAATTTCGGCTTTGTCAACTGTAACCCTTTATTTTCCTATGAGCATATTTAACACACTACTATACCAATTCAAGAAAATATAAATTAATCAAATCTATAATACCAAACAAAAAATAAAAACTAACAATGATTAAGAAGAAACTATGCATGCAATTTGTAAATAATCAAGGAATCCAAAAACAATCAATTATTTTTCAAACCAATATTCAAGCAAACCAAAAAGAATTGAATCAACTAGATTGTGCCCCCCCCAAAGCATTGGAGGCACCCTTTTTGTAAGCATTGGAGGCATTATTTAGAAGCTTCTCCCCTCATCCAAATCCATTAAGCTCATTGGGAGAATCTCCAACCTACACCAACAATCATTTTGTATTCTTTGGTACCCAACCTATTTTGGATCCATTAGTAAGAGGTTTGGTTCATTTAGGAACCCACACAAATTTAGAATTCAAACTTGATTTAAATTTAGAATTTAAATTCAAAGGATTTGCAAATTTAGAACCACCATTTGAATTTACATTCACATTCAATTTAAATGGACAACAAAAAGATTTATGTCTAACACAATTATATGAATTACAAGTAGATGAACTAATAAATAAATGCTTGTAATTCTTTTTCTTTGCAAAGGGTTTACAGCCAATCCTGGCTCTATCAAATGTAACCATTTGCAAACTTAAGAGCATATTTAAATTTTTGCTCCCATTAGTGAATTTAAGCACAATCGAATTTAACTTATCATTTTTAACTTTCAATTCACTAATTTTATTTTCATGTGATTTGATTAAATCATCAGTACTCATTTTTAAATCACACAACTCATGCTCATAACATTTAATAGTAGCAATCAAATCACAATTTTTAACATTTAATGAGTCAATTTCATTTTCATGTGATTTGATAGTAGAATTTAATCCATTATTCAACAATTTCAAATTACTACAATCATACTCAAGAGATTTAAAGGAAGTATTAGAATTATCACTCATGCTCTTTAATTATACAGTTTGATCATCAAAAGATTTATCTAAATTAGCATATTTTTTTTATCAAATTGCTATGCTCCTTTTTCAACACTTTATATTTATCTTTAAGCTCATTCAAACTATCTAGCAATTCATTTATTAAATCACCATCATCATTACTATTAGAATCCGAATTGCTATAATAGTTTGTTACCTCAATTTCTTCATTGGTCATAAAGCATGTATTGGTCACTTTGTCTTCTTTTTCGGAAGTTGAGCTTTCTTTACTTTCGAACCTTTGATTTGAGCCTACATGTGTTAGCTCAAGAGATTTCCATATATCACAAGCACTAACACATGATTGAATTTTATCAAATTCATTTTTACTTAAGGCACTATATTAAATATTCATAGCTTTAGCATTTAAATTCCAATAATGTTTATCTACATCACTGAATTCACAAGATTGTCTTGAAATAGTTATTCCTTTTTCAATGATTCTCCATAGAGTATAATCAATAGATTGTACAAAAATTTTCATTCTACACTTCTAATATAGATAATTACTACCATCAAAATGTGGAGGTGTAGATGTGCATTGACATTCATTAAACATATTGAAATCCATAATCAATTATACAATCTAGAAATTTAATCAAAGTTATGCTCAAAAAAATTTCAACAAGAAATTCAATCCAAATAATCAAGGATGTACAATATGCACAATAATTGCAATAGCACACAAAAATTTAAATACCCCACTCTGATACCAATTGTAGGATCGATATACGCCTATAGAGAGGGGGGGGGGGGGGGGGGTGAATATAGTGTTTCTAACTTTTTCGTGCAAGATATAAATTCTCTAAAACCTTAAGTGATTTATCAAATGCAATTAAATAGATAATGCATAAATATAGAGAGTTAAGGGTTAGAAAGTGCAGAAGATTTGTTTACGCAGTTCGACAAATCTGCCTACGTCCGCGCTCCAAGATTTCACTTGGAGATCCACTAACTAATTGACTTACGGGTGTCAATTAAACTGTTTACAAAGACTAATTCTAAGGGAGTCACCTTTTGACTATTACAGGTCGTCAACCTAAATTTGACTATTGCGGGGAATCACCCGTTGATTGAACTTTTGGGCGTTCAATCGAGTCGTTGACTATTTCGAGGCGTCACCCTTAAGTGATGAATTCTTAGGGAATCACCCATTTACAATTTAGCACAATAATATGAAATTGGAAATTAAAGTTCAATCTAACTAATCCAAATTCTCCCAAATTAACTCGCAAAGTTTATGGGTGGAGAGAATTGGATTTACAATGCGCACAATGTGTATGAATCGAGTCTTGAATTTAGCAGGGCTTCGCCTCGATTCTCAATTCATTGTAGAGAGTTTGGAGTGATCCTCTATTTATAGACTACGAGTTTTTGGACGTCCAAAATCTTTTTCGGTCGTCCGCATGTGACCGTTGAAGAAAATAGCCGTTGAAATCTGTCCGTTGGAAATCTGTCCATTGGAAAAATCTGGATTGTTCGGCCTCAGAGTTCTCATCAGCTATCGTCCGAAAAGTCGCCCAGAAAAAAACAGATTCAAACGTTGGTTGTCCTCTATTGTCCGCTATCGTCCTTGTGCATTCAAAAAGTCTTCAAACAGTTTTAGGATGCATTCCATGCGTCCTCGCCTTGTCCTCTATTGTCCGAAAACTTTGGACTACACTGTGACACAATTGACCCTGAACTTTTGATGACAAAATTAACCATAAACTTTCGATGACAAATTTAACCCTAAATTTTTTGTGACAAATTTGACCCTGAACTTTCAGTGACAAAATTTGACCCTAAACTTTCAGTGACAAAATTGAACCTGAACTTTTAGTGATGAGTTTGACACTTTTCGGATGACCTTGCTCATCCACTATCATCCGAAAAGTCCCCAGAAAATGACAAATTCAAATCTTCCTCATCTGGGCTCGTCCGGGTTCGTCTGTGTGCGTTCGAAAAGTCCCAAAAATGCCCATAAATATTACAGATTTGAAGGCTTGTCGTTGCGATCATCTGTGTGCGTCCGATAGCGTCTGAAAGCTCTGGAAACCATTTTTGGATGCCCTTCCTCATCCGTAATCCTTCTAAGCCTCACTCCAATTTAAACCCTGAACTATATTGAGTTCCAAAATGATATGCTACACTACATAGAATCAAGTAAACATGTTAGCTCATTAATAATACTCATTTTGAGGGTATTTCCAATATACACAGATATAAATATTATTATAAAACGTTAAGAATAATATCCAAAAAAATACAAAATATAACACAAAATACAACTTATTGATTTATTAAATTAGTCAACATTTTAGTCATAAAACTTAGCCTAACAAAAAGGCTAACACTTATATCTACCATTACAGTCCAAAACCATCCTTGGGTTTAGTTAAGCATGGAATTTATTTTAGGTTTGCCTTGTACAACAAGGAATAAATCAGGCATAATTGTAGTAGTGGATAAAATTTCCAAAATGACACATTTCATTGCTTGTACCAAGACAAATAACTCCTACCATATAGTTGAATTGTTTTTCAAGGAGGTGGTTAGAATGCATAGCATTCCTCGATCCATTATTTCTGATAGAGACATGAAATTCTTAAATTCTTTCTAGAAGACCCTTTGGGGGAAAATTACAAACCAAGCTTTTGTTCAGCACTGTTTTCCATTCACAAAACTGATGGTCAAATTGATGTGGAAAATAAGACTTTGAGTACTCTTTTTAAGACCATTATTGGAAAGCGTTTGACCAATTGGGTTTTACAACTTCCTTCCGTGGAGTTTGCCGACAAGCATAGTGAGGCAAATGTCAATGGAGAAAAGAAAGCCAAGCAAGTTAAAGCCATGCGAGAACTAGTTAGTAAAACCATTCAAAAGAAAAATAAAATGTATGCCAAGTCAACAAACAAAGGTAGGAAGCAAATGTCATTAAAGGAAGGAGATCTTGTTTGGTTGCACTTGATAAAGGAGAGGTTTCTAAAGCAAAGAAGGTCCAAACTTATGTCGAGGGCCGATGGTTCATTTAAAGACATTGAAATTTCCTGGAGAGTATGGAGTCTCACCTACGTTTAATGTCCAAGATCTTTCCCCTTATTAAGGAGAAGAAAGAGATGTAGTAGAATCCTTGGATTTGAGGTCAAATCATGTTTCACTCAAGGAGGATGATACGCCATGAATTCCAATCATGTGATTACAAGTAAGGAGGCTCGCCAATCTCTATGTAACTCTTTATTTTGAAGGAAATCAATTGCAAGACAGCTTTGAGGAGGTACCAAGCATCAAAGATAAAGACATGCCAATACATGTTCTAATGTGGAAGCCAACTCTATCACATGTGACTTCCGAAAACTATACTCTTTTGAAAGAGGAGTTGTAGTCACTTGTTAGCTCGAAACTTTCTACTTTATTGCATTGTTTTTATTAAGGATTATATCATGAATAATGATTTTTTCTAGGGAACATATCTTGTAATCTCTTGACTAGTGCTCAATATAGCCATGAGAGTACTATTAGCAAGGTTGTTTTTGGTATTCGGCTATTTAGCTTATTACCCTTATTTCGCAGGGTATTTAAGCCCTTTCTATGGTACTTTGTAATGGTTAAAATTTTTTGATGCAATTGATAAAGCGATAGTTTCCCTGCCTCGTGAAAATTCCATTCTCTATCAAAGTGTTTCCATTTTGATTGTGAGTGTTTTCAATTTCTTGCTCTTTCTAAGAGTTGAGTAAGTTTTTTTTCATTGTGGTCTTCTCACTTCAATTATGTGAAGTGGAATTTTCTATAAGGCTATAAAAATGCACAATCTATTAAGTTGAAGGGCTTTTTCATATCAAACTGCATCTCCACCATTCCCGTTGTTCATTGGAAATATCGATTCTCTTAGTAAAAAATTATCTCACTTGCTTGAATCCATGACAATAGGGTCAATATTCCATTGAGGCATCGCACCCTTTCCGCTGTGAAATTCTGGCATTCCATAATGAGCGTAACAACCCACATAGTTCAATTTGCCAATTTTCTCACAGATTATTGGTTACTGGAGTTAATTAGCTTGAAGCGCAAGTGATTCCTTCTATCTGCAAACGTCTTCCTTGCCTGTACAATACCCACTTCACTATTCATGGATATCTACTTCCTACTTAATTAATGTGAGTAGTCCATGTGTCCATCCTCCAATATGCGGACGTGGTCCTTGCCGCTGTAAATATCCATTTTCCTCCTTAATTAACGTAATTTGTTTATGTGTCCATCCCCCTATCCGCAGACACGTTCCTTGTTATTGTGAATATTTACTTCATCCTTAATTAACATGAGTTGTTTGTAGGACCGATATACGCCTAAGGAGGAGGGCGGGGATGAATTAGGCATTTTAACTTTTTCATGACATATTATAATTTTATTCCCTAAGTATTTTATCACAAAAATATATGCAAGAAATCACGAATATAAAGAGTAAAGAATAGAGAGTGAACGTCAATTTGTTAACGTGGTTCAACCAACCTTACCTATGTTTGTGTTTTAAGGCTCCCCCTTGAAGATTCCTTAATCAACTAACCTCCCCGGTTATTGATGATTGAACTGCATGAGCATCAATCAATCCTTTACGCGACTGTTCACGGGTGTGTCTGTAACATCCCGTAACTTTTGCCGTATAAAAATCTTTGATCTTTTAAAACACTTATGTGAGAGAATACCATAGTAAAACAAAGTGGAAGTCTTAACCATATAAAACTCATAAAATGAAACGTGGAAGTCTTTTACATTTAAATACCACAAACCAGCAGTTTAAAAAGCTATTTAAATAAACACAGATAAAACATTAACTTAAAACGATTTGTAGTCAATAAACACTTGAAAACATTTAAATACGTTTATTCCATTTCCATGAGCTATAACCTCCAAGGTCAATCCGCCAACAGCACAAACGCCCAACCCGGCAATACTCCATTAGCTGTATTCTTTATATGTAATATCCCGACTTTTATATCGGAATTTAAAAATGATAAATTAGAAAGTAATTGGATTAGTAGAATAAATTATCGGGATATTACTAAAGACGTAATTGTTATATATGGACTTAACTGGTTTTGGTTCGGCTCGGTCCAAAATAATTAGGTGACTCAGTTTGAAGAAAATAAATAAAGTGGGATTAAAATGTAGGAGAGTAATTAATTAGAGATTTATTAATTAAATTAAAGGAAATTTATTAAATTAAAAAGGAAAAGTGAATTAATGAAAATGGGAGGACAATAAACCGGTTCCTCCTTAACCGGTTCAACTTAAATGAATTGGCCTTCGGCCATTTGAGAAAGAAAGAGGGAGAGACAGAGTTCAAGATTGGGACGCAGGAAGGGAAAACGCGAAGAGGGAAAGAGAGAGAAGAGAAGGCGACGGTGAGTGGGAGGTGATGGACAATGGCGAGGCTCGATTATGCGTTGTCCCGCGCATGGTGGCGATGGTGTAGCTGCGGGCAATGACGAGCTAGGGTTCAATGTGCCACGATTTGCGGGGACGATTCTAAGCTGTGAATCATCGGTGGAGGTAAGCTCGTTGATGGATTTAACTCTGTTCTGTGTTCATCTCCCTTGTATTGGATGGATTTCGGCCAAAGTGTGGCCGTGAATTCGCTTTGGATGGAAATGGCAGAGACAATTTGGCGATGGCAGGGGAGTGTGAATTGGACTGGACCGGAGCTGGTTCTTCCAGCTGCTCCTCTTCTGGCAGGCTTTCCTTGTGGCAATTTTGGGTTGGACCACCCTTCATTGAAGTGGGCAATTATCCAACCATGCGTCATTGATGTCTCCTCTGCCTATGAATCAATGGTAGTGAATGGGTAAGCATGCTAGACTTTTTATTCGATTACAGAGGGCAGGTGAGATGAAGGGAAAGGAAGAGTGAAACTTTGGAGAGATTGGGACCAAGAGGAAAATGAGTGAGTGACAGTGGGATGTGCGAATCTCTGGGTGTGAGCCGAGTGAAGGAAGAGGATACAGGGAAGGTTGGAGCTACTAGAGTTGCTTCTGGTCTGCCTGTTTTCTGGTGATGACCGAGTGAGGGTTGGCTGAGAGGTAGAGTTGAGGTTCAGAGATGAGGACAGAGTATGGGGATGGATGTGGTAATGCTCCTGGCCTCAGTTAGATGGTTCTTGTTTACTTATTTGGATTCTGTTTTGAGTGTAGTTTCGATGTTGTTGGTCGTTGTCTATAATTCTGGATGTAGCAACTGCCTCTAGTGTTTTGTGATAGTAAATTTAGCCTCTGTTGGATCTGGATAAGTTTATTGGATGGAATGAATAATCTGCTTCTTGTGGATTTTTAAGTGGTTTTGAATGGTATTGGTTCCATGTTGCTATTGTTTTGTTGAGTGTCGATGATGGCCTCTGTTGTTTATTTGTGTTCATCGATGCTTCTTATTATTGATGAACTGTGATAATATGTAGAAGATAAAAGATTAAAAGGACTCTGTGGTTTGCTGTGGTTCTGTGGATATTGTTGAGGAGTGTTTGGATAAATGCTCTTTGTCTATTAGGAATTCATATGGGATATGTTCTGTAGCTTGGAAAATAATGACATGTTTGATTATTGCTTTGGAAATAATTGATCATATGTTAGAATTATGCTTGCTAGTTGGTCTGTAGCTTGGAAATGGGATATGTTTTGTAACTTGGAAAATAATGTCATGTTTGATTATTGCTTTGGAAATAATTGAGCATATGTTAGAATTATGCTTGTTGGTTGGTCTGTAGCTTAGAAAATAATGTCATGTTTGATTATTGCTTTGGAAATAATTAGTAATATATTGGAATTACCTCTATTGACGCATATGTCATGTTCATAAAAGTCAGATTCTGTATGCTAAGTTATTGGTTTTGAAGGATAGAGATATATGCTTATAAAAGTTACATTCGATATTTTAGTAAGTGATAAAGAATTTTACACTGGTGAAGAGCTGTTCTGTATTTCTTTTTGATATTGTTGAACATAAATGGTTCTTTACTCTGCTGTGGTAGAAACGGTTAAGTGAATTAGAGTGTTTGATTTTGATACTCTGTTACAGATGAATAAAGAATAATGGTATCGAGTAGTTGAGATTCTTATTGACTAGATTAATGATTAAGGGTCATTTGTTATAAAGGGGTCATTTGTTGTGAAGGTGCTGTGAAGGTTAAATCAGAGTGCTACACGCATCTTGGACACCAAGTGAGTTGATACTTACTGTGTTTTGGTTTTCGGACCCTACATGGCAAGAATTAGGATTGTATGCTGTGTGTTTACTAGATTTAGGTTCTTTTAATGATATGTTTATTAGACATTTATATTATAGGACTGTATGTATTCATGAACATGTTACATGACATAATTAATATATGTAAATAGGCGTTGGGGGTTCGGGTGATCGGTGACATTCCATACGGTAGGATACTCCCATATAGGAAGCAGTGAGGTGAGAGTTAGCTACGTGGAATCTAGGGTTCACCTTTACCCCGTTCTAAAACCCCCAACGTCTTTAACAAAAGTGAGGATATCGGCATGTGGAACACCCCCGATGGATATATCTCCTTGTCGGAGTGAAATGGTTCAGCCACATGACCCTAGGGAGTATTCCACCCTGACTTCCAAAATAGATACGGTTCTCTTTTGTAATGCATTGTATGATCATGCATATCATCTGCATTGTATTTCATTTTATTACTTACTGAGCGTTAGACTCATTAGTTAGGTCTTGTGATGTAGGTATTGTACGAGAAACAGGTGAACGCGTCAAAGACTGTTGATGAAGGATTTACACTGGTGGATCTTGTGGCTGGCTGGGTTAAAGAAATTAAAAGGAAATTATTTGAAAAAAGGTTTGTAAAATACTTAATATTCCTTAACGTTTTGTTTTAATTCCGCTGTGTTTTATAAAATGATTTTATTACTTATGCTGCAACTAATAAAAGTTTTAAGTAAAGAGTTTTAATGATCGGGTTTTATAAAGGAAGAAAGTTTTAAATTTCACGCGATTTTAAAGTAAATAAAAATCGGGTTATTACATTATATGCTTTATCCAATCATTGGCTCCATACTTACATTACAGGACCTAACTATGAGGCTAAATCTCAGGAAGCGGTATAAATATAAAATAAGACATACACATGCAACTTTTAAAGTCCGTATAAAGTTTTTTGTTTTCTTGTTTTCGTTTATCATTTTCTTTTGCCTGTTACTGTAATTTCTTTTGTTTCTGTGTCGGGCATAACCAACCGGACCACAAAAAAGTCTATTTACTTATCTTTCGTTTCCGTGCCAAGCATAACCAATCGGACCACAAAAACAGATATTTACATTTATTACATTTAATTCTATTACAGTTTCGTTTTAGTTCCATTTTCATTTAGTATCTAAGTGTTAGAGATGTCAACCTGACAAGGTAGAGCAACTTACACACAAGGCGGTCATCCCGTGGCACACACCTTGGTGACCAACTCAAGAACCCACATTTCTGCACACCTATTTACGTTTATTCATTTTGGTATACTTTAGGTTCAATTATGTTTATTCATTTTCGTGTACATTAGGAAAACTATAATGCATGAAGCATACAATTCTATCAGCGTGTCTATCTACCTACTGTATCCTTAAAACATGATTCATTCCTAACTAAGAAATAGAACTTAAATTTAATAAACATACAATTCAAAGAATCAATTAGTAGTACATCTTCCAAATAATAACATTACCTATACATCAAGTAAATGCATGCATCAAACAACCCTAATTTCCGTGATGTAGGTTCTTTCAAACAAAACACATGCAGTACCACTTATTTGAATTCCTTAGCTTTAAAGAGTTAGCACTTAAAGTTTCTTCTCTTCAATACTTATTCATTAATAAACAATAGTTTATCAAACTCTGCATCAAATGGATATGTCTAATAATACCTTAAAGAAAAAAAACATCAACCTTAACTATCCTAACATTGAGTTCCAACCCTATCATCTAACAACGTAAGCTTCCATAAATAATCAAGATATAATATCCACTTGACAGTTCTTACCAATATAACCCAACAAATAGCAATGACCAATCAATAACAGAAATGCAATAATTTGCCGACAATAGTCCTTACCTTATATCCAAAACATATCATATTAATAGAGTAATATATTCACGCAATAAACAAAATAACACTTCCTTCATCAAAATCCAACTTATCCACTGATCAATAATGTACATAGCATTCAGAAGTAGTGACCAACCAACAAAATAATAATCAGAATCCATTATACACTCACCAACCTCGGCAGTATCACAAACCAATAAGGCATTCTCTATTGATAGAACCAACTCTATCATCAACCAATATCAAACACAAATGACAGAACCATAATAGCAGAAGGAAGTTTAGCTTACCTGAAGCATCTGAGAACTTGAAACCTAAACTCCAGAGACTTCCCTTCATAGTTTCAAAAACCTCAATCAACATTTCTCCTTCTCTCCAAAATTCCAAAACCTCACTGCTTTCACCCTCACAATTCCAGAACCTCACAGCCACACTCCTTAGTTTTTCACGGTTTTCTTCTCTATAAATTCTCTCTCACCAGATCCTTCCTTCATACCTTCTTTCCTTCTCAAAAACTCACAGAACATTTCCGTTCACCAATTCCAGAACCCTCATTGCCATTTTCTCAAAATTTATTCAGAGTTTTCCTACGATTTTATCCTCACTATGATATTCTCATTATCCTTCTCCTCTATTTATAGGCCACCATTTTGACTTTTCATCATCCAGATGAAGATGGAAGGCCAAGGGGAAGGATGATATATTGTCTAGACGCATCCAATGTCCAACCTAGAAGCTTCTAGGAGACAGCATTTCCATTTCTGGTGACTTTCTAGATCACAGGTCGATCAATTCCCCATTGGACGATCGACCACCAATCTATATTTTACAATGTAGAGAATTATCGGTCGATGATGTCGTATTCTATTAATTCCTCTATGCCGGAACATCCATTTTCCATTACGAATGTCCATTCCTTACATGTTCATGTAACATCCGTTATTCCATTTTTTAACGCCCAACAACCCCTTCGCTTTAAGAGACGTTTGTTCCACAAAAAGGGGCATTCGTTGCCTTCACATTTTAGACATCTGTCATTTTTAAGAGAAGTCCGTCATTTTCTTTGCCATGAGGGATGTTCGTTCCTTCATTATGGAAGCCTGTTTTACCCCACACTATGATGTTCACATTATTACGCTAAACATTTGCATGCAACAAGAGACGTTTGTTTCCCTTCCAAACGACGCCCTTCGCATTATTATGCTAAACACTCACCTTCAACAAGGGATGTCCGTCCTTCTTTAAAGGATGTTTGTCATAGCTTCAAACGACGCCATTCACCTTATTACACTAAACACTCATCTTCAACTAGGGACGTCCATCCTTCTTTAAAGGATGTCTGTCATAGTTTCAAACGACGCCGCTTCCTCTTCATACCCAACGTCCCTACCTACAAGCCATAAAGGATGTACATCTCCCCCAAGAGACGTCTGCCTTCCCTATTTTCTTCCTTTATTTATTCCTTCATTTTCTTATCTCCTCAATTTATTAATTTCTTCAATATATATATGTGTATACTTATACCACTATGATCCCACTTATCCTTAAACGTCCACAACTTCATCATTCTCAATGACATAAACAAATTTCACTGTGATCAACACGTTAATCATCCAATAATTACCACTTAGACCTTACACTTAGTAGTATGAAAATTCGGGTATTACAGCGTCACCCTAGATGTAGCAAAAGGAGTACAATGAATGAAAATATAAAGTACAACTTTTAGACCTAACTCTCTCAAATGAAAACTCTCAAGTTTAGGAGTATGAGAGTTAGGCTTAACACTCAATTGTGAAGAGAAATGTCTGGAGTAAATTCAGCAACACTTTGGTATAAATTCTCTTCTTTGGCTCTTCAATTCGGAGTGTCTTCCATTTATAAACTCTACATAATGGTCAACCACTAGAATCTTCCTGCCGACCGCATCCAATCATTGGAATGTTACCATTGTGATTACTGTCGGTCTAGTTGTTTGCTTTATTAGCCTCGGTCGACTGCATTCATGCAGTTTAGAATAAAGTCTACTCATTGTCCATTTTTTGATCGACTGCCATTCATCCTCATCAACCAATCTTCTGCACTTCTGAATATATCGAGCAATGTGTCATTTCTCCGGTCAACTACGCTTCTTCTCTGGTTGACCGCTTCTACTGGATTAGCTCTCTGTAGCCTTTCTAGTCAACAACTCTATCAGTCTTTGTCGACCTATATTATGTGTTTTGCATATATTGATGCTATTAAGTCCTAAAACTTAATCATTAGCTACATGAACTTAAACACATGTTAGAACATATAATACCCTTATTAAGGGGTATTTTCAATGAAGATCAAATATCAAAGAATAAATATAGCATATTCATAAATAACTTATAAATTATCAATATCAAACATCATCAAAACAAATAAGCCTAATGTCTATAGGCTAACAATCTCCCCATTTTTTATGATGACAATATATTATAAGTTGTTTATTTCTCCCCCTAAGCATGAGTATATTGTATTGCATTAACCTAATCTCTCCTCCTTAGTTTATATAATATATTTCTCCATTTTTAGTATATGTTATATATTCTTTTCTAATAACGTATACTATTCGCTCCCCCTTTTGCATAATAAAAAAGAATTCGATGGGGAGGAATCTATCTAAAAAATTTCTCTCCCCTTTTGATATTATACAAGAATGAAATTCAAGGAGAGAATGCAACAACCAAAATCATCAAATTAACATATTAATTCATATTTAGATTAAAACAAATATTACCCCCCTTTGACATTAGCCATAAAAAAACTTGGAGCTCAGTCGGAAATCTGATAGGTCCCCAAATTAGAGTTGTGCAAGATTAACAAATCTGTAAATTCTACTATATGAAATTCCGACCTTCAAACTTTAAATAGATATAACTCTAGAGGTATACGGAGTTAGAGGCTGAAATTTGCAGGAGCTTCTAACAACATTCACAAGCCAGACATATCAAAAATTCATTCAAAAATTCAAATAACTCACGGAATTATAACTGAACAAAGGCAACCCTCGGATTAGGGTTTTTGGGACAGTTTCTGGCGATCACAAATCAATCAACGAAATCTCAACAAGCATACATCCTTTTGACACCAAATTTGGAAGAGAATCACACAACAATATAAATAATGTTTCTGCAAAAATTGGGCGTTACTTAACAAGGACAAATAGGCCAAAACGTAGTCACAAATCAGGACCGAAATCTACACAGCGCTGGGTAGATTCTCGGCTTAAATTATCTCCTTCCAAAATGCAATCTTAACCCCTTCAAATCATCACCAAAATTATAACACATCCAGAATATTCCAGTATAGAACAATAACTTCAATAAAAATGAGATCCCTTTTCAAGAATTGATACAAGAAAAACAGATAAAACAAAGAGTCTGCACACCTCCAACAATAGAGGGGGCGACTTGTTCGGCCTACCTAAGAGGAAGACACTCTCCAATGGGGATGCTGATTCTTCTACCTCCACACCACAATGATCAACCACACGAAGAGGAGGGATTGGAAGAGGTAGCAATGATCAACTCGTCCAAGAAACAGCAAGAAAGGGCGAGTTGATGTTGAGGATGAAATGGCCAAGTGGAGAGGGAGCTCCCACGTGTCTTCACACCAAATTTGAGAGCTAGGGTTTTTGTTTCTTCAAAAGTCATTTCCCTCTTCATTAGGGAAGGCTAAATACCTCCCTAATGAATATTCAAAAGAAATTACAAAAATGCCCTAAAATTAAATGACAAAAGTGACCCCAAACAATAAATCACAAAACAGGCGAGGTTGGTTTTTGGTCTCTGTAAATGGAACATTTGATATAACAAACAAACCCCAAATATAACTCCAAATACCTCTTTGAAAATCTATAGACGTCAGTAACAAACCGTATGAAGAACACTTTTTCATTTGACATCGTTCGGGTCTATAAAAACATCAAATAGTCTACTGTGGTCGGATTGTAGGCAGACTTGTAACGTCTACCCTTTCTTCTACAATTTTGCTTCCAAGTAAGTGCAAGCTTTGAAGCCTCTTTATCCTCATGCTTTGGTTCATCTTCAAGGTTCTTTAGCTTATTCCAACCTCCAAAATAACAACTTATTAGTTAAACAAGTAGCCTCATGGCTCGGGTTTTGGTGGAGGGTCTTGGGGTGCATCAAAATCACAACAAATCATTCAAGTATCTCCCCCTTTGACATTTTCCAAACACAATTAATAGGGGGTTCGAGTAGGAGAATTCAAAATAACCCAATAAAATTTTTCCCTTGTCTTAAGTTCAAAAATATGTTTCAACAAATAAAACGCTTGTTAGAATGAAAACATCCAAGTTATTGATACCACAAGAAAAATATCATTCAACTTAAAAATATTTCTCCCTCATGTCAATATACTAGTTCAATCAATGAGGATTAGCTAAATTATCAAAATAACGAACAAACCAATCCAATGATCACATTTTATAATACTAATAGTTGGATTTATACCAATTGTAAGATTTATATCACTTGAAGGGTTTTTACAAATCGAAGTATTAACATAATTTAAATTCTATGATACCAAACAATATTCATACTATAAGATCAATACAAATCAAGAGTATAAAAAATATAATAACCAAATATGCATACTCTAGGAAGTCTCTCATCATTCAATATCAAAATATTTATTTGAATGGGAGAACAACCAACATAAAACAAGACTCAATTATCTTTCTTAGGAACCCAAATCTTTTTGGGTCCTTAAGTTTTAGGCTTGGTTCCTTTAGAAACCAAATAAATTTAGAACTAATCATTTTGCCATTTGATTTCAATGGACAACAAAATGATTTATGCCATATACAATTACATGCATTACAAATCGATGAGCAAACAAAGAAATTTTCATAAGTCTTTTTCTTAGCAAATGGTTGATATAGTCAATTCCATCTTTATCGAATGTAACCCTTTGCTTTCCTAAAAGCATGCTACAATTTTTGCTACCCTTAGTGAATTTCAAAACAATATAATTCAGATCATCATCCTTAATTCACTAATATCTATCTCAAGTAGCATTCAAATTTTCATTCATGATTTTCAAAAGATTTAACCATGTTAACATGCACTTTCATCAAATTGTTATTCTCCTTTTTCAACAATTTATATTTATGTTTAAGCAAATTGAATTGATCAAATAATTCATCAAAAGGGATAAAAAATTTATCATTATCATTAATATTATCATTTAAATCACTAGATGAATTTTGTACCTTATCCTCCTTGGCCATCAAGCAAATGCTTGTCACTTCTTCACATTTAGATGAAGACTCTTCATCACTATCATCTCATGTCACCAACATAGCTTTCTTCTTAAAGGTCCTTGGTGTCTTCTTTGCCTTTGCACAATCAAATATGGTGTGACCGTGTTTTCCGTATCCAAAGCAAACAATTACTTTTTCTTCATTCCTCTTTTCCTGATGAAAGAACTTGTTGAACTTCTGAGTTATGAATTTGATATCTTCATCTTCATCATCCTCCATGGATTTCACTTGTGTGCTTGAAGAGGCTTTGAAAGCTATGCACTTTGATTTAGAGATTTAGTTCTCTTTTTGCTCTATATTACCATTTGCCTTCAACGTAATCTAATGCGTCATTAGGGAGCCGATGAGTTCCTCTATTTTTAAAGTCTTGATATCACATGCCTCTTAAATAGTAGTCACTTTAGGTTGGCACACTCTTGGTAGACACCTAAGAATTTTTCTCACCAACTCTTCATTGGGATAAACTCTACCAAGCACTTTTAAACCATTAGTAATATTAGTAAAACAAGTAAATATATGACTAATGGTTTCAACCTTTTCCATGTCTAACAATTCATACTCATGCACAAGCATACATAACTTATTTTCTTTACCTTGATTTGTGCCTTTATGTGTGATCTCTAATAATTTCCATATTTCATTAGCATTATTATATGCTTGCACTCTATTAAATTTATCTATATTTAAAGCATAATATAGAGTATTAATAGCTTTAGCATTCATACTTAGTTTTTGTTTATCATTATCATTATATTCACCATACAATTTTGGAACAATTATTCTATTTTCTAGTTTAGATGAAGCATGAGATCCATTTTCAATTATACTCTATAAATCATAGTCTAAAGATTGAATATATATTCTCATTCTAGATTTCCAATAATTGTAATCATTTCCATCAAAGAAAGGAGGTATAGTTAATGATTGCCCTTCAATACACATATTGAAAGCCATAATATGTACCAAAGAATTTAAACAACAATGTACTAATTATCACACAAAGATTTGTAACTCTGCTATGATACCAATTGTAGGACCGATATACGCTAGAGGGGGTTGAATTAGGTGTTATAACTTTTTCATGTGATATTATAATTCTATTCTATAAGTATTTTATCACAAAAATCTATGCAAACAATCACAAATATAAAGAGTAACGGATAAAGAGTTAACACCAATTTGTTAATGTGGTTCGACCAACTTTGCCTATGTCCGCGCTTCAAGGCTCCCATTGAAGATTCCTTAATTAACTAACCTTCTTGGTTATTGATGATTGAATTTCATGTGCGTCAATCAAGTCTTTACACAACTGTTCACGGGGTGTCACCCTTTTGCTTGATTATTCAATGGGCGTTACCCTAGATATAGCAAAAGGAGTACAATGAATGAAAATATAAAACAAAACTTTGAGACTTAATTCTCTCAAATAAAAACTCTCAAAGTTTAGGAGTAAGAGAGTTAGCCTTGATACTGAATTGTGAAGAGAAATGTCTAGAGTAAATTCGACAACACTTCGATATAAATTATCTTCTTTGGTTCTTCAATTCAGAGTGTCTTCTATTTATAAACTCTGCATAACAGTTGACCATTAGACACTTCTGCTCGACCACATCTGACCATTGGAAGTTGTGATTTCTGTCGGTCCAGACATCCGCTTTATCAGCCCCAGTCGCCCGCATCCATGCAATTCGAAACTGTAACATACTAGAGTTTGTTATTTTCAAATTTTGAATTTAAAAATGAGATTTTTCCCAAAATAAAAAACAAATTTCAACCACCCTAACTCTAATATGAGATTCCCCTAAAAATCTCCCCAAAATTGTGAATCCACCTCAAAATTGTTAAGTTCCAGATAACTTAACATATTCAATCTGTTGAGAAATTCAAAAACCACTTGGATTTTGTTGAACTCCCACTTGGAATTCTCTCTATAAAAATGAGAGCATCAATGAATGAAAACACTCACCTTCAAAGTTCTAATCTTCAGTCTCTTCCTCTGACCTTCGACCACCAATTGCCGCCTAGACCTCATCGAAATCTATTGAGGAAGCTGGAACTGGACCTTAGTGCGCTGGTCAAACACTTCTCTATCGTCAAGCACAAATCAAACTTCTCTACCTCTCATGACATTTTCATCTGAGCGTCCAACAGTGAGTTTCGACAACTCACTGATGGAATCAAGCAATTTTTTGGTGCGTTTCACCTCTGTTAATCAATGAACACACCTCTTGTGTGTTGGGCTAGAAAGACGTGAAGGAATGGAGAAGGAATGAGCCTCTCATCGCAACTCATAGAAGAGGGACAAAGGAGGAAGAAAAAGAAAGGTTCAGGTTTTGAAGTTGGAACCTAGACCGAACTGGTTCACTAAAGGTGACCCAAACTAAACCAGACCAGTCATCTAAACCAAACCGGTCTAACAAAGTTGAACTAGACCTAACCTCCTAAACCATATCAAACTAGCAGAACCAAACCAAAGCAGGCTGAACCCACAATTGGACTAGACCCACCTTTGTTAAACTAAATTTATCTTGGACTGCCATAAGCGATCCAAATTCGACTCTAGTCAATCTAAGATTTTATCGGTAAGGAATTCTGCCTAATTTCTTTCAAGAGATTTTTATTTCAAAGAAAGAATTTAACCATGATTAATTACTTAGGCAGACTAGATTATTCAAAGGCTCAAAAAACCCCTAAAACCCTATTATTCTCGAAATCCAAGTAAGTAAAGATATTGGTTTTCAATGTTTTGACCATCGACCCTACATCACAAAACATATTTTGATTTAATTTATTTCTGTAACTTTATTCTACTATTTTAATCATGATATTTAAATGCACAAACATGATTGAACTTTAACATAGGATTAAAGAAAGATAAAATTGGTAGGTCATCTTGTATGCGAAGTATGAATGCATGAATCTGATGAAATTGACGAAAAACATGATGTAATGGCTAATGAAAGCATGTACGCATGAAAATTATGAGATGGCTAGTGAAAGCCCAAACGTATGAAAATTTGATATGGCTAATGAAAGCATGAACGCATAATAAGGCTAGAAAATGAGTTCCAACCAGTATGTAACTATAAGCATGGAAATTCGAAAATACATGAAATTAATTTAATTATGCACATATTTTTACTTACTGAATTTATCTCATTCCTAGTTTTGTGATGTAGATGAATTTTTAACTGAAGAAGAATTGAGGCTGATCGAGAATATTCTAGAGGAAAACAAGCATATAGAGAAAGATGTTGTCGAATCATATAAATAAATTTTCTCTTTAGTTTTCATATAATTTTATGTGTGTGTGTGTGTATATATATATATATTCATTGATGAAATTTTTATAAACTCAATTTGTTATTAATAAGCTTTTGTTGGTTATTATTTTGTATTTAATTTCATTAGTAAATAAGATTTTAATTCGGTTTAGTATTTTTAATGAAATTGTTTAATGAAAGTATTTTATTAAATAAAGTTTATTTAAAGTTTTAAATGACAATGAATTAAATAAATGCTTCATAATAATTAATGTTAAATTTTCTTGCTTAATCAATGATTTCGATAAATTTAAGGATTTAAAAGTGTTAATTAGAGTTTTACAACGACTTAATCAAATCTAATTGTTAATTGATTTTGAAAAAATTTTAGAGTTTTGAAATTTTGGGGCGTTACAATTTGGTATCAAAGTGCAAAGTTTATAAGGTTTTGTAGACTATTTATATACTCTTCTACTAATGAAACATTACCGATTAACAAATAAGTATTTCTTTTCGTTATTCTTTTAATACATTTTTATATAAAAAAAACACAAATATGTCTTGAAACTTTAGTATATATTTTTATTTAGAATTTTATATATTTATTTTCAAACTATTTTAAATTATATTTTAGTACATGTTGTATGTATTTTAGAGCTAGCTTTGTGATGTAAGTTTATGACTAAATCTAAAATAATTATTCCCGATGAAAAGACTTGACCCTGATCAACAAACTTCCTTCTAAAAACATTATATCAACCTTGCAAAGTAAGATAACTAGTTTAGAGCCTTTAGAGACTCTTCTATGAAAACTTTAGAACATTGACATACAATAATTAAAATCTAAGTTAGGAAAATACACTAGCTGAAGTTTAAACATTTTTTGTACAAAAGCTTATGAAAAAATTGTATAGATAATTTAAAACATTATCATTGTAACATTCCAATTTTTTTACCATTTGAAACTTATGATTTTGAAAGACTTTTTCTTTTTAAAATACAGCAGAAGACTTTTCTTGCTAAACCATTTGAAAAGCCCATGGACAAAACATTTATAAAAGTGGAAAACTTGTATTTTCAAAGCCATAGGAAATGAAACCCAACTGAAAAATCTTCTTAATAAAATAGAATGTTATAAATATTGTCCACTTTCTTTAAAAGCATTATCACAAACCATTACATTTCCCTTTAAATCTTTAGCCTAACCAGTCACCAAGCTTGCAATGTACAAATGTCTCATCAACTGCTCCTATCCTTGATACAATGTATATCTACATCACAAGACTTAAACTATGAGGCTAACGCTCAGTAAGAAGTCAAATAAAATATAAAACATGCAATGCATTTATTTAAATCCTTTTCATAAAATATGTTTCTCATTTTAGATTTATTTCTTTCTTTTCTGTGCCTATCCATGCACTTGATACAAGTCCTGACATCAATCGAAGACTCTAACCGCTATACACATCAATGTATGACATTTCTTGATAAGGGCTCGACATTAATCAAATCGCCTATTAGCTGTTGTGCACATCAATGCACAATGACCCATAACCTCTAGTAAGCAGCTCCGACATCAACCAAAAACTTCGCTAGTGGTTGTACACATCAACGCACAAAAATCGGTTCTGACATCAATCTAGAATGCACTAGCAGCCATGCGCACATCACTAATGGCCTCACTAACTGTTAGCCTATCTGTCTCGACATCAATCAAGAACAAACTATCAAACTCAAGCTTTTCCGCCATTCAATTTACATTTCAATTATCAGTTATTCAATTTACATTTCAGTTATTAGTTATTCAATTTACATTTCAGTTATCAGTTATTCAATTTACATTTCAGTTATCAGTTATTCATTTTAAATGTTGGGAAATATGCTTACATTTTTTAAAACAACGATGCATGAATGCACACAATCATTATGTAAAATCCTAGATTTTTAAAATGATTTAAAAATGCCACGTGTAAATTTTTTGCAAATTTTTTGTCAAATATGGAAAAGTTGATTTGTTTTGTCACGTAGCGGCGACGTGTGCGTTTTTTAGTCAAATGGTAAAATTGGATTTTTCCAAGTGAAATTTTATTTTTGGAAATGTTTTTAGTAAATTATTTTGATTAAGAAAATTTTTCAGAATTTCAATGGGAACAACATATGAAAATGCATGTTATATATGTATATATATATATATATATATATATAGAATAAAGTATATATAATATTAATGGATAAAATTTTAATAAAAATTTAAAAGAGGAGAAGGAGGATTGCTGAAGAAGGAACCCGAGCCTTCTTCTGCCAAGTGACCTTCGCGAGCGAAAGGGAGAACTCGCTTCTCGACACTTTGACGCCGATCGGGAGAGAGTTTCGCGAGCAAGGACGAACAAATGTGGGTGAGCGTGTTGTCTCTCAGAGGTTCCGAGCAGGGGTGACTCCTTCAGCCGATGCTGGTTGTGAACCTGTCGGGAAGCAACTCAGAAGAGGCATGGTCGAGCTCCTTTCTGCCATTCCTATAGTTAGGGTTCTGGAAGTGTCAGATCCTTCGACCTTTTGCTTACGACAGCTCGTGGAGCAGGACTGTTGGTAAGCATATCGTGGTCACCATCGAGGTAGGGAACTTTATACTTTCCACACTGCATTGCATCATGGTTTTCAAAATTAATATTTTGTGGGCTACCGCACCTGAAACCCGATGGGGACTGTTCGACAGCACGTCAGTTTTTATGTATACATATGTTTTCTCACGTTTACATTCCGTACATGGTTTATTGTACATAGGGAGGATTAATCATCTTGATGCTTTAGGCACTCTAGTGCTAAAGCATGACGAGGCTATCCCCGTGCAATCTTCTGTTGTGTGAAGATTGGCCGTTACATGTGAAATACGATGGGACATTCATGACATGTCCTCAGGTTACAAGTCCTGGAAGGGACAGAAAAGAGGATGGGGGATTGGTGACGTGTCCTCAGGTCGAGAGACATGAAAGTTGGAAATAGGATGGGAGGGTGATGATGCCTCCTTGGGTCGAAAGCCCCTAAACCTGGCCAGGGTATTGTCACACGGAGTTGGTAGTGTTGTTAGTCACAAAGATTAGTCTATCAAAGTACTATTCCATTTGGCGGGTTGGCTGGACGATTGAGCTTGCTCATCGGCAACCCTCATCAATTTGGGACACCAAGATCCTAGTGAGTAGGGGTCTATCATGTGGCAACCTCATCTGTTAATACGATTATACGAGTTGTGTCGTCACTAAATGGTTCATCGACAACTCGGGTGACATGCTGAATCTACGGATTGCCATCATTGGTATTCTTTCCTGCCTCATGAGGTGTTGCTATTGGCGGATAGCCACCTTTCTCTAACTTGTGCTGGGTGTTTACACGAGTTGTGTCGTGGCTGACTGTATTGTCGGCAACTCTGGTAATGTGCCAGATCTTCGAATCTTATCAGCGGTGGCTATGGCCCGTTGGCACATCCGAGAGATCACACCACCTTTTGATGAAGAGTGGCATATGGGTCCTTGAGTGGCCATCCTTTTTCATTGATGACTTTTTCATACGAAAAACGATGTTGGCATATTTTGTAATTATAGCTGTCTATGTATACAATAAGTTTTAATAAAGCCACATCAAGGGCCATGGGCTGGTTATTTAAAATGATAAAGAGGTTTCAATGTTAAAATTCATGTACGATAAATGAGAAGCATAAAATGGTTTTCAAAAGATGAGGAAAACGGTTTTAGCATGCATTGCATTTAGTATAGATTTTCCTATTGAGTTCCCTTAGAATATATTTTTTCCCAGGTTAGGGTGTAGATCCGGTGCACTAGTCTTGCACATGTGGCAGTGGAGCGATGCTAAAATTCTCCTACTGGGTGCTTCGATCTCCCAGTGGATGGGCAGAGACTCGTCAGTTAAATCCCTCCATTCCTGGTATGTTGGGATTTTAGTTTTTGGTGTTGTTCAATTTGCACATTATTTTCCTTTATTACGCTATAATGTCTCTAGTTGATCACTCTGTGGATCCCAACCCATGTGATTTGGGCGTGGGCTTGGTATTATTATCGTTAAGTCTTCAGCATAAAAATTCGCTCCTTGGGTTGGGTAACCGGGTTCACTCCAAGAATCGGATTGCCCGACCCGAAGGTTCTGTTTGGTCCGCCTCTAGGTCGTGACACACTATGTAATATCCCAAATTTTTGTTGAGCTAAGCACAAGGCTTATGTGATAGTTTTGGGATATTAAGAGCTGAGTTGGACAAGTTGAGATATTGTAAAGAGAAATGCATTTGGAATAAGTAAATTATGATACTCAGATATGTTCATAATTAGTTTAAGGGATGGATTAAGGTTATTATATAATGGATGATGACACTTGGATTTAGAAAAGATGATATCATGACTAAGTCAGTAATTGGCAGTCAGTGGATTAATAAGAGAAAATACACTTAAATATAATAAGGTTGAAGTTATAAGGTTTATTATATTTTGGAGTGTATTGTATTTAATAAAAGAATAAGCTGAAAGAGAAATTATGGAATATATATATATATATATTAAGTTTTAAGGGTTAAAATTATGGATAGTTGGATAATCCAAGTGTTGGCATAAGAGGAAATAGATTTGATCATAATTGGACGTATTTTGATATTGTAAGGATACTGTAAGGATTGGAAGTTTGGATATAATTAATTATGAAAATGTGGAGGTGTACATATATATGGTTTTGGTGCATAAGGGTATGGAGAAGATGAAGTGGTATGAAGAATGTTACAATTACAATTATGACCTTAAATATGGTTACAAAATATAAATATATATATATATATATATATATATATATATATATACTGTTCAAACTTAGATTTCCGAATATGTTTCACTTGACTACTGTCTTAAATTACCCAAGTTAATTCTAATAAATTCTCAATCATCCTCCTCAGCTTAATATGAACATAATTCGGGGTATCAATGTGCACTTCTTCCAAATCTGTTTCACTTGACTAATACCTTAATCGTCCATTTAGCTCCAACAACCCCAGAATTATCACTTAAGATATGCCTTCAACTCAACGAAAATTCATGATATTACACCATAGGCGCAAGGATCTCCCACAGCAACATCAAAGAACTCCCTTTTTAATGAAACTCACACGGACTTCTCTCTCTTCTCCTTGCAAACCGTCACTGAAGAAATTGTTCTAGAGAACAAAACACGCCAAGCATGCAAGAATGCCACTAATTGGTCTGCTTTCTCTCTCACAAAAACTCCATAAATAGAAACCATAAACCAATTGTTGAGTGAGAATGCAGAAGATTGTCCCCTCTCCTTCTGCCAATCTGCCATCTTATAAACACTATAATCTTCAGGGGATATCGAGAAGACATGACCAATGAGTTTCTAGACAACCCCTCTAGTTTTCAGATGTCGGTTAACAATTCAGTGGCGACCTTTCCATTTTTCGGTCGATCAAGCCCTTCGCATGATCGACCATAAAATCATCAGAGTCAACTTTTCATGAGTGTCGATCAATCACCTCCATGGCCATGATTGATCGCCCTTTCCTTCTGATCACCCGCTAATTTAATTTTCCAATTTATCGATCAATCATCGTCCTATTAACGATCGACCGCATCGCCTTCTATAATACCCTGACTTTTTAAGTCAGAATTTAATAAGAATAATTGGAAATAAATTGAAGATTTTTGGATTAATTGAAAAATTATTAGGGTATTAGCAAAGACGTAATCGTCAATTATCATCAAACGATATTTGGAATAAATCGAGAATTGGAATTGAGTTGAAGATAATTTAATTAAATAAAGAATTTAATTAAATTATTAAAGAGAGCTTTAATTAGGTAAAAATATGATTTAAATTAAAAGAAATTTAAATTGAATTAGTGGGATGATGTTGAACTGGTTGGTTCTCGCCGGTTTGGTCCGAATTGGCAGTTTGGTTTGGTGAATTGGTCCACGGTTGGCTGGAAAATAAAGAAGGGGGGGGGGGTTTCTTCTTGGCCTTCGACCTTGTCACAATAGAAGAGAAGAGAACGAGGGAGAAGAGAGAAGACAAACAAGGGAGACAGCCAGCGATGAAGAAGGAAAGCGAGCGACGGCGACGACGGGTCCGGCGAGCGTGTGGGCGATGAAGGCTCAGGTGGCGATGTTCTGGCAGGTGGCTGTTGATGAAGTGGAGCGCAAGCCGCGGGCTAGGGCTCGGGATCGATGTTCTGCAGGTGACGATTTCTGGCTTCGGAGGAGGCGTTGTTGAGGTAAGCTCAGTCATTCTTCCTCCTCCTTTGATTTCGATCAATCGGGCGTGGCAGGGACGCTTGGAGCTGACAATTTCACGATGGATGGACAAGAAGGCTCGCGTTCATGTTGGACCGGCTGAAAGCCTGGGTTCAACTTACAGTTGGGTTCCAACCGATGATGACGAAACCAACAACTCAGCGTGGGGAACACTCTGCAAAGCTAGGCTGTGCTGGTCAGGCGTGCAATAGGAGCTACGCTCTACCTTCTGGGAAGTGGTAGAATGTTGTCTTCTGGCAGAGTGTTTGTCGAGGGCAAGATAAAAAGGGCAGAGGAGTGTCTCCTGGAGATGGAAATCCCCTCAGGTGTAGCTGGGAAGGTCGAGTGTCCCCTTGGTGTTAAATTACAGTGAAGGGACAAGAAGTGAGGGCTTGCGGGAGAATGGAGAGCTAAAGGCCGAGAGAGGTTCTGGAAATGTTGTTGCCTGCACTCGAGTATAATGATTATGCTTCTCTGGTTTTATGGGTTATGTGATGTTTTCCTGCTCGTGGTTGAACATTGAATAGGATTGAATAATGGCTTGGTTGTTAAGTGGTCTGTTGTGAGGAAATTTGTCTATGTTGATTGATCTTGTTGCTCTCCATGTTTTGTTATTGTTTTGATAGATATTGTAGAGAAAATCTGCTCTGTTAAATAGGTTGAAAGTGATCTTTTGTTTGATTAGATTCTATTCTACATCTTTTGGATTATTGCTGGATAGACAATGGAGAATTTATGTCCTATTGGATAAATTTCAGATTATTGGATAATAATTACATTTATGCCCTGCTATTTATGGCTTTGATGATTGTGAAAGATAATGATGGACGTCGGTTAAGTGATTTAAATGACATTTGGATAGTAAAACCTTGTTAAGTAAATGAATAAGAGTAGGGTTCCCTGTGCATTTACAATTTTAATGGATATACTCATGTATTGGAAAATGCTCTTACCGCTTGATGGAATGTGATGGAAACTAATGCTTTGTTAATGCACATAAGTGTTTGACTTCACGCACCTTGATGTAAGGTGAAACTGGAATCTTTGTTAAGTTATGAAATCTACGGTTTGTTAGGGTAAAAGATGATGAAATGTGTTGGTTGTTGTTGGATATCTTCTGTCATATTGTTTTGGTTAGTGTTGGCTGAATTTTATTGGACGTTAAAAATATGGATAACATTCTCTATTAGATGACATATCTCATTGACTTGAATTTGGTTCATTAGTGGATGAATATATTCTGTCATTTGGTTTGGGTTTCTATATTCTGCTATTGGATACATCGAGAAGATTAATTGTCCACTGCTAAATCCTTGTGCGAATGATAATGTTAAGGATAGTGTATATTGTGGTCATATACTCAGTTGGTTCATATTCGTGTCATTAATTAGATTGATATATTCTGGAAATTAAATTAAGTTATTGTACGCTACTTGGTTGATAATGTGGTCCCAAGCCTAGATTCGGTGTTGTTAATTAGGCACTGAAATATGGGTCTGTAATCTACGGATAGAATTACTTGGTAGTTGCCATGTGTTAAACTTAGTTTTTTTTTATGCTATCGATTGAGATTAATTTATTAGACTGAGTTATAATTAATGAAGCAGTTTCGTCTATAAATCTCTACTAAGTAATGAATTAGAATTTAAGTTAAGAAAAGACGACGAGACTAATAAGTTGATTAATCAGTAGATTAATAATTAAATGTTATTAAATTGTGAAGGCATCAAAGAGGAAGAAAATGATAACGAATAAGCGTTGAATGCTTTAAGCAATTGAGGTAAGTGATATGCATATGTTTTGGTCTTCGAACCCTACATTGTAAGAATAAGAGATGCATGTTTCGTTGCTTACCGCTTTCCTAGCATGTCTACAGTTTTAATAGCATGTTTTGTTGTTTAGTGTTTTAAATAGCATGCTTCGATGTTTATCGTTTTAAAGTATGACTACAATTATTAATCACATGTTTCGTTGTTTACTGCTTTCCAAGCATGTCTACAGTCTTTAATAGCATGTTTTGTTGTTTACAATCTTTATTGTTTACCATTTTTCAAGCATGTCTCTAGTTTTATATTACTTGCTGTGAATCACACGTTTGAATGTTTATTTATGTTTTCATATGACTATTAGAAATTGTGTGCATTCACGAGCATCATGCATCACGATTTTCTAAAGCGCAAACGAAAATGGATTTTGTGCACGATTTTAAAGAATGGTTTAAGGGATGCTCACACAGGCTAAGTGTACAGTGTTCTCGAGGGTTGATCACCCGAAGCAAACTACCATCATTTGGGTTAGGACTATCCAGTTTACCATGAAAAGCGAAACAGATAATAAACGAGAAACAGATAATAAATGAGTAACAAGTAAAATAAAGAAAAGAAAAAGGCAATGATATGATGCGAGCCGTTTAAGCCTTTGTGGCACGGCCGCAGCAAGCTTTCAGATTATGCCATCGTTGCTAGCAAGCTTTAGGATTATGCCATTGCTACTTGTATCCGTTGCAAGGTCCCTGGATTATGCCGGAACAGTCCCTGGATTATGCCGGGACATAATGGCCAATGATTATCAGACTTTCGAATTATGCCATCTCTGCTATATCAGAGGTAAAAGACGAAAACGATGAATAAAAAGTAAAAGACTGACGAAGACGATGATTAAAACATAAAAGATAAAAAGATAAGAAAAAGAAGAGAACTTAAACTGCATACGATTTTAAAGATGCACAGCATGGGCATATAGTAGCATGATATGTAATATCACTTACTGAGCTTTAGGCTCATAGGATACTACTTGCGATGTAAGTACAAGTACAAGAGAACAAAGAAGAACAGGTGTAGGTGCAGTTGATGAAGGATTTGCGCGGGTGAGACTTGCGGCTGGTCAGGCTAATGAATGTAGTGAGCAACTGTAAAACATAATTAATACTTTAATTAATTGTCTGCAAATGAACTATTTTACGCTTTCGCTTCTTTTTCAAAGAAAATTAATTTACACTTCTGCCATGCTTTAATAAAACCCGTTATGTCTTCGTAAAAGACTTTATAACGACTTCCGCTTCTTTTTCAAAGAAAATTAATTTACGCTTCCGCCATGCTTTAATAAAACGCGTTATGTCTTCGTAAAAGACTTTATAATGACTTCCGCTATGTTTTCAAAGAAAACTTAATTTACGATTCCGCTATGTTTTAAAAAAAGATTTTATAACGTTTCCGCATTTTATTAATTGGATTTTCATAACGAGTTTAACGAAGGGTTAGTAGCGATCTGGTTAGACGCACTCTGATATTTCTTTAAAAGAGTTTTAAATAAAGAGGGTTTTAGTGGTTAATAAAAGTTTTAAATTTTAGCGTATTTTTAAAAGGTTACGAAAAACCGGGTCGTTACACCTTCAGACTACCATTTTCCTTTTCGCAGCCAAGATTGACCGCTCTGCTACTTCACGATCAACTATATATACATATATAGACATATATATATATATATATATATATAACATAACCACTACTTCGCCACCCCTCTTAATATACATCACTTAATCTCTTACTTTACTTCTAACACCATTCCCTTTTTAACTCTAATTATCTTTAAATAATTCTCCAACCAATTCCAATAATTCTCAACAACTTCATTATCCTAAAAATGTAACAACTCGAAATTATAATTCACTACATCTAAATACGTTTTCCCTTGACCAATACCTTAATCATCTCGTTCAACCCCTATTAACCTCAATATCATCACTTAAGTCTTATGGTTAGCACTACGAAAATTTGGAGTATTACAATCATATTCTCGCGTTAAGAATTTTGTGACAATATGAGATAGTGTGATATCATAAACTAATTTGAGAAGATTAGACAAGACATTGAATGATTAGAATTAAATAAAGGATATTTACACTTTATGATTAGTTTATGGATAAAATGATTGTTACTTGTAATGGTTTAACTATTTTAAGATTTAGTAAGAACATAACTTGTAGAAAACTTTGAAGTTAGATCTGAATTGAGAAAATAATAGAATGTGAAAATATAAGATAAATGAGAACATGATAATTTAAGATGAAACAAATTATTCAACAATATGCCTTATGATATAGTTTAAACGGATAATTAGAAATGATGTCAGAGTTTATGAGATCAAGGTAAAGTTAAGAAAGTTATGCATATGTTTTATATTGAAGTTGATATTTTAAATTGATCATTACTCAAGGAAATAGACGTCATTTTTACAAAAGAAATAATTAATAAAGAGAAATTAAGTGATGTGAGAATTTGTAATGATCATGATTTAGAGAAAAGCTTGATTTTAAATTTGAGTTGAGGATTCAGTTGACTAATGAGTAGTAGAAGTGTTGAGGATTGTATGATAAAAATATATTGGAATGTTTAGTCTAAGCAAATTTTGAAAAAAAATAAAAGTTGGACTTTATTTAAAAAATAGTTATATATAGTCCATCAATGAAAGTTGAAAATCTTAAGTTCAAAATTTATATTTAGATGTCAATTTGGAATAAGCAATGTCAGAAGAATGTGTGAAAGTTATATTCTAACAAGAGTAATTATAATAATGGTGATGAAAAAAATTGAGGGCATAGGATTAAACAAATTTGAAATTTCTTTCTTTTTAAAACAAAACATATCAGAGTGCGTCTAACCGGATCGCTACTGATTCTTTCTTTAAACTCGTTAAAAAAGCCAATTGATAAAATGTGCGGAAGCGTTATAATAAAACCATTTATGTAAAACGTTGCGGAAGCGTAATTAAAATCATTTAAGAAAGAAATACTAAACTATTGAAATACTGCGTTAATCAGAATTTAAACACTCTTCATTTACAATTTAGAAAACTTAATTAAATCTCAACTGACTATCTTTTACCCTCTTTATGTCTGGCCAGCCATGAGCATCTCTCGCGCTTGCAAACCCATCATCTGTTGCCTTTATTGTCTAATTATCATCTTTCGCTATTCCTTCCTAGTCCGTGCATTCCACATAGCGTAATAAGGAAAAAGGGGAAATGCAACATGAATGCCACTCTTTAGTTCTTTTTGTTAAGCCCTTCATTTCGTTATTACTATTTTCTATTAGTCGTCCGTTCTTTCGTTGGGGTAGCCTCTTGTGGGCACCTTTCTGCCAGACTACAACTAACCTCCTTTGGGCATACTGCTGCCAGGCTAGTCACTAGTCTACTGTGGGCACCTTACTGCCAGACTGCAACTAACCACCTTTGGGCATACTGCTGCCAGGCTAGTCACTAGTCTCCTATGGGCAAACTAGCGGCCAGGCTAAACTAGCCTCCTAGGGGCAACTAGCTGCCAGACTAGACCCATCGTCCTATTATCCTACCATTCGTTCTTACATTTTCCTCACTCATGTGTGCATCCTATTCTTTCTATTAACATAGTGCATGAACATACATTCTTAGTCTATCATGATGCATGATGCTTCTAACATAACATTAACAAAAATGGAAGTGCCCATATAAAGGAAGTAACTGAATAGCAGGAATTAAAATGCAATACAATGAAGACTACCAATAATAGAACAATGCACAGCAGAAAACATTCATAATATTAATTACAGGAATTATCATGCTAATTATCCTAGTTAACTTCCTAGTCCATTTACATGCTCCCTACATTTATCCTTCCCAGTGATTATCCTACTTAGTTATCCTAAGCGATTGTCATGTTCCTGAGTTGATTCCATAATTTTATTATACTTAACTAGTCATGTTTTGGTTTAACTAATCATGCTTTGGTTAATCGGGAAGTAACATGCTAAAGACACAAAGTCGTAATTGAGATCGTAAGTAATACCAAGAAGACAATATCAAAACAATTACAAAACATTAATTCACTTAGTCATTGAACCCTTAACTCATTCACGTTTACTTCGTTCTCTTTTCATCCTCTTTATCATTATGTTCTTTAGAAAAGTAAAACGTTGATTATGTATTTGAAGTGCGCATTGAATGAAAGTGAAAACGCATATGAAGAAAGGTAAATAATACTTGCATTGAAAGTAAAGCAGCATTGAATCGAAACAGTGAATGCATACAAGTACATAAACATGCAAGGAATTCATTAAATCTAACATGCTTAGTAATTAAACATACTCACTAATTAATCATAGTTAATTAACATACTTGCTAATTATGATTAACATGCTCGCTAGTATTCACGTTCAGTTAATTAGCCTAGTTAATTAACATGCTTACATTATTAATTATCATTAAGTTATTAGCCGGCTTGCATGCTTGGATTTACAAGATTAGTTAAATTATCCTAAACATGTTTGCTAGATTAATTAACATACTAATCAGTTAATTATTTTTAACATACTGCTTAATGTTAATTAATTAACGTGCTATTGCTAACGTATTCAAGGGTTGAGTATTACTTACAACTAGTTAATTAGTCATACATGCAAACTTGTAAATTAGGCATGGCATGATCTAGTCAATTTAACATGCTAAACATATTAACTATAATTTACCTACTAATTATTTAACATGCTTAACTAGTAATCAAGTTTAGTTAAATTAACCTAGTTAACTAATATGCTACCAATTAAACATGAAATTCAATATGCTAATTACACACTACGATTCACTAGTCAATTTACATGCTCAACAAGTAATTATTAGAATTAACATGCTTATCGAAGGAATTAACAACTATGAATCAAACCTCTAGCAAACATGCTTACGTAAGCTATTTACCCTAGTTAAGTATAAATTATTGGTTAGGTTGAACATGCTTCGCTTTGTTATTTAATAACTAATTAAGTGATTAAACTAATTAATCGACGTATTCACACCAAACAACATGTAAAAAAATAAACAACAGTTGTAAAGGAAATTTCGGTTTGTTCATGCTTATCTCATCCTCACCCATTTCTCATCACTTTCTCATTCTCTATTTCTCATCATAACTAACAATACCCATCATAACTAACAATACCACTTTGCAGTAAAGAAATCACACAATTAACAAAGAATTGCAAAACATTCTAACTCTACAAAGCATTAGCAACATTATCAAGGCAACAACATACTAACAAAACATACAACTAGCAATAAACTTCACTAACATTAAGCTAACATGCATTTAACTAATATTAAGCTAACATCAACACTAGCTCACCCACCTATACTTGTGGTATAGGGCTTCAATGGCCAAAACAACTTAAATCCCTTACCTCGAATATTTAACGTGTATCTGTGCTTAACCGTTATCTTCCTTTCTCCTTTTCCAATACCTAAGAAATTTTGAGAACAGCCAACTAATCCACGCAGCCAACCCGTGTTGAGACAAACCAGTCGGATCATGGCACCAAATCGGATTCGCGCTACCCTCGCGAATCGCCGACCATCCCGACGCCTCACCTCACCGTTCACTGCTCCCTCGTCGTCTGTATCGACCCTAATTTTCATAAATCCTTTAAAATGAGTTAAAATTTCAAATTTTCTTTTTGAAAGTAAATCAGAGTGTGTCTAAACCGAATCGCTACCAACTGTTCATAAAACTCGTTATAAAATCCCATTTTTTGTAAAACTTATGCGAAAGCGTTAAAATAAAAACCAATTGAAGGCATAGCGGAAACGTAATTAAAATCATCATTTAGAAAATTTAGCAGAAACGTTAATCATTTGAATGAAAAGACTAACAAAATTAAATACACTTTAAATAAAACTTGTGTAAATTACAACTTAGACAACTTAATTAAAACCATTTCTCTTTTACCCTCTTTATGCCTGGCCAGCCGTGAGCATCCCTCGAGCGTGCAAATCCATCATCCATGGTTGTTCATCCTTTGTTCATCTTTACCACTTCTAGTCCATGCATTTACTTTACTTACAGTACCTACATCTACACCACAAGCAACTGTAAGCCCAAAGGGCTTAGTAAGGAAAAAGGGAAATGCATTATACTTATGACTCTCTTTAGTTCATTTGGAATGGGAGCCACCCATACTAATTCTTTCATTACGTTTATTCTTTCTTTTTTTCTTTCTTTCTTTACTCGTACTTCGAGCTGGAGATTAGAAGAACCCATATGAGATGGTATAGTAGGTCGGACCTAACCTCCTATGGACAACTATGTCCCGTTCCCGATATGGTAGGGGCATTTCCTAATTGTCAGACTAGGACAGCTAGCCATCCGCCTTCTAACTCCCTTAATCATAGTCTTTGGTCTTTTCTTTATCGTTTTACTTTCCTTACCGTGCATGTGAGTACCACCCCGTGGGGGTACTCCCTACTTTGTTTCTATTACATGATGCATGACCATACATTCTCAACCTAATATGATGCATAATGCTTCACAATATAACATTCATAGAAATTGAAGTGCGCATTTAAATAAAGTAACGGTAATTGAAAATGCATATAAAAGAATAGCAGTAATTGAACGTGCACACAAGGACAAATAATAACAATGGAACACCCGAATAAAGTACAGTATGTGAAGAAAACAGTTATAGAACTAAATGAACAACGAGGAACATGCTGAATATAAAATTCACAATAGTAAAGGAACATATCGGATCACAAACGACGTGCATATGGAAGTAAGGTATAATTTAATTAACATGCTCGAAAAAGGATTGCTATTATCATCTAGTTAATTACCCTAATTAAATTTCATGCTCAAAGTTACTAAATCATGCTCAAGTAAAATAATAATATGCTTGTTCAAGTAAAATATAAACATGATTGCTCAAGTAAAATTATAAACATGCTTGTGGTTTTCTTTCTTGATTACATGCTCAATTGGCGTACTTAGTCACATACCCTAGTTAATTGGTTAAGCTTGCTTAAGTTGATTACTTAATTTAGTTGAGTGAATTAACATGTTAGTTACTTAACATACTTAGATTGATTAACATACTCATCGGTTAGCTATTAATTGAACAACTAGTTATCTACATTTAACAATCAAACATGCTAGTTAATCAATCTAAACATGTTGGTTAATTGAACATGCTAATCAATTTAATTTAACATGCTAATTACGCTTAATGGTCAATCAAGTCTAATTAATTAACATACTTGAGTTTGCTCTATTTAATTTACATGCTCAATTACTATCTATAATTATTGCTATACTACGATGAATTGATCAGTTAATTAAACATGTTCATCTAATTATCACAGTAAATTAAGCATGCTAGAATTAAGAGTGTAGTTGTTTCTAGTTAACACTATCACTAGTCATGCTTAGATTCATTCGTTGAAATCAATCATGCTCAAAAGATTATAATTACGACTTAAGTAGCTTGCATGCTTGATTAAACGATTTGGTTAGCCTACTTAATGGATTTACAATTAAACATGCTCAGCATGATCAGTACTTTATCATGCATCAAGTTTAGCAAATTACTCAATTAGAAATGCTCAACTTCTAATTTAGGAACTGTAATTTAAGAGCTGTATTTAAATGTGCTTGTCGTGAGTGAGAGAACCATCCTTGTAGAGCAACACAATTGAAAGAACAATAGCCATACTATGCATCAACCATTTATCTTTTCATGCATTAGAACATTCGTCACCCTTAGACATTAGCATTCATCTTTCTTCATTCAATTAGGCCTTTGAATCACATACTGTAAAACAAGCTAATCTACATTGGAATCACTTAACATACAATAAAACAATGCTAAACTACAACAGGGAAATAACACAGAATAAGCAAAGGAATAGACACAGGAACGCAACACTAGCAGTAGGCATAACATTTAGCATTAAACATTTTAAGAATAATACTTTAACTCACACACCCATACTTGTGATGTAGGGCCTCAATGGCCAAAATACCCTTAATCCTTACCTCGAGACTTATCACGCATTCGCATTTCGTCGTTATCCTTCTTGTCCTTTTTGATACCTTCACAATTTAGCAATATTTATCATTAATCTAGTTGATTAATCAACTAATAAACATAGCATCTCTTCCCTATTCTAAATCCTTACAAATTCTAGGAACTCGTTGACACCTAAATAGAACATAGTTTATTCCAATAAATTAATCCAATTACCGAGGCTTGTTTCCACGCAACCTAGCACATTCATATTGATCATTGTCCAACAATCCAATGATAGAGCACTTTGTACATATATTCAATTTTATCACCAACCATTACCAGTGAGTTTATTCATGCTTCATTGAGGAATTCTTGATTGGATAACTCAACTAATTAAAGTAATCCAACAAACTACTCAATATTACGGTTAGACTCCATACAGAAACTAATCCATCACCAACGGGGCATAATTCATACATTCAGCTTCCAAAAAAATCCATCTAGAACACCAATCAATATTCACAATTACAGAAGTACAGCCAAAGTTAATTTGTAATCGAGCATTTAAGTCCAAATGCTTAAATCCACAAAGAAGAAGCCTCACCTTCAGAACAAGGCATATCCGAGAATCGTCCCTGCCAAATGCGAATCGCCAAACCAGCTCGTCGGTTGCTACCACCACGCCATCGTCGTCGAGCCTCACCGGAAGTTGACGGAGCACCGCAGCACCGAACGCCAAATCGACACCCGAGCCCGTCGTTCGTTTGCACGCCGCTGGACAACATCAACACCGCGCACCCGAGCTCGCCGGCTGCCGACTCGTTGCCGCGCTTCGCCGTTCGCCTGACCGAGACGAACCCGAGCTCGAGCGCCGTCTCCCGATCGCAGGTCGCCTCTCTCTCCACATAATTTCTTCTCGATTTTTCTTCAGCAAAACCAACTCTCTCTTAACCTAATTTTAGCCCCCTTTTTAATTTGTTTCTAAACCGAACCGGATGCTCGAACCGAACCGGTTCAGCTCACCCTCCCTTCTTTACTTAATTTCTTTTTTAATTTTTCCTATTTTAATTCTAATTAATTAATATTAAAACATATTTAAGTGTTAAATATTCGTATCGAATATTAACCGACCCAATTTCAACTCTCGACTTATCCCAAATATTGTTTAAAGATTTTTACAGGTTCAATTTAAATTTCTTAATTCTATTTCATAAATTGATTTTTATCAATTAAATCTCTAATAATTTCTCTTAAATTATAACCGAACGATTATGTCCTTGGTAATACCATAATTAATTTTCAATTATTCTCAATAAATTTTGATATAAAAATTTGGGGTATTACATCGTCGCCGCCCTGCCGTTGTCGAGAATCACCGGAAGGTCGACGAAACACCGCAGTACCAAGCGCCAAATCAACAACCCCAAGCCCGTCATTCGTTCACACGCCACTGAACAACATCAACACTGCGCACCTGAGCTCGCTGGATGCCAACTCGTCACTGCACTTCGCCGTTCGCCTGACCGAGATGAACCCGAGCTCGAGTGCCGTCTCTTGATCGCAAGTCGCCTCCCACCTCTCGGTTCTCTCCCTGTTTCTCTCTCTCTCTCTCTCATTTCTTCTCTTTAAAACTAATTAACACTTAACCTAATCTTTTTCCCCCCTTTTCATTAGTTAAATTCTGAACCGGAAACTTGACCACATGTTCCGGTTCTTCTATTGAGCCGGTTCACTTCTCCAATATCCACTTAAAATTAATTAATCCCCTCCTAATTTAATCTCACTTAAATCTCTATTATTTCTTAATTTCTTATTCTAAATTATTTATCTCAAATATTATAATTTTTATTCATTATTTTATTATTTATTTTTAATTACATATATTTTCATAAATTATAATTTGATAAATACGTCCTTGATAATACCCTGATAATTATCCAATTTAAAAAGTCGGGGTGTTACAATAGTGGTTGATTTTTTAATTTCCCCTTTATCTATTAAACATAAATATATATTAATTTTGTATAAAAATATAGTCATTTTTTTTTTTTTTTTATAAATAGGAATGTGAGACAATACAATGAATTTAATATAATTCCTCGTGTTGTATTATAGTTTAAATGATTATATAATATGAAATAAAATTCTACCCCGCCTGTAAACAATTTCCTAGGAGATATTAATTTATAAGAAAATTCATACAATGTGGATAAGGACATTATTAGTACTTCAAAATACCTTTCAATTATTTGTGAGACAATTTGTTATGGCTCTTAGGTTTAGGGTTCAACATTCAAGCACATACAGGAGACTATTAGTTGGACAATTTGGCCCCAAAAGGGAAAAAGAATAAACTATGAGGGCTTATATGCAGATAAAATAAATATTGTTCCGTCACCGTGAGTTTTCGGGTCCCCGCCTCCCGTCTGACCAATGTCTTCCATACGATTCTTCCTCAATAATCAATTTTCATGGGACTGCTTCATGATCACAATTTCTTGTTAAAATATCTGAAAAATTCATTTTCGGTCGACAAGCAGGGGGGAGGGATCTTTACTCAAAAAACAAACGAAAACTCAGAAATTCTCTCGGGAAGTTGTATTTCGCTCTCAGATTCGGTAGTGAATGGCGTCTGGGTCGTCAGGTCGGGCCAACGCGAGCTCTAAGGGGTTCGATTTTGGTTCTGATGATATACTTTGCTCGTACGAGGACTATGATAACCAAGACTCTTCTAACGACGGCCATGGTGATGCTGCGGTGTGCGCCAATCCGAGCAAGGTATGGTGCTGTTGGTGAGCCTGGTAGTTATTTTGTTCGTTTAGTTGGGGTTGTGATTAGGGTTTAAGGTCTCGAAGATGATTTGATTTTGGATGTGTTTTCTGTTTGTCGATGCCGTGGACCTGTGTTCGCAGCTTACATGCTCGTTAGTTTCATTAACGTTGAGAAAATTGTAAAAGAGAGAAGCTCGAGGCTCAATGAGAATAATTAACTGAGAAGAGTCGCATTAAGGAATTCCAAATTCCATGCAAAACAAGCGTAAATGACTTTAGGTGGTATCTTTCCCTGATTTATGGATGTGGCGTTTTCTTGGATAAGAAGAAGCAGGGATGTAGATCATAGGAATGGCTATGGAAACCTAAATTTAATAACTTGTTTCTTTCAATGCAAATATGGTTTTCTCCACAACTTAATTAATTAGTTTACAAACTTTCTCTATTCATTTCTGAGCAGGATTTTAATAAAAGTAGAGTGACAAGATCTGCTGTTTTTCCTGCTGCTGTAAATAACCAGCCAGAAGATTCCTTAAACCAAGATGTTCTTTCTTCAGTTGATAGAGGGATGAAAAAACACACTGACAGTGTTATGCGCATTCTTGAAGGAATCAGTTCACGCTTGTCTCAGCTGGAAAAGTATTGCTACAACCTTGACAAATCAATTGGAGAAATGAGAGCTGATCTAGTTCGTGTTCATGGAGAGGCGGACTCAAAACTGAAATCTCTTGACAAACATGTTCAAGAAGTAAGTCACAACTTAAAAATTTTCATGCTCTGAAGTAGAAGAATAATGTCTTACTAGCTTGCTCAAAAGATTTGTGTCTAAGCCATCTTCTGTGAGTTACTATATTATTTCTTAATAAGATTTAATAGCTGATTGTTGCTCATTTAAGTTTCTTTAATAGCTTATATTTGATCAGTGTTGATAAACTACGGCTGTTCGAAAACTGTCACTGAACAAACCATTTTGCATGCATGTTAAATGCTTTTGCCCCTTTATAATGATGCTCTGTATGTGTTTGTACCTTTTTCACTAAGTGTCAACAGAAGAATCATATGGTCTCAAATGTGGCAGTGGGGAAGAAGGCTGTTAGCAAGTTAGTTTCTCATATTATTTGTAGCATTTGGTATAGACGGAATGTGACAAAGTTCAATGAGAAATCTTTGGATGTAGAGATGCTTCAAAATTCTTTTTGCAATACGCCGCCTTTTTGGCTGGGTAGAACGTCAAAAATTAAAGGCATTCTTTTGTAAAGTCTTTTAGGGTGGAACATTTTTCAGAGCTCCGTATTTTGTAAAAACTTTTCTTAATTAATTAAATACATTGGATAAAAAAATTGTTTATGAGCTCTTGTGAAAGAGTGTAGAATTCTAAGATAATTCCAATAAGTTCAGTTTTTGATTATTGCATGGCCCAAGGATGGTATTGTCTTAGTCAGTTCTTTGGATAAGGGTCTGAATGGTGGTACACTCAATTAATTCATTGCGGGAGAAGACGTTGAAATTGAAGGCACCCCCTCTTGCAGTTTTCTTTATCTGGCTTGCATGTCATGTGTCCTCTTTGACAATTTCAAGAAGAGAGGTTTTGCTGTCCTTAGTCGTGTACCTCTTGTCTGAAAGGAGGAAGATGTTAATTATTTTCTTTTGCATTGCAACGAGGCTTACATTTGTGGTGTGGAATGTGGGTATGGTTTAATAAATGCTGGATGGTGCCTAATTGGGTAATGGGTTTTATTGAAATGGCGGGGTTTTGGGGGAGTTAGAGAAGACAGGTGTGGTCAAGCTTGATAGATATTGTATTTTTTTTTTTTGGTTCATTTGGACGTTGAGAAAGTGATTTTTTTATGGAGAGACTCTTGACATAGAGTCATTAGACTTTCTTTCTGTAATACTCTTCTATGGTGGGGAAATGGGTGATTCGATTGTCCTTTCCTGGGTAGTATTTTTGAAGGTTGAAATTTTTCAAAGCTCAGACTTTTTGTACATATCTTTACTCAATATGCCTACGTTTTATGGATAAAAAGAAAAAAAATGTCACTCTTTATCACACTTCGGTGAAAATGCCATGTTTCTAACTCATATGTGGTGATGGTGCGTCTATCTGGTGCTCGTATTTTCTTTAGCAACTTAAACTTTCTGGGCTGGTTGGAGGCGTAGGAGGAAAGCATTTTGAAGTATGCTCTTTTGTTATGGATGGCCTTTACGCCTCAATGAGGATTTGATATTTGAGGCACATTCAACAGTTATTGTCCTACGTGTTCATATCATTGTCCATTGTGGCAAAGAATGCACTTCTATGAATCTGTTTTTAGGTAAGTAGATTTGGACTTGACTTCCTCCTCATTTTTAATGAATATTCCAGTTAAACATTTCCTCTTTGTCCCAAATGCCTCCACTGTCGAAAATTAAAATATTACCTTTTTTCTTGGGTTTTTGAATCTGGTCAACTAGGATAACTTGTGATTACGGGGTTTAAGTGAAAACAAAAATTGCAGCTTTCCTCCTACGATGTCAATATAGCCTTTTGATTTTGCATTTTGGACTTTCCAAAGAGTTTGCAGTGTTAGAGCTTATTATATATGCTTCAAGGTTTTTATGTTTTACGGTTCTGTCATTCAGGTCCACCGATCAGTTCAGATTTTGAGGGACAAACAAGAACTTGCTGAGACTCAAAAAGAGTTGGCCAAGCTTCAGCTTGTCCAAAAAGAATCAACTTTGTCAAGTCATTCGCAATCTAATGAGCAGAGAGCTTCGCAACAACCATCTGAGCCTAAGAAAACCGACGACTCATCTGAGGCAACAAATCAGCAGTTAGCTCTTGCCTTGCCACAGCAGGTTACTCCTCCGCAACAGTCCATTCCACCAGCTGCCCCGCAGAATGTAAGTCAACAGCAATCCTATTATGTGCCTCAGACCCAATTGTCAAATACCCCAGCCCCAGCCCAACTACCTCAGAGTTATCTCCCTCCCAATCCTCAATACCGACCTCCCCAACTTCAAGAAGGGGGTCAGGTGGCCCCACAGTCAATATATTCTCAGCCTCAAAGCCAAACGCCCCAATTCCAACAACCATTTACTCAGTATCAGCAACCATGGCCTCAGCAGCTACCTCCTCAGGTCCAACCACCACAGCAAACTCATGTTCGGCCACCACCACAATCAGTTTATCCTTCCTTCCCTCCAAGTCAACCCACCAACCCTTCCACCCCAGAAACTTTGCCCAATAGCATGCCAATGCAAGTGCCATTTTCATCTATTCCTCAGCCAGGACCTGGTCGTGTAGACACTATGCCCTATGGATATGGTGGACCTGGCAGACCCGTTCTACAGCAGCATCTGGCCCCGCAAATGATGGGCAGTTTTGGTGCACAAGTGGGTGATGGGTATGCAAATTCTGGCTCACATCCTGCTCTTCCTGCAGGAAATGTATATGTGGTGTATGATAATAACGGAGTAAGAACACACAATCCACCTCCACAACCTCAATACAATCCAGGTGGTTATCCTCCTACGAGTGTTCCTCTTCCGAATGCACAACCAATAGCATATCCTCCAACTAGTGTTTCTTTTCAGAATGCGCCACCAGCTACATATCCTGCAACTAGTGCTTCTCTTCAGAATGCACGACCAGCCATTGTCCAGAACTCAAGTCATTCACAATTTGCTCGTAATAATCCTCACTCCGAGCTTATTGAGAAATTGGGCAATATGGGTTTCAGGAGCGATCACGTTGTCGGCGTGATTCAGAGGCTGGAGGAAAGTGGTCAGCCTGTTGATTTTAACTCTGTTCTGGACAGGTTGAGTGGACCACCCTCGGCAGCTCCCCAGAGAGGATGGTGAAGTTAAAAGAAGTCTCATCCCACGATCGAACTTCTGGTCAGTGCCTGTCATTATTGCTTGTTTCGGTATGCATCAATACTATAAACATCCCCCGTGTGGAAATATATATGTTGAGAGATTCAAGAACTGGTGTTTGTAATTGACCTTATTCCAGTGTTTTGTTGGATTGAAATATTTTTTTTCAGAATGAAAATATTTGGAGATTTCATGCTCTTGATAAACGAGAATCTAAATCCCACGTTCGATTGAATACGTAGATTTTACAATCTTCTTCATGATGTTGGATCTTCCTTCAGACAAAGTTGGATTTTGGGTTGCATAAACTGAACAACAAAGACAGATTTAACCACTTCGCGTCCATTGCCGACAGCTTGCTAAATCCATGGAATGAGGGTCAGTATTGTAATTACAAGCAATTGAAACAGTCTTATCTTCCAATGAATGCTTTCATCATGAGAATTGAGAAAGACAAGGACTGGTCGTGAAATCGTGGGTTGGGGTAGCCCCGTTGCAACTTGCTATACCCCCGGCCCCACATCATGCAGATGATCTCTCTTTATTAAAATTCTGCCGACGGTACAAACCGTACTCTTCAACTTTATGTGGCCATGTGGGAAATCATGTCTTGCTCGACTAAATTTGGATTCGGTTTTACTGATTCTTGGGAATGTCAACTAAAGTGGAAAGATTTTTTAATCATTTTGAACAGAGATCGCGATTTCAGTGTAATATATCAAGAGTTAATCGATAATGACTGCTATGTAATCCATGCAAATGAATCCATTTTCCACCATGGCACCTCTGTAAATCTTCTCAAGTCAAAGTTCAATTTAATCTCTCTGTGCTGTATGTTCTGGGAATTTGTATTTCTGATACTCTATTTATGGGAAGCATTTAACTTGTTTCAGAGGAACGGATCATTTGGCTTTCGCTTTCGTTCTCTCGCGTTCCGCTCTGTGCAAGCATTATGGAGACGCCCCTGCTGAGCGGGGAGAGCAGCGGGAGTCACAGTGGTTGCCCGGACGATCCCCATTTGAAATTCAAACGCCGCTCTGACGCTATTACTTATGGCTCGTCGTATCAAAGAGCAGCGGCCCTTGTTGATCTGGTCAGTCCTTTTCTTCCAATCAAATCCCAATCTCAAAACGAGATGACCCAGATAATCGGGCTATTTAATTTGTTTTGTTTTTTACACGATGTGCGGGCTGTTTTCATGCTTTTCTCCCTGTCCCGGAGATGAAAATGGTGAAATCTGTATTGTGTTTTCTTTTTACGGTCATGGGTATTGGGTATATAAATTGGTGGACAGAAACTTTCGTTTTGTCTGAAGTTTTCTAGCTGTATAATTTAGGTTGAGAATTCATTTTGCAGGCTGAAGATGGTGTTGGTATACCGGAGCAGATTCTTGAACATTCAAGCTTTCACAATGCAGCCAAGTTCTACTTCATTTTTATCAGACTTGATTTTATATGGACTCTCAATTACTTTGCACTGATTGCCCTTAATTTCTTTGAGGTTTGTTCTTCTCCTGTATTTTTTTATTAGACTCTAGCTAGATAGGAATATGTTATTCTGACTTGTTTTGGGTTTGTGCAGAAACCCTTGTGGTGCTCCAAACATACCACATATACTTGCAGCGATAGAGATTATTTCTATCTTGGGGAGTTGCCTTACCTAACTAGTGCTGAGTCTCTAACCTACGAGGTATGAGGAAGTGGTGAACTAGACTTTGAATCTTATTGGTTCTTCTGCTCCTAAACTTAGCAATAGTATTTTCTTTTATATAAGAAATGAAATATATTAAAAGAAGAAATTTAGAATACGAGAGAAGGGAAAAATAATTTTCAATGAAATAAGAATGAGAAACACTTAATTTAAAGTAATTTCTCTCTAATCAGATAAACTAACATTAAAAGAATAAATCTAAAAAACTAAGAACAAAAGACTCATTTAGCAATAATGAAAATAATATTATCAAAAAAATCAATAATTAGTTATTTGTCATCAAATAGAATGACATTCTGTGAGGCCAGGTAGCCCAAAAAATTATCCAAACACCTAGTCTGAGTATAAGTTTATATTTTTAAAACTTTCTTCCCCACTATCAGATTCAATAGAGAGAAAAAGCGCATCCAATTGCTCTTTATAAACTCACAATTAATTATGATGTGAGTATTAGTTTCTTCGTGCGCTTGTAGAAGGAACAATAGAAAGCCAAGAATGAGTTCTTCTTCTGAATTTGATAACAAGTATACAATTTTTCCTTAGTAAGAATTTAGGAATACACTTGGTTTTGAATGAGTATCCCTTCTTTCAAACAAAGTTATAATATAAAGAAATTCATTGAAGAAGCATAAATGAGCTGGTAGAAAACAGATTTGGAAGAAAAGTTTGTGTAAGGATCATAAAACCATTTTCCAGTGTTGACAATACTCATTCTTGGAAAGAAAGAAGAGATAACCTCGCGGAGGTTGGAAATCTCAACTAACTTGGGGATATTCATTTCTCTTCAGAAGGGGAGAGAAATCATGGATTGTGAGCTTCATCCACATTGAAGAGAGGGGCAAGAAAGTAGTATTTATTACAAGATAAACAATAAATACTTGGAAAAAAACATCCTCAATTCACCTATCTTTCTAAAATCGAAGTAAGTCTCGAGGCTTCGTTCTCTGCCTTAAACACAATGCAATCCTAAAAACATAAAAAGACAGTGAGATATGCTTCCAAAGATTGCGAAATGAGAAAGGAATAGTGGAATTAGTCACCCAACCAAAAGTCATGAGGCCATATTAAAACTTAGCGTTAGTATTGTGTAGAACCTTTTTGACAATAATATTATGCTTTTTTGGCTATTAATTTTCTGTCTTTGATCTACTTTCCTAGTTATTCGCCATCCTTCTCGATTGAAGCATCAACATTTCTAGAATTAGGAGTATGTTTGCTTACATTAGTTAGAAAATGGCAAATGTTGATGAACACAAGTTTATACTACATGTACTGATAAAATAATTTACAGCAGTATCATTCCTTGATCAGTATAAGATCTAATCTCGTGATGAGAGCGTACTTCTTATAGGACCTGAAATTTGTGCTCATGAAACATAAATTTTCTACAAGTGCTCTCACACATCTTCTCATGTAGAGTTATGTTGTTTTAAGCTCGGTGATAAATATGGTTGTCATTGTTGCACCATCCAAACTTTCTCTTATCACTATGTACTGGATATACTAATTTTTTTTTGCAGCTTTCATGACTTAACTTTCTTTATGCAGGGCGTAACTCTCATGGTGCTTCTAATTCATACTTCCTTTCCAATTACGTATGAAGGGTTCAACCTCTTTTGGAAAAATTCTTTAAATAAATTAAAGGTATGAGTTCATTGTTGTCAATACGATAGTCAAACTGCATTACTTGAACCATGATTCCGAATAATGTGATGATTTGTTATATGGTATTTCAGTTTAGGCAAAATGACAAATCAACCATTGTGGTTTAATTTTTAACAAGGTAACCACTAACGTACGTCTAAATGACAAAACAACCATCGCAGTTACGGTTTCCGTTAACTAGCGCGCCGCCGCAGTGTCCCACCGCGCCCCGACGGCAGCCCGTGTTGCGAAGGATAACAGGCATAAGTGTTGCTGGACGTCGCGAATAGTAGCCACGCCGCCGCGGCGTCCCGGGATGCCACTACGGCGCCCCGCCCCAACGGAGTTACGGGGCGCCGTCGCTCGGGACGCCCCGACGGCGCCCCGGCGGCGTCCTAGGAGGCCGATGCGGCGTCCTAGGACACCGCGGCGGTTTCTCGGACCGGGAATTTATATAAACAGAGAGCTAACTCCTCTCGACAGTAAGAGGCATTTGATCAGCGACTAGCGAACCCTAGAGAAGTGCGAGAGCTGAAGAGAAAGGAATTTTGGCCAAGTTGAAGAAGCTGAAGTGCGACGGCGCCCCGGGACGCCGTCGGGGCGGGGCGCAGGGGCGCAGTCGGGGCGTCCTAGGACTCCGCGGCGGCGTGGCTACTATTCGCGACGTCCAGCAACACTTGTGCCTGTTATCCTTCGCAACACGGGCCGCCGCCGGGGCGCGGTGGGACACCGCGGCGGCGCGCTAGTTAATGGAGACCGTAACTGCAATAGTTGTTTTGTCATTTAGACGTACGTTAGTGGTTACTTTGTTAAAAATTAAACCACAATGGTTGACTTGTCATTGACTTGAAACCACAATGGTTAATTTGTCATTTTCCCTTCAGTTTATCATGTTGAATCCATGTTATTTATTATTATTTTTTTCTCATACAGGCAACTATTTGTTTGACTTTTATTATTGACTTAACTAGCAATTGTGCCATACGTCTTCATCCTGAGTTCACTTTCTCAATATCTGTTAAATGTGACTTATTTTTTAATAATGATCAAGGATAGATTAGTTCTCAGCTTTATATGAGAAATGTTGGGATAAATGTCATTACCACAATAATTATTTTGGTTACTATATAATTGACATCTAAAAAATAGAGTCATATCGAATAAATTCCTCGTTAAAACAACCAGTCATCTAACTTTCAATGCATTTGACATTTAATGCAGCAGAAGCATGAAAAAAAACACCAATGAAAACAAATTTAAAAAGTTGATATATTGACAAGATTATGCGTATTTTCTTCTTACGTTCTACTAACATGAAAAACCATGAATGATCCATTATGGTTTTGAAGAACTTCTGGAAAAGGAAAATCAATCACATGTTTGTTGATTAAAATTTGCATTCTGGTGTTTGTTATCCCTAGCTTTATGGTACATTATATATTCTTCTCCTTTTAGGTTGCTTGCCTTCTGATATTGGTGGCTGACTTACTAGTTTATACTGTATATTTGTCCCCTGTGGCCATTGATTACCTTCCGTTCAGACTTGCTCCATACATAAGAGTTGTCTTTTTCATCATGAATATCAGGTAATGACAATATTAATTTCTTCCCGTATGTGCACACATGTGACTTATTTTGTTTTGTTTATTTTTGTTGGAAAACAATTCTTGAAAATAAAGGGTTCTTTTTTGGCATTTGACGTGTGTATTTCAATTTACTTGGATCTTCCAAAATGGGATCTTTTAAGGGAAACACTGTTTTTTCCATGCCTCTGGAACTAAGAGAGGGCAGGAGATATTGGCGGGTAATGGGAACCTCTTGGACCTGTCTTTATTGCACAACTGTTGAGATGGTTTTTTCTCTCAGTAGTTCTGATAAAATTCGATTAACCCTTATAGCATTCCTCTCAAATTTGATACGATGGTCTTTTGAGGGGTAACTTAACACAGAAAGTTCAAAACATAATATATATAGTAACATGTTTTTAGTTTTGGAGAGAGAAAATTTCCACACTGTGATAAACTTAATGATTTACCACGGAGAGTTTAGTCAATGAAAATCTAAGGGTTTGGCATGAATCACTTAATAAAGGTTCCACATTGACCTAGGTGAATGGTTAGTAGGATAGGAACTGAACTTTACGGTGCAGTATAGGTGTTCTGGAAACAATCAGTTCAGCTAGTCCCTTGATGTAGAGGAAGTAACTTTTTTGGCTTTTTCTCTTCGATTTTTTATATTTTTAATGCTGTGAGAAAAATTGGTGTTGAAAAATGTATTGGTGGCTATGGTTTAAGTTCTATTGATCAAATGTCCTAAGAAATAATCTCATATTGAATACATTCACACATTTGTGCTTATCTAATGACCCAAATATCCAGACAAATTTACTCATTCCTTTTGTTGGTGCTTCTTTGCATGCCTTTGCTATCAGACAATTATGACCATTGATATAGTTTTCATTTGATTCAATTCTTATCAGGGATTTACGTGATAGCATCGTCATCCTGGCTGGAATGCTGGGCACATATTTGAACGTCTTGGTTTGTTCATCATCTTGTCATCTTTTTTTTCTTCTTGGGATGATATTATTAAGTTTAATTTACACTTCAAATAATTCAGGATAATATAGTTCAAGCATTTAACCTATGTAAGATAGTTTTCATAAGGAAATATTATCAATTTTCCTTCCGGAATATTTGTTAAATATCTCTAATTTTCTTCGGTTTCAGGCTTTGGGGATTTTATTTCTTGTTTTCTGCAGTTGGGTAGCATATGTCATGTTTGAAGATACGCAAGAAGGAAAAGCTGTATTTACATCATTTGGTACCACATTATATCAAATGTTTGTTTTATTTACCACATCCAACAATCCAGATGTTTGGATACCAGCATACAAGTAAGAGGTTTCTTATAAGCGAGTAAATTTTTTTTAATCATTTTTAATTTTTTGTTTGCACGGTCGTACAATTTCCTTTTAATGAACTTGATAAACTTTCTGTTTGTTTTGAATGCTGTTTGAAGCTGATTTGCAATCAGTTTCTCATGTTAGTAATGAAAATATTATTGTTTTGAGGTGAGGGGTTGGGCGTGGAATCAGTATGCATAAAATACACTCAAAAGCAGCCGGCAGAAAACTCCTAAAATTTTAAGTTTTTCTTCACCCTCTTTTCTTTCCTTCTGGAGCACTAATGCTACTTAATGCTGTTTGTAATTTGAGAAGAAACATGTAGTATTACACCCTCATTGATATTTCTTGTTATTGGCATCATCATGTTTTTTTAAAAGGATTGTGACATATTCATATCATCTTTGTCATCTGTTTAGGGCTTCACGGTGGTATTGCTTGTTTTTTGTCCTCTATGTGCTATTGGGAGTATATTTTGTCACAAACTTGGTCCTTGCTGTTGTATATGACAGTTTTAAAAGTCAGGTAGTGTGTTTCATTTGATGACCTTGGTGAAAATTAGTTGTTTGATTTGTTTTGTTTCCCAATCTGTAGTTTACTCCAACAATATCAAAATTCAAGGTTTATATTAATATAGACGGCCTTTTCTTGGTGTAGCTCGTAAAGCAAGTTTCAGAGAAGGATCGCAAAAGGATAAGTACATTGCAGAAAGCGTTTAGTCTTATAGATAGTAATGTAAGTTGTCAACTTCAACCTTGATCTTTTCTTGCAATGATTCTTTTGCCATGATTGAGATGTTCATTTCAATTCTTACTCGTTGATTTTCTCTTTAGTCATGATGATCTCTCACTGACTGTATATGGAGTGAATTTGTAATTGGTTCTTAACATTAAAATAAACTAAAGAGAATGATGACTTTGCAATGTTGGACCTTGCTCCTTAGTGAACTGATTGGGGAAAATGACTTTTTGACATCGTTCATGGTTGTTTAGGTTAATTGCACATAAATTATTCCTATTGATGACGATAATACAAAATAAGTAGCAAAGTTTGGCTTTTGAGTTAACTGATGATCGTGGTATTGAACTCTTAAGATAGTGGTGAGAGTAAGAAGAAAAGTGAAAGGATGACCTAATAGCTAAATCAAGTATTAATGGTTAATTATAATTGCCAAATTATGTATTATAATTGTAAATAATGTATTCCTTATTTAGATAGGTTCAATTTAATTTTCAGCAATTGATGTAATTGTCATTTTTCTATATAATGTAGGCAAACTCTCTAAAGAGAGACATTGAATCCAATTCAACATTGATATGATATCAGAGTCCTTCATTTTCTGATTTTTTTTTCCGCTGTCATGGGGGGTTTTCACTTTTCGGACTCTTATGGTTGCTTCTCGGATTTTTGTTGGTCTGACTCTTCCTGTCATCATCGTCATCCTCGCTGTCGTTGTTGGAGAGAGAGATTGTCGGCATTATTTGTTTTGTCGGGTCTCTCGTCAAACTTCAATTCATCACAGGATAGATTGTCAGCGCTTTCTGTTATGTTTTCTCGGTGGGTTTCGGCTCTCTGTCGGAATTTTTTTGGCTCGTCATCTCTGTTGGTTTTGGTAGGACAAATTGTCGGTGCTTTCTGTTATGTTTTCTCGGTTGGTTTCGGCTCTCTGTTAGAATTTTCTTGGCTTGTCATCTCTGTTGGTTTTGGCTTCAACAAACTTCGGTATTCTAGATTTACCAATTCCTTTTTCTCTCTGTGGCGAATATTCAGTGGCAACGACATTTCTTTTCTTTTAAATTATTAATTTTTGGTTCGTTTTATTGCTTACTTTTTGTGGCTCAACTGAGGTCAACAAGTGAGGTATTATTTTCTTATCTCATTGTTGTATAATATTATGGCAAATATAGACTTTTTTTGTGTTCATTTTACTAGTAAAAATTATAATGCCTGAGAATTTCAATTTCAATTATTTGTTATAGGAAAAGAAATATGGGGACAGATTGATGATAGTGATACGATTCCCGATGAAGCCTCTAAATTAGCCCAGTGGAAAATTAAAGATGCTAGAGTAATGACATGGATTTTAGCAACAGTGGATCAATCAATTATTCTTAATTTAAAGCCGTATACTACAGTTAAAAGTATGTGGAAATATTTGAGGAAAGTTTATAATCAAGATAATACTGCTAACCGTTTTCAATTGGAATACAAAATTTCCAATTATTCTCAGGGTGGTCTATCTATTTAAGACTGTTCGAAAATCAGGATATCATCAAATTGGGGTTCACCCAGAAGATATTCTCAAGACTGCTTTTTGAACCCATGAGGGATAATACGAGTTCTTAGTCATGTCTTTCGGCCTCACAAATGCTCTGTCCACGTTCCAAGCGGTAATGAATGATGTGTTCCGAACTTTCTTACGCAAATGTGTGTTAGTTTTCTTTGATGACATTTTGATATATAGTTCGGATATGGATTCGCATTTATGCCACTTTGAGTAGGTGTTGAGGACCCTATAGAAGCATAGTCTGTATGCTAATCGGACTAAATGTCAATTCGCACAAACTCAGGTTGAATCTAGGACATATCATATCAGCTGACGGGATGGCGGCCAATCAATCCAAAATTCAAGCTATGGTCCAGTGGCCTGTTCCGCGCACGATTAAAGAGCTTCGGGGATTTTTGGGACTGACAGGATACTACCGCAAGTTTGTAGTAGGGTATGGGAAGATTGCTCAGCCCTTAACAAACCTTTTAAAAAGGTACAACTTTAACTGGGGACCAGAGGCCAAGACGGCGTTTCATCATCTAAAGGGAGTCTTGACTACAGTTCCTGTATTAGCTCTACCAGATTTCTTAAAGCCATTTATTATCGAGACCGACGCATCAAGAAGTGGAATTGGGGCAGTATTGATGCAAGGCGGATGCCCCATTGTATATTTTAGCCAGGTACCATCTCCGCAGTCTCGGTTAGGCTCAGTTTATGAGCGTGAGCTCAAGACAATTGTGTTTGCTATTCAGAAATGGCGGCCGTATTTATTGGGCCGCCAATTCATTGTACGGACTGATCAGCGCAGTTTGAAATTTCTATTGGTGCAATGACTGGTTAGTACTGATCACCAGAAGTGGTTGACCAAGATCATGAGTTTTGATTTTGAAATTCAGTACCGTCCTGGGATGGAAAATAAGGCTGCTAATGCATTATCTTAACGTCTTATAGATTCATCTCTTTTTACTATCTCCGTTGTCACTCAAATTCCGTGGGGCCAACTTGATAATGAAGTCCAGACTGATCCATTTTTTAGTAAGATACATCAGACATTGCAGTCCGACAAACAAGGGCCAGTCGGGTTCTCGTTACATAATGGCCGACTTTTTTATCAACACTGGGTGGTCTTAGTGAAGAACTCTACCATCATCTCTCTCCTCCTTTAGGAATTTCATGATAGCAGATTGGGGGGGCCACGCGAGAATGGTAAAAACCTATCAGCGCATTGCCGCCGAATTCTATTGGTAAGGGATGAAACGTGATGTTATGGAGTATGTGGTAGCATTTGAAGTATGTCAAAGAAACAAGTATCAAGCTCTTTCCCTAGCCGGTTTACTACAGCCTTTACTCATGCCGGAGCAGATTGGGACAATATTTCTATGGACTTTGTCGAAGGGCTCCCTCGTTCTAACGAGATAAATTCTATTATAGTAGTGGTGGATCATTTGAGTAAGTACGCTCATTTTATTGGCCTTCAACACCCTTATACAGCCAGGACAGTGGCGACGACATTTATCTCAAATATTGTTAAGCTGCATGGGGTTCCCCGCTCTATTGTATCTGACAGAGACAAAGTTTTCTTGAGCATATTTTGGAAGGAACTATTTAAGGCTCAAGCATCGAAGCTACATCATAACACTGTTTATCATCCTCAAACAGATGGTTAAACTAAGGTGGTCAACCGTTGCCTGGAAAGGGTATTGAGAATCAGGAATTTAGAAGGGAGAGTGCAGACTTTTCGAAAGTCTGTAGTTAGATGTTGTGTTCAGTGATTACAATTTTCTGTCAAGTGTTCATCTTTTCTTTCTAACAATTACAAGGCTCATATCAACAACTAATAGGAACAGCAAAGGAAGTGACATGAGTCAAGTTCAATGTTTTAGCTGCAAAGAATATGGGCATATTGCTACTAACTGTGTAAAGAAATTTTGCAACTATTGTAAGAAATCTTGTCATATTATTAAAGAATGTCTCACTCGGCCCTAGACTCGTAAAATCTACGCTAATCAAGGTATAATCAGTTCTTCTGCATCAATTAGTTCAGAGACAACGAGTAATAATACAACAATTACTCCTGAACTTATTCAGCAAATGATTATTTTAACTTTTTCAACTTTTTCAACTTTGGGCCTCCAAGGTAAACATATTCAATCATCTCTACCTTCGCTTGTTGATTCTGGCGCATCTAATCACATGACTAGTTCTTACAGCTCTCTTAATCATGTTCGACCATATAATGGTTCATCTTATATTCAGATTGCTAATAGTGATCAATTACCTTCATCCTACTGGAGACATTAACTCGTCAATAAAAGATGTACTAGTATCACCTGTGCTATCTACTAGTCTAATCTCAGTTGGAAAATTGATCGACAATAATTGTACTGTTTGTTTTTCTCATAATGATTATGTTGTGCAGGATTATGTATCGGGAAGATACTTGCAAAGGGGCCTAAAGTTGGACGACTGTTTCCTCTACATTTTTTCATTCCTTATTTTATTTCATTAACATGTACTATTGTAGTCTAAAAGAGTGAACTTTGGCACAAACGTTTAGGTCATCCTAACTTTATTGTTCTATCTCATTTAATAAACTCTGGTATTTTGGGTAATAAAGATCAATTTTCGTCTTCTCTAAATTTTGATTGTTCTACTTGCAAATTAGGAAAAAGTAAATATCTTTCATTTCTTTCCCATGACTGTCGTGCTAATCGTTGTTTTGATTTAATTCATAGTGATGTTTGGGGCATTACTCCAATTATATCTCTCGACAATAATAAATACTTTGTCAAATTTATTGATGATTACAGCAGATATACTTGGATTTATTTTTTTTTGTTCTAAATCCGAGGTATTTTCTGTATTCAAAAATTTCTTGGCCTATGTTGAAATTCAATTCTCTTCTGCTATCAAAACTCTACGATCTGATTCAGGTGGTGAATATATGTTCCATGAGTTTTAGGATTTTCTACAACATAAAAGTATTTTTTCTCAACGTTTTTGTCCTTATACACCACAAAAAAATGGTGTAGCTGAATGGAAAAATCGTCATTTATTGGATGTTACTCAAATTTTACTACTTGATTCTTTTATTCCACCAAAATTTTGGGTTGAAGTTTTATCTACGACAGTTTATTTAATCAATTTTATCTTCCAGTGTCTTAGATTTTGACTCTCCATATTTACGTCTTTCATTGTAAACTTCCCCATTATATTGCTATGCATAATTTTGATTGTCTTTGTTTTGTTCATTTGACACCTCATGAACGTCATAAACTTTCTGCTTAATCAGTAAAATGTGCATTTATAGGCTATAGCACTTCACACAAAGGTTATGTTTGTTATGATCCATCTTCTAATAGATTCCGCATGTCTTGCCATGTTGTTTTCTTCGAAAATCAATATTTCTTTCCTAGTCATGTTGAAACTTTGCCAGATTCATTTGTTCTTCCTACATTTGATGAATTGAGTCCACCTTCTATTTGATTCAAACCCGGATTTGTGTATGAAAGACAACGTCCAACTTTGCCACTTTTTGAGACTGTCTCGCAATCTGATCTTGATCATAGTGTTTTCACCATGCCTCATGCTAACACGGACATAACTCTTCGACGTTCTTCTAGAGTTGGTAATGTTCCTGATAGGTATGGGTTCTCTCACACATTTCTTCATATTACTTTATCTTCCATTTCCGTTCCATCATGTCATTCTGAAGCTATAAAACATGAGTGTTGGCGTAATGCTATGGCTGAAGAACTTCAAGCACTTGAAGATAATTACATAAGTGATATTGTTACTTGTCCTTCTAATGTAAAGACAATTGATTGTAAATGGATTTACTCGATCAAGCTTTGTTCTAATGACTTTCTTGATCGTTTTAAAGCACGATTGGTTGTTCTCTGTAATAAACAAGAGTATGGAATTAACTATGAAGAAACTTTTGCTCCAGTCGCTAAAATGACTATAGTCCGGGCTATCATTTCTATTGCTGCTTCCCATGGATGGTCTCTTTATCAAATGGATGTAAAAAATGCATTTCTTCACGGGGAACTCAAAGACGACATTTACATGGTTTTGCCTCTTGGGTGTGTCTTCATCATCCTCTTTGAAAGTATATAAACTGAAGCGATCTTTATATGGGTTGAAACAAGCACCCCGAGCTTAGTTTGATAAATTTCAAACAACCTTGATTGATTTTTCTTTCCAGTAAAGTCAATATGATTCATCTTTATTTCTTTGCAAGACATCCAAATGCATTGTTATTCTTCTTGTCTATGTCGATGATATTGTCATCACTGGAACGGATTCTGCATCAATCACTCATTTGAAACATAATCTTCAGACTGCATTGCATATGAAAGATCTTGGTCCCCTTACTTATTTCTTGGGTTTAGAAGTTCATACTATTTCTGGTATTTTCTTAAATCAACATAAATACACACAAAATTTAATCAATTTGGCAGGTCTTCAAGATGCCTCATCTACTGATACTCCATTGGAAGTCCACACCAAGTATTGTAATGAGTACGATACTCTTCTTTTTGATCCTACAACTTATCGTTAGTTGGTGGATAGCTTGAACTACTTAACTATTACACGTCCTGATATCTCATTTTCTGTTCATCAAGTTAGTTAATTCATGCAGAATCCTCGACATCTCCATTTACCTGCGGTTCATCGAATTATTCGATATCTTTGAGGAACATCTTGTCGTGGGTTATTCTACCCATCTGGTTCTCTAATTCATCTTGTTGTTTATAGTTATGCTGATTGGGCAGATTGTCTTGATACTCGACGATCTATCACAGGATGATGCAAGTTTCTTGGGAGTTCTTTAATCTCATGGCGAAGTAAGAAACAAGATCGAGTCTCTAAATCCTCAACTGAGCAGAATATCGTGTCATGTCTTCTGCTTGTTCAGAAATTATTTGGCTGCGTGGACTTCTATCCGAACTTGGTTTTCCACAATCTACATCCACTTTGCTCCATGCTGATAACACTAGTGCAATCAAAATTGCTGTTAATCCTATTTATCATGAGCGCACCAAACATATTGAAGTAGACTGTTACTCTATACGACAGACCTTTGACAATAACATCATATCTCTTTCTCATATCACCACTGACATGCAGATAACTGACATATTCATCAAGGCCATGACACGTAAATGTCACCAATTCCTAGTAAGCAAATTGATGCTTCTTGACCAACCAGCATCAATTTGAGGGGGGATAATAACTAAATCAAGTATTAATGGTTAATTATAACTGTCAAATTATGTATAATAATTATAAATAATTTATTCCTTATTTAGATAGGTTTAATTTAATTTTTAACAATTGATGCAATTGTCATTTTTCTATATAATGGAAGCAAATTCTCTAAGAAGAGACATTGAATTCAACATTGATACGGCCAACTTCTCTTCAGTCAATAAGTTTGCTCTCTGAGAACTCACTATACTAATAGAAATATCTAAAGATATTGACAAATACTCATTGTTGTGACAATACACATTGACATATTGCTTCTACTCCTTTCTTTGTAAATACGCAGTTTATAAAATCTTTCTTGCGTGCTTTGTAGATGTGTCTGTCATCCTATACTACGTATACTTAACTTTCCCCCGTTATGATAACTTCATTGACCATGGATTGAGCTATTTAAATGTGACTGTTTTCATATTTCTTTCAAAACTCGAAATGTTAATGTTTGACATAGTTACAATGGTAATAATCAAATCATCATCAGCAGAAAATCGGTACAAAAAGAAAATCTCTACAAACTGCATCGGTATTGTCTAGGTTATTTTGTTTCTGGTGTTTCTCTTCCTTTTCAGAATGATGGATTTATTGAAAAAGAGCAGTGCATACAACTGTTTGAAGAGCTGAACAAATACAGGTTCAAAAGCATCCCTTGTTTATTAAATTTCTTGATTTTTCCGAAGGCCTTTAGTGAGAGATGAGGAAATTTGCGGAGGTAGTACTAGAAGTGCTTAAAAAAATTACAACTGTCATGTTCGGCATAGATTAAAAAGAGTGGTAGAATGTTAAGTGGGGTTTCTTGGTCAATTATTGTTGTTACAATTTCTATTAGGATAACATTACTTGATTATCTTGTTGTCTAATATTTGATATTTTCTTGGAATAGCCTTTTCTATTATTTGATAACCTGTTCAAACATATTCTCAGAACCCTATGTTGTTTCATCATGAAAACTAACTTCAATGTTTTGGAAGATTTCTAGATACCTATAACTATTAAGGTGACATGTTCTCTTTTGATACATTTAAAGACAAGCTACTATTAGTATCAGGATTCTGTGAGGTTTTTTCAACTGGGCAGCCTTCAGTGGTTGATGCTTTCAAAATATTGTTACAATGCAACAGAGCAAGAGTAGAATGTCGCCTTAAAATGGAGGAATTTGAAGGATGTGCTTTATTAATGAAATAAATTCTCAATCTTCAATTGTATCTTCACTTTCTGTGTTAAGATAAGCAGGCTGAAAGTGTTGAGAAGAAGAGAAATCAATAGATTTTAATACTCTAAAGGACTTTGATATTTTGAAGATTAATGATAGAAAATGCCTTCACAATTGTAAATTGCGTTGTTGATATGGTTTTCTTTATCTTTTCGGCTGTTTATTATTTTTATTTTACAGCATTCTCAATATGCACACTTTTATAATATTCAGGTCTTTGCCAAAGATATCAAAGGACGACTTTGAATTAATATTTGATGAGTTGGATGATAGTCGTGATTTCAAGGTATGTTTATTGACCTTAGCATGAGCTGGAACTGTGGATTAACATTTGCCATTTGATAGATTTTCTGGGAGGTTTTTGAATTTAACCGCATATCCATTACTTTTAGCCTAACCTTCTTGAAAAATATCACTTGGGATTCCTTTTATCATGATAACCTTAGGTTACGCAAAAAGGAGATGAAAACTTATATGGTTTCAGCAGAAGAGACTTATTTATTTTTCAGTTTTTCATGCATGAAAGAAAATATGTTGTGACATTCCTGGGCATTATCTTTCTATCGTTAGATTAACGTGGATGAATTTGCTGATCTATGCAATGCAATTGCTCTGAAATTCCAAAAGGAGGATACTGTGAGTTTTCATTGCTTTAGAGTTGAAGTGTGATTAATCAAACTTTTATGAGTTATTATCTAAAGTTGTAATTATGGTTGCAGCCGTCTTGGTTGGAACAGTACCCATACTTCTATCATTCATCTGCGTCGGAGATGTTGAAAACCTTCATTCGAAGCCCTAAATTTGGATACTTAATATCTTCCATTCTCGTGTTGAATCTAGTAGCAGTTATTATCGAGACAACAGTAAGGCTGAAGTTCAACTAGTTTTTTATGTTATGTAAATAATTTTTTGAGGTAATTCTATTAATCTAATGTTGAATGATTTTGAATAATCTTTTGTCTTATTAGAGTTTTCTTTTTCTTGTTAAGTTCCAATGATTTAATTGACCTAGTGAGCTGCTTAGCAAAAAAAAAAATTGAAAAATTAAGAATCATGAGGATAAAAATATCTCTTGTAGGTGTTAATTTACAGAACTAAACATGTTGTGGTCTGTTATGGCGGAACGATTGGTTCATACGTCTCTATTCTTAACTACCACAAGTCAACGTTTTTAACTTTTAAGTGAAAATTCATCTGATCTTTTGATTTCTCATATTATTATGGTATAATAAATTCAATGGTGAATCTGGATAATTTCAAATATTCATGGCATTGCAGCTTGATATAGAGAACAGTTCGGGCCAAAAAATATGGCAAGAGGTGGAATTTGTATTCGGTAAGGATTTACTAAAGAAATATATTGTTTGTCAAACACTTCGCATTGATTTAACGATGTAAAAGAGTAAAAAATATTTTAATTAGTATAACAATTTTTCTTGCTCTCCATGAGGATTAGTCCCGCGTTTAGTTTTAGATGCACAAGTTAAAATAACTCCATAATGTGTCTAGTTTAATTTTAACTTTATTATTTTGTTGTGATTTTGATCGTTTAATTTTTTGAACACAGGATGGATATATGTCGTGGAGATGGCTCTAAAAGTATATTCATATGGATTTGAGAATTATTGGAGAGAAGGTGAAAATCGGTTCGATTTTGTTGTCACGTGGGTAATAGGTACGTACTACTTTTGCTACATTCTTCTTTTAAGCTTAACGAATTCTTTCAGCATGTTCTTACTTGACTTTTTATGTGTTTCTAGTAATAAAGCCAATATTCTATTAAGTGAAAGGTTTATTTATATAATAACTCTATGGAAGTTTGAGCATAAACTTGTGGCTATGAAAATATTATTTGACTTTACCAGTATTTTTTCTTTTTTACGTTGTAATTATATCTTGCTATAGTATATTTCTGTGATGTATGACTTGTGTATTTGCAGTTATCGGAGAAACTATAACGTTTGTGTCCCCCAATGGGTTAACTTTTCTTTCAAATGGAGAATGGTACGAGGATTTCCTTTATTTCATATGCTTTGTATGGAAAAATTGCTGCTTGAAAAAATATTATATGTAGGGGTGTTTATCGGATGGATTAGTTTGGTTTTTCGTATATTTTCAAACCAGATGAATCATATTAGTTTGAAATGTACAGAATCCAGAATATGTCAATTATTCAATGAAACAAAACAAACACTCCAACGCATCATGCATAAAAAAATAACCCAGGGGCCTAGGCAAAAACGCTAGCTATTGAAAAAGAAACATTATTTCATCGTCTGTTAATTTTCTGATTTTCTTTTTACTCACTTTGTTTGATATTATTAATAATTGGGTAAATAACACTGTAGACCCTATAGTTTGCGGTCAACGACAATTCAAACCCTGGAGATTATTTTTTAACAACTAAAACCCTGAACTATGAGAAAATGTCGCCGGCGACCTCGCAGTCACGATTTCCGTCCAGAGCCGTCGAGGTTAACGCCCCGTTTGTACCCTGTCTAGCGGCGTCGAACGGAGTCGAAGGGCGATGGCAGAGCCGACGGTCGAATCGTCCAGAGCCGACCGAAGTACGACATTCGCTGGCCGTTGGATCGACGAGGATCGTCCCTCGTCTGGATCGATGGCCAGGATTGAATCTAGCGTCCCTACCAGATGCGATGACGGACAAAGATTCTTGGCCGTTGGATCGAGTGAGGGACGTGCCTCGGATCGATGGCCAGGATTTAATCCGCCTGGCGAAGACGGACGTCGATCCTTGTCCGTTGGATTCTCGCCTGGATCGAACGGTCAGTAGTGACTCCAAATTAATTGGGTCACGTGCGGGTCACATGCGATCCTAAATCGCCAGAATTCCCCATTATGACGGACGTCCGTGGTATTACCACGGACGTCCGTCTTTAAATAACACGTCATCAGCATCTGGACGGCGTCCGTCGGACCATGACGGACGTCCGTCATAACCAAAACGACCGCGTTTTCGTCCTGACGGATGACAAAACGCTGCTTATACTCGCGAAGGGCGTCCAAGCCCTAGAAATCGCCCTGTACTTCAAATCGCGAGCGAATTCCCGATTTCCCCCGACGAATTCCCGAACTCCCGATTTCCCCCGACGAATTCCCGAACCCCCGAGTTTTGAATCTGAAAATGGCGCCGAGGAATAGTCAAGCGTCGAAGAAGCGTAAGGTGGTGGCTCCCACTGAGACGACGGGTCCAGTGGAGTCTGTAGAACCTGGGATGTTCAGCTCAGCCTCCGCCCATGTACGGTACGAGAAGGACATTGTACCCCGTGCAATAATCATATCCAGGAAGGTAAATTTCAATTCATTTGCTGATTTTGGATTGAAGGCAATGTTTGAACGAATTGGATTGGATAAACTGTGCACAATGAGAGGTTATTTCTATGAGAGAGCTGTCAAACTGTTTTATGCCAATTTGGAGTTGGACAAATCAAGTGATAGAGAGTTGAGGAGTTTTCTGTTTGGAAAACAGATTAGGATAACTCTAGGACAATTAAATGAGCTCATTGGATGCTCCACGGAGGAGCCGTTGGAGGAGTATTACCATGCGACAAAGGACCCCGAATTTGTCCAAAAAGGAGAAGGTCTTGCATTGCTGAAGCAATTGGTTCGCAATCCTACAGCCGTTGAGTCTTTCTTCCGGCCTAAATCAAAAGACCTCGATGCGAAAGCAAGGGTCATCCATCACATGATCACACACACATTTATGCCTCGTGATGGAATAGAGACCTTGTCACAGCCATGGATTTGTACGTAATGGAGAAGCTATACAATGAGAAGAGGTTCAACCTTGCATACGTCATTATGCAGCAAATGAAAGCAACTCTGAATAGTGCAAGGAAGAATCTCCCATATAATTGGCTCATTCAGCGCGTTATTGACAGCAACGAGTTGGTTGTCCCTCACACAGAGCGACGAACAGACGAAAAACCACTTGACATGTATAATGAAGTTACATTGGCTTGGATGGGGTTGCAAAAAGTACGAGGGGAGTGGGTATTCAGAGGAGATGTGGCAGCTGCACCTCCTGCACATCTTGTACCTCCTGCACCTCGTCCTTCCACTTCAGCTGCTCCACCGCCATCCACGTCAGCTCCACCACGGCCATCATCGTCAGCTCCACCACCGCCATCCACGTCAGCTCCACCTGCTCCTTCCATGTGCACTGCCATAATTCCGTGGACAGCAAACACACAACCGACATATCACGTGGAGGTGGATGACGATTTTGTGCGTCCTATGGCGGATGATGCACCTCCCCCACCCCAGTCCTCATTGTCGCCTTCCATACTCAGCAGCGAAGAGAGGTGGCAGTGGCCTGTCACCCAACTTGGCGAGATTCAAGCCAAGTTGGATAGACAGGAGAGTCAACTTGGCCAGCTTCAAGCCACTGTACTATAGATGCAAGAAGTACAAACGCATATGGCAACTGCTCGCACAACTGCCCAGCCATCTCATCCATCAGCATCTCATACATCTTCCGATGCCGGTCCAAACGGATGCCAGTATGTCTTTGATTTTACATGTAATTTCCTTATATGCATTAGTATCGTTGATTAACAATGTGTTACAATTATGCAGGTCTCCGATCATCAGGCAACCGTCCCCTCCTCTAACTCTGGCTAAAGTTCAAAAGATTTTGGCCCCAGGTCCTTTAATGGTGGGTCCTACCGCTCGTCAGAGGATGACAGTGCAAGTGGTATGTCTTCTATTTGGTTTTATACAATGTATAGAATTTACACTTGCACTGAATTTCCATTGCAGCCTGTGAATTTGATGGAAGAGTTCATGGCACTTGCACGGGTCAATACGAAGAATAACAAGGAGACGTGTGCTCTCCTTTGCGGCTCCAAGGTAAGAAGCAACGTCATTTGAAATTTATTATCAGTTGTGATTAGAAAATTAATGTTGTGCGTCGTGTTGTTGATTTACAGGGTGACAAAATATATTCAATCACAACTCTCATTGTGCCAAAGCAATCGGGTGCTCCTGACTATGTGAGAATGTTTAACCAACTTATATTATATTGTTACTAAAAATAACTACATAAATCGTGTTCTTAAAATGCAGTGCGTGATGACAAATGAGGAGGACACCGCCGTTGTTCAAATAAGGGAGGGTTTGTTGACGATTGGCTGGATCCATGTAAGCCACTTCTATTCATTCATGAAATCATACATGGTTTAATATTTCTTCCTCCTACGGTGCTACCCGGAGATGGATTGTTTCATGTCATCGATTGACATGCACACGCAGTATGCGTACGAACAATTGATGCCGGATTCAATTGCAATTGTCATGGCACCTGTGGACAAAAAACGGTATGTTTTTGAATGACCTGCGCTTTGAATGACGTGACAAACTAATTTGCAGTTCCAATTGCAGCCAACACGGCATATTTCAAGCCTCCCGCCCTGTAGGGTGGTCAGTGATGTCCAAATGCAATGGGCAGGGCTTCCATCTCCACGATCCGTACGATCGAGATGAACTCTACGAGGAGTGCACGAGTGTGGAGATGAGCTCCGATTTGCACTTCAACATCATCGACATCCGGGACGCAGAGCCTTCCATATTTGATGAGGCACCACCTGTTCAGCCACGCCCAGAGGCCCCAGTTCAGCCACTCCCAGAGGCCCCACCTGTTCAGCCACTTGCAACGGTACCACCTGTAACGTATTCTAGATATACAAGAAACGCAGGACGTGCAAGAGGTGCAAGACGTGCAAGAGGTGCAGCACGTGAAAGAGTTGAAAGAATAGAAAAAACGTTGAACAAGTGGCTCAATTGAAATTGAATTCAATTATTTGTTGTAGTCTGTAGTCTGCTTTGTGGTTTTCTTCATACTGCTTTGTGGTTTGTTGTAGGCTGTAATCTGCTTTGTGTTGGCGCGAGGGGCGCCCAAAACAGGGCAAGTGCTGTCTGTCTGCATGTGACTGACGTCCGTCAGAAGGGGTCGGACGTCCGTCTCAAGGTGACGGACGGCCGTCTGAATGTGATGGACGTCCGTCTTAACATGACGGACCTCCGTCTTAACATGACGGACGTCCATCACATGCAGTGTATTATACATGAACAAATATTATCCAAACAACTACGTAAATGAACAAATAAACTTTAATGTATTAAAAACTTTAGTGTATTATACATGAACAAAACAAATACGTAGATGAAGCTCCATGATTAAGGATGTGGGTGTGGGGCGACGGACTCCTGCAAAACACAAAAGGAAGTTCATGTAAGACGAAACGCTCATAGTGAGAACAACGTAAGAAAGCATAATAATCTAAGCACCTGTGTATCGACAACAATGTTAAACCCCATGAAGGTGTCGTATGAGCGTTCTGCTCTTACACTGCCACTTGCGGTGCCACCTGTTGAGCCTCCGCTTTGACAAGAACGAACATTGTGGCCTACACCATGACAACGACTACATGTTATAGGGATATGTCTCCTGCTGAATACCGTGCTGCTACGGGGCTCGTCTGCATTTCGCACTCTTCGTTTTCGAGGCCGACCCGGGAGTCTCTTTACTGGTGGTGGCAAAATTGGAGGCTGGTTCGTTGCAGGCCACATGTGGTGGCCACTGACAGGTCGGGTAAAATGGGAATACATTCTCATATATGTGTCCCGATGGTACCATGCATGCACATAATCCTCCGCTGAAGTCCGCTCGCGACTTTAAGTACAGGGCGATTTCTAGGGCTTGGATGCCCTTCGCGAGTATAAGCAGCGTTTTGTCATCCGTCAGGACGAAAACGCGGTCGTTTTGGTTATGACGGACGTCCGTCATGGTCCGACGGACACCGTCCAGATGCTGATGAAGTGTTATTTAAAGACGGACGTCCGTGGTATTCCCACGGACGTCCGTCATAATGGGGAATTCTGGCGATTTAGGATCGCATGTGACCCGCACGTGACCTAATTAATTTGGAGTCACTACTGACCGTTCGATCCAGGCGAGGATCCAACGGACAAGGATCGACGTTCGTCTTCGCTAGGCGGATTAAATCCTGGCTGTCGATCCGAGGCACGTCCCTCGCTCGATCCAACGGCCAAGAATCTTTGTCCGTCATCGCATCTGGCAGGGACGCCAGATTCAATCCTGGCCGTTGATCCAGACGAGGGACGATCCTCGTCGATCCAACGGCCAGCGAATGTCGTACTTCGGTTGGCTCTGGACGATTCGACCGTCGGCTCTGCCATTGCCCTTCGACTCCGTTCGACGCCGCTAGACAGGGTACAAACGGGGCGTTAACCTCGACGGCTCTAGACGGAAATCGTGACTGCGAGGTCGCCGGCGACATTTTCTCATAGTTCAGGGTTTTAGTTGTTAAAAAATAATCTCTAGGGTTTGACTTGTCGTTGACTGCAAACTATAGGGTCTACAGTGTTATTTACCCTTAATAATTTTACCTTTTAAGTTGTAGATTCTCAATTAAAAGTAGGAATAGAAGAAAAACAGTTAGCAACTTAATAAGATTAAGCAGTATACAAGACTTTAGCAGGAGATTGAATGAAAAGTAAGGCAGAAAATGAAAAAAATATTAAGATCCTATCCGCACTTTATGCTCTTTTCCTTTCAAAGAATAATGTCGTTTAATTCAGGGTAAAAGTAGAAGGAAAACAGTATTTAAAAATCCATGTGGTCAAACTAATCTGTGAAAATAAGCCGTAGACAATCGTGTGATTGAGTTTGGTTTCGTTTGATTGAGTTTAAATGTTGTATAAATCGAAACTAAATCAAACTAATAAATTTTTCTTTAATATCTTGAAACCAAATCAGAGTTGGACTTTTCTTTTCTTTTGATACTCCCAGCTGTAAATAATAATTATTTGAAAGTATGCCTCAGTCACTTTGTGCTACAAGTGTGGAGGTCTAATACTGTAAGTTCTGTGACATTAGAGCTGCTTTTCTCTCTTACAGGATTCGTTACCTTCTTCTCGCAAGAATGTTACGTTTGATAAGACTTCTGATGTATGTCCAGAGATACAGAGCTTTTATTGCCACATTCTTAACTCTTATACCAAGTTTGATGCCATATCTCGGGACCATATTCTGTGTCCTTTCTATATATTGCTCTCTTGGCGTGCAGGTTATTAAGATCCTCTCTGAACCTTTCATTTATCGACCATTACACTTTTTATGTTGAAAGTCACAAGACAGTAGATGCATTTATGAACCTGATATATATATTTGTAACTTATACTTTTAGTTGTAGGACAGGAACTGTCTCTCTATGTTTATAGATGCTGAATGTCCTGTTTTTGACTAATATTATCTTGTAATTTCCTCTTTGTTCTCTTTGCAATGTTTTCTGCAATCAGAATTTCGCTCTTACACATTGAAATGCTGTCCATTTATCTAAATTATTTTATTTGTTGTTATTAAGATCTTTGGAGGGATTGTTAATGAAGGCAATTCCACATTGGACGACACAGATCTTGCTGATAATGAGTATCCTCGATGTGGATGTGGTTTCCCACTAGTATTTGTTTTTATGTTGTCTGCTATGGTTATCTTGGTATGGTGAATTATTGGCCTTAAACAGAATCAGCTATCTACTTTTCAACTTCAACGATTTCCCAAATGGGATGGTGACACTTTTCAATTTGCTGGTCATGGGTAACTGGCAAGTTTGGATGCAGGTATACTTCTTCGACACAGTCTAAGGAATCTATTTTCTCGCTTCGACTGTCATTTGTCTAAATCTTGTGGATGCACTTTCCATTTCAGAGCTACCGGGATTTGACAGGAACTGCCTGGAGCCTTGTGTATTTCGTCAGTTTCTACTTAATAACTGTTTTGCTGCTTTTGAATTTGGTAAGCTTGGTTCTTCTCCACCTGTTTGCTTGTAATTAACCGTCTTACAATCTGGTGTGAAATTGTTGGTGCTGAAGTGGATTCTGATGAAGCGTCTTGATATTATTTCAGGTTGTAGCTTTTGTGTTGGAGGCATTCTTTGCTGAATTGGAGATGGAGTCATCAGAAAATTGCGAAGACCAGGACAAGGTTTGTTGTTTGTCACCGCTCAAGAAGTGTGGTTAGATCAAAACCAGCCTTCTGATTAAGCGCAACCCTTATTTTGATTGACTGGAACATTGGTATTGTAGATGGGAATAACTTGGTGTCTTTCTTGCTGTAGATTTTCCTTCATTTCGATTTTCATCTGTTTATGTTTTCCTGTAAATTCCAGGAAGGAGAAGGTCAAAAGGAGCGGCGAAGATCTGTTGGGTATGAGCTTAAACTGTTTGCTAGTCCCGTCTTTTCCACTTGTTGGTGTTTAATAGTCAAACAGAATGATTGATGCTCTGATTTGATACAGCACGAAGACGAGGAGCCAGAGAGTCGAGATGCTCCTTCATCACATGTTGAGCGCAGAGTTAAATCAAAAACAGTGTTCCGATTCTTGATCGCACTCCATTTTCAATCTGAAGGTTTTAAACAACCGAGTAGTTTCAGTTTTTCAAAATCATGAAAGATGGATCAAATTTTTTCATTGGTTTTTTTGGTATCAATTAAAGCACACAATTTACATACATTTACACGCTCAGCTTGTGTGACTTGGATTGTTTTGATTCTAAGTAGTTTTGTGTTCGTCGAAATGCCTTTGCGCCAAAGATCATTGACTTTACTCGACCCGAAGAATTCTATTGTCTTTCCCACTTAGTGTACCATGCACAGAGGGAAGCTATGGAGTATTATAACGTTTGTTGATAATCTCTGTTACTTTATCAAGCGACCGTAGCATTAGCAGATCGTCAGAAGCGTGTAATTTCTGAGTTCATTGAGTCGCCTTCTCCTGGCAAGACTATTCCCACCTTTACCCAGTGTCTACAGCAATATGCCTTCTATATAAATCTCATCTTCAAGATGTACAGAGACGATGAGACCGAATTAATCCAGACATGCTTTTCCAGGCTGAAAATATTCATGGAGATGGCAGCCATGGCACTGGCAATATACTCTCTCTCTCTCTCTCTCAAGGCGTATAATCCATACAGGCTAGCTAACCTTCTCCATCATGGACAAGGGTAGGAAATATGGAGCTTGAGCCACTCTATCTAGCAACACTGCCGCCTGAAACGGCGTGAGATGCTGCTTTGGCATGTTTGAGCTGAGCTTCTAGTTTGTCTGATTGTAGAATTCATTTGGGGGTTTGAAAAGTGTGATCGCAGTTGTGAGTTTAAATCTAACGGCTCTGCTTGTACGTATCTGATTGTGGGTCAGATCAGATAAGACCAGATCAGTCTTCCACAAGAGTTATAATGTCTCCACTTTCTTTTCTAATCAACGCGTGTATGTTTAAAACCATCATCGACAGAGTCTGTCTTCTCGTGGACATTTTATGCTCTACCTGCCCAGTAATTACAGGACCGGACTATCTTCCCAGTTTATCTTCTGGTGTTCTTCAAGATTTGAGTAGAAGTTGCAAAGATATCTACGCCATCTCATGTATTGTACATTGCACAGCAAGAAACATCTGTTAACTTCAAATTTGAGGAAGGGATCAAACAGATTAATCCCAAGGCAACCAAAAAAGATTTGTATTGATCTGTAAGAACATACAATAACATATTTACTCTCCTCCAAACTCTAATTTACTATTCCTCCGACACTTTTACCTAACAGTTCATTTGGGAATGCAAAGTTCAGAATTTTTTCTCTGGAAACTAAATCAAATGTTAGGAAGCAAAGGGTGCTCTGTTTTTTACTCCTCCCACAGATCTGCAACCTCCAAGCCCCAAAAAATGTGGAAGAGAAGCAGGAAACTTGGCAAATCCAAGGATCTATAAGGAATTGCAAAAACCCAAGTCTCAAAATTCTCAAACCGGCTCAATTAGTATCATTATTCCTTCTAAAAAAAGCAAAATAACCTAAGACGGCACAAACAGCAGCCACAAAATTCCCTTCCATCAACAAAATTTTGAACACAAACCCAACAATCTCTTTCGTAATCTTTCTCCCCTCCACCACCAGGCTCCTCCTGGGCTTCCCAAAGAAGGCGAGCAGAACAACAATCGTGATCCAAGTGACCATTGTTGCGGGCACCATCACGGCCAGAGCAGCGACCATCGACAGCAGCCCGAAAACTGCTCCGAGAAGGACGGAGGCATAGAGGGCCGGCCACCCAGAAGAGGAGGACGACGGTTGAGCTTGTAGTTCGTACCAAGAGACAATAGACCGGAGGGAATTCCATGAAGAAGACAGAAGGAGAGCATAGACCAAACCGAAAAGACATACCCATGTTCTCCTCCTACTCATAATTCTCAGAAACACAGTGTAAGAAGTCGTCTGATTTTCTGCGTTGTCGGCCATGGGAATCGGGATCTCCTGGCTTCGAGGGTGTTTTTCTTTTGTGGGAATTATTTTCTACTGCCTCTAATGACTCGACAGACTGGAGAGGAAAAGGAAGAATCAGTGGCTGATGCAGTTGAAAGTGGCAGGTGAAAGTGCCACGCTCTAAAAGGGGGCGTGTACAAGAAATACGAGGGAGATGGAGGTGTTGGAAAAATAAAAGATGGGGAATAACACTTCTCCACATAATTTCTAGAGAAGACTGTATCATATAATCCCATACTTCAATATTTTAGAAAATGCTAGAGAGATAATAAGTCGTCACACTTAAAATTCAGTCTTTTTAAATCGAATATATCTTTACACAATATAATTATATTTTTTGAGACACTTGAGTCATCAACATGAAGAAAGCCACTTAAAAGAAGCTTTGAGAATCTAAGAAGGTAGCATGGAGTGTTGATAATGAATTATTTAGATCAATGGATGTCATATTGTTTGGTACATTTTAGTGCTCTCAGCTAGTTAGTGGCCAAGAACTATAGTTTCATTTTGTGTTTTGAGATCTTTTTGGTCATTTGTTTGCTAGGGCTACCCTAATGTGAAGGGATATATAAACCCCCATTATGGCTTGTATGAGGGGATTGAATTTTTAACTAAGAATGTTGTTCATTTTCAAAGGTTGGTTTTCCTTCCTTGCTGCCATTTTCTTCTTGGTTCATTCTGTGGGAGTTTTTGGTGTAGAAAAACTTGTTTCACTATTTCTTATAAGTTTTTGGTGAATCCTTTTATTGCTGCTTCCTTCTTCATCTTTTTGCAGAGGTGGACATTCATAGTAAGAGAGTAGAAAGCTCGCTAAACCCCAAGTTGGAGTGCCTTCACCATTGGAGGCCATTGAAGTCAATAGGCACGGTTAGGTGTCCATTCAGACCAACTTGTACCTTTCCATGCATAGTTTCTGTTCCAGGGTGTTTCTACCTTTGATCTTTGGAAGAACCTCTTCACTTACAGAGTGTCTTATGGTCCAAATTTCTCATTAGTAGGATGCTAATTGAAAGAGTTACAATTCTTACCATTTGGGCTCTAACTCTGCCCTTAAGCACCTATTCGGGTCAATAGCATCCTTCCGTGCATAACTTTTGATTCTGAACGTTTCTTCCCCTGATTTTTGGAGAGTTTTCGGTTTACTTATAGAAAGGTACGTGGTCCAAATTTCACGTTATTTGGACATATATTGAGCGAGTTGTACTTCTTACCATTTCTAGACCGTTTCTATCTTTGGTGCCTCTCCGGGTCAATTTATGATTTTTTCAGCATATCTTCTTCCACATAACGAATTTAATTGTGATTTTTGAAGGGCGTCATATTCCCCTTTTGATTATAACCTGGTCCAAATTTCAAGTTATTTGAATGTCGTTTGAATGAATTGCACAATCTGTATTTTGGGTGCTATTTTATTTCCATACTAACCACTTACATCAAGGGTTTCCATTCAATCTCACAACCGTGGTGCATCACAAAGTTCATTTTATCAGCCTAGAGCTCAGTAAGAGATGTGTATATGTCATGAGCATGAAATGAAATTTTGTAAAACATGTCTTTTCAGTTCTTCAGTCTTTAATTAACATTGGGATTCGACACCAAAACCTCCAATCAATGGAGAACAAGTCAACCAAAGCTTCAAATCATTAGGGAATAAATCCACCAAAGCCTCAAATCATTGGTGCCAAATTGCAAAGCCTTTTACGTATATTTCATATCATCTTTGATCTTTCTTACATGAAAACATATGCATGAAAATCCTTTTCGATTCTTAAAATAATTATGTTTTCATGATGAATGTAATGCACGCAACCAAGTCATGTGAATCGTAATACACTAACATCAATCCAATCTACTATTACATGCAAAACAAAATAACCATATGTCTCCAAAGTCATTACGATATTTTGTCATCACGTATATCTAATCAAAGAAATCAAGGCAATAATCAAAACAGTAACACATCCTCGATTCAGGCATCACAAGCAAAGCAATTAATATAACAAATAAATAACCTAGCACTTTGTGATGTAGGTCAGAAGGCTAAACACAAGCAAACATCACTCACCTTAGGGCCTTAACACAATTTTGATCATCTAGAATGGTTATTTCTTGCTTCAGGTAAGTTTCTAATCCACTTCGTTTACAAAACGTTTTGTTTTCTTCCTGATAATTAGAGAGAAAAATACAAGACTTTTATGGCTCCTAATGCATGAATGATTAGTTTTTGTCCGAACTTTCTTTTTTTATAAATCAGTAGTTTGAAGATATATTCTCAATCTAAAAATATATTTGCAATCCAAAAATTTTGCAAACAAATGCGTCCTGATCGTGACCCTTATAGTTGAAGCAGGCACGTGTACTTTCGCTGCGGAAGCATATGCTTTCTATTGCGGACGAGTGTGCTTTCACCTCGGACGCATGCACTTTTGTTGTGGATATCCGCCTCCCTCACATTGTCTGCCAATCACCATTCGCAACGTGCACATATCCTTATGTAGAAAAACTTGATTATGCGGATTTCACCTCACATCTGCAGACACCAAAGCTTCCGCTGCGGATATCTGCTTACATTGTCCACCAATCACAATCCTTCATGTTCACATGTCTTTTCGCGGAAAAACCTCATTTCATGGATTTCACCTCATATATGTGGACACCAACACTTTCGCTGCAAATACCCGCTCACATTTCACTAATCACCATCTGCCACATGCACATATCTTTCCACAAACAAATCTCATTTTGCAGATTCCACCACACATCTACGAATACCAATGCTTCCACTATAGATATTTGTTTACATTGTCCCCCAATCACAATCCGCCATGTTTACATATCTTTCAGTGGACAATTCTCATTTGCAGATTCCACCTCACATCCACAAACACCAACGCTTCCATGGACGCAAACGCTTATGCTATGGATATCTGGTCACATTTTTGCCAATCACAATCTTCAACGTTTACATGTCTTTATGTAAACAAACCTTATTCTGCAGATTCCACCACACATCTGTGGACGCCAACACTTCCACTGCGGATTTCTACTCACATTGTCTGCTAATCACAATCCACCACGTTTACATGTCTTTTTATGGACAAACATGATTCCACTATTTCCACCTTACATCCGTGGGCACAAACGCTTCCGATGCAGATATCTGCTCACATTGTCTGCTTATAACAATTTGCCATGTTCGTATATCTTTTCGTAGACAAACCTCATTCTGTGGATTCCACCTCATATTTGTGGACACTAGTGCTTCTGCAAGCACCAACACTTTAGTGGATACACCTCACTTTGCAAACACCACTCATATGTGACTACTTGTCCTTCATAAACCAAGTATCCCCAAAGTGCTTTCCTGGACACCAACATTTTCGCGAATAAACCTCATTCTACAAACACCACTCATGTGCGGTCACATGTCCTTCCTAAACCAATCATCCACGAACACCAACACTTCCACTATAGATACCAACACTTCTGTGATCACTAACGCTTATGCGATTACACCTTGTGCATGACCAATTTAACCTTAAATTCTCATGCCAAAGTTTCCTAATCCAAAATATACTTAACAAAATAAAATATCATTTTCATATTTTTATTAAAATATAACATTCATTATCCGAATATGTAAATTTCCAATTGTGATGCTAGTCATTGCATTTAAATTCCAAAATATCACGTATAATGCCCCAGATTTTTGCAGTACTAAGTATGAGATTAAATGAGGATAATTAGATCTATAGTAATGATAATAGTATTAGCTTGGATGATCTGGATATGGTAAGTATGGTTTGTAGAAGAATAAGTAGTAAATTAAGTGGTTAAGTGATGTGTATTAAGAGGTATGGTTGGTAGTTTAATTTCTATGAAATGGATTGAAGGTTGTGGTCGATCACAAAAGGGGGTGGTTGATTACTGACTGAGTAGGATATTCCAGTGGTGAAGCATTGTTGGAGCAGTTGATCGTGTGGTGTAGTTAGTGATCGACTGACTTTTAATTGGATTTGTGGAAAAGTGAGTTTTGCAGTCGATCTCGGTCATCAAACGCTGATTTGCTGTCGATCATGTGTAGTGTATGATCGACTGGTGTTCACAAAAATTGTGCAGAAGTTGTTTTTATGTTGTTTTGTGATTGATCACCTGAAGGGCTTGATTGACCGGGAATTCAGAGCGTCACCAAAAATTATATGAGATGTGTCTTCTTGTTTAAAGGGTGGAAGCTGAAGTGTCGTGAATATCATGCGTCCCTCAACCTCCTGCGTGGATGCCTAATAGTAAAGGCTTAAGTGATTATAAAGGGGAAATCTGGAGAGTCTGGAGGAGAAGAAAAGGTTGTGAAAGAGAGGAAGCAGTCGGAGAGGAAGAGAAAGCTTCTGGGAGAAAAGGAATTGGGAGATAATGAGTGAAAGCCCTGAATGAAAGGAAGAGGAAAGGGTGAGTCAAGAGACAGAAGTTGAAAAGTTGTGAAAACCATAGTGACGTCCAGGGAGAAGAAGAAGAAGGAAAGAGGAGGAGATTGTCTTCAAGAATCTAAGGTTAGAAGTGTGTGTGTGTTTCCCCCTTAGGGGCAACATCACAAGAAGTAGGAAGTTTCGTTTAGGTTGCTTAATGCTTTAATAATCTATAAGAATGGTGCTCTGTTGATTTGAATAAATATACTCTCTACGTTTTGCTATGTTGTGGTGTTGTTAAACATTAGAGTAAATTGATGACCATGTTAGCGTTGAGGATAAGTTGCTTGATAAAGGTTAAGCCCGGGAGGTATTATTTGATAATGTTGCTTTGTTGTTTATGGTACTATTATTTGACTTGTTTTTTGTCAGATAACTATTGTTGAGTATGTAACGACCAGATTTTCTTATATCGTTAAATGCGTAAAAATTTGAAATTTTCTTTTTGACATAAATCAGAGTGCATAAATCCGAATCGCTACTAACTCTTTCTTAAAACTCGTAGTGAAAATCAACTTATTAAATATGCAGAAGCGTAAATACTGTAAGGAAAAATCATTTGTTTAAAGTCTTGCGGAAGTGTTATAAAATTAACCTTTATAAATCATATTGGAAGCGTAAGAAATCTTCAAAGGAAATTTGTCATTTAAACATTACATCTATCAAATAAAAGCATTATGTCTATCAAATAAATCTTGACCATTACTTCATTGATTCAATACCGTTTACTTTTTTTTAACTTCGTTGATTCATAACTGTTTACTTTCCTTTGTCTTTGCCTTGCTAGCCCGAATCCTATGCGTACGAAATCATCCATCTCTGCCTCGTTATTCGTTTCTCATCTTTTTCTTATTTGCTTACTATTTGTTCGTCATTGTACCTACACCACAAGTAAGGATGTGAGCTTACGCCCAGTCAGGAGATGAGGGAAAACAATTTATGCATTTCTATCTTTAGTTCTTCTTGGAATGGAGGCCACCCAAACCAACTTCTTTCATTACGTTTGTTTTCTTTGTTCGTTCTTAACTCGTACATCGAACTGGAGATTGAGGGTTGTCCTTTGAGATGGCATAGCTGTACGGATTCTAACCTCCTATGTGCATACTAGTCCCTTTCCCGACTTGGTAAGGGTATCCTAGCAGCTAGGCTAGATCCGGACTACCCATCTTCCCCAACTCCCTATTCTTTTCCTTCCGGTGTATCCCGCCTTCTGGGTTCTTTCTCTTTCAAGCGTATCCTGCCTTTAGAGTTCTTTCTTTTTCCTCTAGTGTCACCCGCCTTTGGCGTTCTTCCTCTTTCTGACGTATCCCGCCGTTAGAGTTTCTTCCCTCCTGGAGTATCCCGCCAAGGGGTTTCTTCGGTGATGAACGTATCCCGCCCATCCCGAACATTTCCTTTTCTTAGCATTTTTCCTCACTCATGCATGTGGGTACCGCCCTGAAGGTTACCCCCTACTTAGTTTCTATTATCATGAAACTCAATCTAACTTCTTCCTATAAACAAAGCACATATGAGAAATAATATTACTTAGAAATTAAGACAATAAAAGGAATAGTTCATTCATGCTTATTACACATCTTCTTTTCAATTCATCATTCATTCTCTACCTTTACTACCTCATGGCGATAAATCTATCACTTAGAAATTAAGGCAATACAAGGAATATCAAATCAAAGTTCATTCATGCTCATCATATATTTTGTTCTTCATTTCCTCATTTATTAATCACATTTCTATCAACAAAGAGAACTACAATTCCTAACTAACATCAAATGACAATCTCAAACTATCTACGCATGCTATTCTGGATAAGACAGGTAATGAACATACTTCTAAAATCATATACGGGAACTACTTCACGAATTACATTTAAAATCATGTTTTTCTGAGTTATTTAACAGTCAACTGAAGAATACAATGAAAACTACTTAGTCCTTTATTTTCATTTTCAAACTTTACTAATCCCTTATATACTTAAGTTTCTATTTCAATCACCAATCTAAGTAATTTATCATTTACCGCATACTAATAACAAAACAATGAGTATTATTATAAAACAATTCATCTAAGGAAATCTACGAACTATACAATGGAGAACATATTAGGAAACTATCAACATTCTTCTTTTCATACATTTGAACTTAATACTAGCAGTAAGCATTGTGGCAAATTCAAAACATTAAGCATGTCTCATTTGTGAACTAACATCCATCACCCTTAAGCCTTAACTTTTATCATTTCTTCATATCATCTTATATTCATCCAACTAACATTTTTATCACATAATGAGTAACAAAACAAAGCTTAACCATAAAAATGACATATCACATATTCAACACTAGCAAACAATTCTGCTAACGTAATATGCTTCTTTTGATGATAACAACATCATCATTAGTTTCAATCATCATCCCTTAGGCAGTCATTCATACTTTTCATCCATCAAACAATCTTTTTCCTTGGTTCCTTCATGCTTAATTTATCACTTTTACATAACTTTCAACATTTAACATAAATTAACAAGAAAACTAAAAAAAACATTTAAAGAGGAAATTGTCATTCAAAATCAAACACACATATACTTGGGTGTAGGGCACAAGGCCAAGACAACCCATTCCTTACCTCGAAGCTTTAATGTGATCATCGCTTAATCATTTTCTTTCTTTTCTTTTAGTACCTTCAAAATATAATAACATTTAATTAGTAATCAAATCGATTAATTAATTTATTAATTTCGTCGTCTTTTTCTATCTTAAATCCTTATACGTCACTTACTAGAGTTTCCTAAACGAAACTGTTTCGTTAATTATAACTTGGCTTAATTAATTAATATCAATCGATAACGTCTGGAAACTAAGCTTAACATATTGCGAAAACCAACAAGATTTCATCCATAAATTATCGGCTTGTAAATTAACGCTTACTAACAATATCTGAAACGAGGCATAAAACTATATCATCTAATTTCCATGATATCTTTAGTCTAATTAGCAAACCGAAACCAAAACCAATAGTCGTCTAACAAGGAGCATTATTCATATATTAACGTCCAAAAATGCGGCCAACAATAACCAAACACATTTCATTAGTTCAACTCACTAAACTTCATTCTCCACATTTTTCATCACTTCCCTATTTTCAAGTCAACTACAACAATTTATACCACACAGCCACCCAACTAGCAGCACGTGACTGAAATTAATAAAGCATATTTCCATCTTAACAATTTATTCCAATTTGACAAAATTAACATTCAATATGGGCAGTTCAATTCAACGGAGTCTAACCGATTATAACTCAGCCGATAAACAATCATTAATGATTCCCATTCAATTAACAGAGAATATATTCAAGCATCAACAGAGTAGAAGACACTCTATTATTGACATCCTTCACCCAACACCATTACTCCGAAGCAGATCCAAGATATCGACACAGCACTAGACAAAGTAAAATCATTCCAACAACAAGTTATTTCCATCCAATAAACTTATTCAGAATTCAACAGAGGCTAAATCCAATATTTATTAAACCAAAAATCTTCCGCCAAACTAGTTACTTTACCATAAATAGAACATAAACATTTCACTTGCTCTCACAACTTGTAGCACACACAACCAACAGAATGTTTATCTATACTTCAACCATCACAAAATCATCAACCCATTCAACACTGCAGAACAATTCTACTTCAACGATCACATTTCACTCACTAACATTCAGAATGAAAACTGTAAACCATCACACAGCCAGCCAACACCCAAAATAGAATATTTACTAAGATAACATAGGAGAATCCTCACCAAAAGATAGGCAGACTCAAAGTAGGAGCTCCTTCCCTGCATCTTTCTCGGGTTCAACTCTCCAGATAACTCCCCATTCTCAATTTTCCTTCTGCCATTTTATCCTTCATTTACCCGACACCCCCTTCATTTTCCTGCAGCTCAATTATGGCTTTGACCGCCATCTTCAATTCACCCTGTCTCCTCTTCAATTTTTCACTCGATTCCAGCAAAGTGTTCCCCATTGAGTGTCGGCAGAACAACCAGCTGTAAAGGAGGGCCAAGGTGGAAGGTTTGTGCCACTCAGTTCAACCCAAACCGATCAAACTGAGCCATTCGCGAACCGCCAGCCCTCAGCCGAAGCACCAACCCCTATAAATTGTGAAAATCGTCACTGCCAGATTGCTCCCTGTCAATGCTTGATCAATAGAGAACAAAGGAGAAGGAGGAAAATTGACCAAACAGCTCACCTCACTTGTCGCCGGAAAAACACGCCTGCAGAAGCTCGCCAAATCGCGATCTGACGCCCGCATCCTCTCTTCGCCATCAGGTTTGGACTCCAGAACCAGCTCTGCGTTGCCAGCAACCGCGCTCCCGACGAGTCGCCGTCACTATTGCCATTCATCGCCCGGATGTCGTTCGCCTCGTTGGACCCGATCACTTGCTCTCCTTCGTCTCCCTGCTTTCTCTCTTGCTCTCTCGCGCAACTGGCCGAAGGCCAAAGGGAAAAATCCCTTTTTCTTTCCAAAGCCGAGTTGCCAGTCATCACACAAACCCAACCCGCGTGAATCGGTTCTCCTTTCCTTTCACTCCATTTTATTCTAATTCCTCAATCAATCTTTTATTAATCTCCAAATTAATTATTTACATAATCCTCAACTCAAACAAATCCAATAAATCTCATTTTATTCTTATTCATTTGACTAAAAACCAAACCACATCATTATTCTCGGACCGAGTCGACCCAAACCGATTCAGTCCATAAATCTCCATTTTAATTTCTCTTTAATCCAATCCTTTACTTAATATCCAATTAATCCATTATATTAATTATTCACTAATTTAAATCACATTTTCACCGCATTAAAGTCCTCTTTAATAATTTAATTAAATCCTTCATTTAATTAAATTATTTTCAACCTAATTCTAATTCTCAATTTATTCCAATTATTGCTTGATGATCATGATTGACGATTACGTCATTGGGTAATACCCCAATAATTGTCCAATTAATCCGAACATCTCCAATTACTTTTTGATTATTCTTATTAAATTCTTATATAAAAGTTTGGGGTGTTACAGAGTATATCTCTGGTTTATTTATAGAATATTTTGATCTTGTTAGTGATGCCTATTGCTATGAAGGATGTTGATGATTAATTAAGAACCTGTTATTGCTTTGAGGAGTAGTTTAATATTGATGGTTGTTAAGAACCTGTTTTGAGATTATGCTGTGTTGTTGGATTTGTTAATTGCTAGGTGTTGATCATGTTGAACTATGGAGATTGATGTTGCTTGTTGATGCTTGAGTTCGTTAGATATAAGTTGTGATTCCTTTGTTATTCGAGGATGCATTGCTTTGATGTTGATATTAAGAACCCGTGGATTGATGCTGTATTTCAAAAATTTTAATGATTTATAAGGCAATGATATGTTAGAAATATGAGGAATTGTATGCATTCATACATGTTCATGCATTATAAGTTGTAACGTTCATGCATCATGATTTTAAATGAAAATGAGAAGGGTTTGAGTTGGGTTAAAGTTCACCGCTCACTCCTGAGATATTAAAAAGAAAGAAAATGGTATAAGTTTATCATGATGAAATAAGTTCACCATTATGGTATAAGTTCACCATTGTGGTATAAGTTCACCATTCTGATACAAGTTCACCAGTGTAGTACAAGTTCACGATATAGCATAAGTTCATCGTGATTGAAGTTCATCACCTTTTTCCTAAGTAAAGAAAAGTTAAGAAATGAAAGGAAAATGTTTGATAACGTACATATCATGTTCATTATGCATTTCACTTCTTACTAAGCATTGTACTTATAGTTTAAGTCTTGTGATGTAGGTATGCGTGGAAGTGAGAAAAGGAGTAGTGGATGGACAATTTGCTTGTTGCGGATCTTGTGGTTGGCTAGACTAAAGATTTAAAGGAAATGTAAAGATTTTTGTAAATGTTTTTCAATTCATAAAATTTTCATCGTTTTAAGTTAAGGCAAGTATTCTAAATTGTAAATGTTTATTTATTGTATCCTCAAATGCTTCTTTTATTAGTAAAAGTCTTCCGTTGTGGTTTATAAAAGAAAAAGTCTTTCAAAATGATACTTTTGGACATGCACAAAAGAATTTTAAATTTTATGCATTTTACAAAGAAAGAGCATTTGAAAATTTCAACGTTTTAAGAAAAGGAAAATGAGACGTTACATCATGTTACACATAAAATTATTCGTGAAACTTTTTTGAGTGTTACAATTGTCATGAGGCTTGCTTTAATCCATATACACTCTTCCTCAATCTATATACTAGATGTTCATTTCCTTTGACAAAGAACACTTCTAGTTGCTCCATGTAGGCCTCTTCTTCTACTTCACCAGGTAAGAAAGCTACTTTTACTTCGAGTTGCTCAATCTCCAAATTAGGACTTGAGGCTAATCAAAGTATGACTCATATGGATGACATATTTACAATAGGTGAAATTTTTTTTTCAAAGTCAACTCATTTCTTTTGACCAAAGTTTTTCATGACCAGTCATGCTTTATACTTTGGTTGAGAACTTTTGTTTTTAGCTTTGAGCATGTATACCCTTTTGTTCTTCAGTGTTTTTTCTTCCTCTTTGGAAGTTGAACCAGCTCATATGTGTGGTTATCCTGTAATGTTCTCATCTCATCTCATCTCATCTTGCATTCTATTCAACCAATTTTTCTTGTGTTGATGCTTCATAGTTTCCTCATAACACTCTGATTTATCACCATCAGTGATCATTACATACTTGTCCATAGAGTGTCTTCATAATGATTGATGATCTCTTCTCAACCTCTTTAACTTTGGTTCTGCAATTGATTCAGTAGAATTCTCTGTTTCTCCTTGGTCAATATTATCAGCTGATTGATCACTAGATTCTCCAACATCTTTCTCGTCAAAATTTGATTTCACCATATCAACTCTTACTATATGCTCATCAATTATCTCCACATCTTTCTTCATGTCTTCAATTGTCTGATCTTCAAAGAAAACTACATTTTGACTTCTGACAATTTTCTTGTCAATCGGATCCCAAAACCTATATCCAAATGCATCACTCCCACATATGACGAATGTGCATTATTTTGCTTTTTTGTCTTGTCATGACTCGGAGGCAGGCCTAACAGAAATGCCAAGTTGAATGACCTGATCCTCAGAGAAGACCTGATCACTCAACCTTAGGCTAGGATATCAGTGGAAGTCATATCATAAATTTAAGTCCAAAACCCAAAACAAATGGGGTAGGGTCCACAGAATGATCAACAAGAGTTGAAGATAACATAATATAAATAGAGAGAAAAACACTATGCATGAAATGAAACCATTTAACACCATAAGACAAGCTAAATAAAGAAATAAATTCTCATCAAGGACAACAAAGAAACACCAAGAGGAAACCCAAACTAAAATAACCACACTTCAGACTCCACACCAGACCACCACGATCAAGACTTGGGATGGAAGGTGTAACGACCCGATTTTTTGTAAATCCTTTAAAGTGAGTAAAAATTTGAACTTTTGTAAAACCGTTGAAATTTCTTTTAAAACAAATCAGAGTGCAACGCTAAACCGGACCGCTACTAAACCTTGCATTAAACTCGTTATAAAAAAAATCCAATTAATAAAGTGCGGAAGCGTTACAAAATCATTTGTTTAAAACATTACGGGAGCGTAAATCATTAACAAAGAAACTTAATGAAAGAACTAAATAATTAAATACACTTAAGATAAATGAAAACCGAAGAATTAAATACACTTTCATTACAACTGTGCCATCTTCTTGCTCTAGCCTGGCTAGCTACAATCTCCCTTGTGCAAATCCTTCATCCCTACTCCGTTATCTATTTATTATCCGCTTATTATCTATTCATCGTTTGTACCTACACCACAAGTAATACGTGAACCTAATGGCCTAGTAAGGAAAAAGGGTTAATACAATTATGCTTATGACTCTTTTTAGTTCTTTTGGAATGGGGGTCACCCAATCCAACCTTTCATATGTTCGTCCGTTCGTTCATTACTCGTACATCGGGCTGGAGATTGGAGGTTGTCCTTTGAGATGACTTAGTTTGATCGGCTTCTAATCTCCTGTGTGCATACTAGTCCCTTTCCCGACCAGGTGAGGGGATATCCTAGCTGCCAGGTTAGATCCAAACTACCCATCTACCCCAACTCCTTTTCATTTTCTTTTCCCTTCAAGCGTATCCCACCCTCAAGGCTCTTTCTCAGTGATAGGTGTATCCTGCCCATCCTGAGCGTCCTTTTCCCTTTTGGGCGTATCCCGCCCTCTAAGCTTTATTCCAGTGATAGACGTGTCCCTCCCATCTTGAATGTTTTCTACTTCTTTATTCCTTAACATTTTTCCTCACTCATGCATGTGTGAGTACCACCCTTGGCGGCACTCCCTATTGGTTTCTATTAACGTGATGCGTGACCATACATTCTCAACCTAACATGATGCATGATACATTATATCATAACATTAACAATAATAGAATTACGTATTGAAATGAAAGTAACTATAATTGAAATTGTACATAGAAGGAACAACAATAATTGAAAGCATTCAACAAAGCATAATAGGGAACAAATTACAATATTGAATTGAAAGCGATGAGCAATAAGAGACAATAAAAGTAAACGTGCGATGAATCACAATTAACTAAACATGCTCATTAGACTAAGCCAAACTAAACATGAAAACATGCTTTAAACAACAAATAACAGAAACATGCTTGTAAATTAGTAACTCTTATTCTAGTTGATTAAGCATGCTTTTATTCTAACTAATTAAACATGCTATAATTAATAGTCTAGTTATTATCCTAATTAATTACATGCTCAAGAAATGATTACAATTATTACTCTAGATGATTTAAACATGCCTTTTACTATAATTCATTAAACATGCTTTTAATGGATTAACATACATAGCTAGTTCATTGAACATGCTTGACTAGTCATGTTTGAGTCTAGGTACTTACTAATCAATTCACTCTAGTTAATTACATGCTCAAGGGTTGATTACATGCTTTTATCCTAGTTAAATGATCATACTCGGGTTTTGTTGACGATAACATTATGAGAACAAGTAATTATAACCAGGATTATAAGTAATACCAAGAAGACAATAACAAAGGTAATGTAAAACATCCATTCACATAGTCACTGAAACCCTTAATTCGTTTACGTTCATTCATTCTTCGTTCATCCTTTCTGTTCTTTTCTAGTAACGTAAAGCATCTCCATTATTCTTAAATAAGGTAAAACATAGTAAGGAAAATTGCAGCGAGAGACAATATAACCACATTAAAGGAAATTGCGGAAATGAGAATTGTACAGAATATTTACAAGGAAAAATAACATATTATTATTAACCTAGTTCATTCAATGCTCAAAAAAAAATTTAGTTATTGTCTTAGTTAATTATTCTAGTTAATTGACATGCTTGTCAACTATAATTAACATGCTTACTAGGCAATCACATTTAGTTAATTAACCTAGTTAATTAACATGATCATGGAAGTCATTAAAATTACTAGTTTAGGGTTCTAGTCAATTAATCATTAGACATACTCAAGAAAGAAAGAGGATTAATCATGCGTAGCTAATTAATTTTACATGCTTAAGAGTCAATTACATGCTTTTTAACGTGTTCAAGAATTTGTTATTGTTGTTCTAGTGAGCTATCCTAGATAATTTACATGCTCAAGAACTAATTACAATTATTGATTCTAGTTAGTTATCCTAATCGATTAACATGCTCAATTGCTTATTATTTAACTGAAGTGATTAGCATACTCCATGGATTAGCATATATTGATTAACATTTAACTAATTTGATTAACAAGTAAACATACTAGATTAGGGAAATAAAACGAACAATTGATGGCAAAACAATAGCAAGGAAACAACAACATTATAGTTGAAAACTAAACAGCGAGTAAACATTCAGTATCAACAATAGAACTCTTAACTTATTTCCAAACTTCACATATTCATTTGTCATTCACACTTTCAACGTTCATGACCCTTCTCACATTCATCATCTCTTTATCAAACAAAGCATTTGTATCACATAACAGACAATAAACAGAGCTAAACAACGAAAGGAAAATATCACAGAGCTCATAGTAACCTGCAACGAGGAATCGACAAGGAAAATATAACAGGAAATAACCAACCAACAGCAAGGAAACCTGCAGAGCATCAAAGGTTCAAGGCATTTTAACCACACAATAACACAAAGCAGTATACTAATCTACTCACATTCTACGCAACAGATCATCCCAGGGAAATAACAGTTCAAGGAATCATCATCTAAAATCAACTAACAATATCTACAGCAAACATTCAGGAAACTAACATATAACTCACACACCCATACTTGTGGTGTAGCGCCTCCAAATGGCCAAGACACCCCTATTTCCTTACCTATACTATTGAACACAACGGGAACAGCTCTCCTCAGCTCTCCAGCTCAGCTCACGGATGGCACTTTACAAACACAGCAGCTCTCTCCTCAAGCTTTCAGCTCACTCACGTATCTTAGGAGGAATTCACGCAACCTCAACTAACAGAACACTCAAGCTCACACAACTCACTGGACAAGCTCTCGTCCTCACACTCACTGGACTGCTCTCCCCGGAGGAAGGGGGAAATGGCTGGGCTCAAGATATGGAAGAAGGAAGGAAGGTATCACCTGGAGGGATGAGGGGACCGGAGGTACGCCTAGGAGGGGGAGGGTGCAGGAGACAGCTCCTACTGGTCGGTCCTGGCGGCGTCTCGCATGGTCTGCACTTAGAGGGGGACTGCTTCGATATCAGGGATTCGAGTTTTAATTGGTTTAGGGTCGATTTTTTTCTTATTTTAAATCATTTTTGTCACTGATCTACGCTGATTTATATGAGTGCAGACGTGATGGTCTCGTCTGCATTCGTCTGCAAGGCTAAAATCTCACAGGCTAAATCGTGGTTTCAGAAGAGGACTGACATCCTCTTCTTGTCTGTATCGTCCGCAGACGATATTCGGACGTGTTACGACGTCCGCATGTATCGTCCGCATGCGTCCTAAGGTGTCCTAAAATCGGATAGAGGCAAATCGGACGAGGCCTCTACTCGTCCGCATATCGTCTGAAAGTGCCCAGGATTTGGACAGAGGCAATTCAGACGCGGCTAATCCATGTCCAGACTTGTCCATAAGTCTGAGACACAGTGTGGTTAGGACGCCGAATCACGTCCTGAGTCGTCCCAACCCTGCGTTGTGTGTGCAATGCAATTGTGGACAACTCAACTCGTCTGCAGTGTCATCTGCAGAAAACGCCCTAGACAGCGTCCCTCACGTTTTTCTCACTTAACTTCCATCCCGTAACACTTCCCCCCATAAATACACATCATAAAATGACACGTACAAATACGCAATGTAATATTCCCATATTCCCAACACATGATTACATCCCGTGTACAGAGAAAATGTTGACGGAAATACTTCTAGACTTAACGCCTAGAAGACGCCCTTGGTAATACCTCGATAATTGTCTAACTTAAAAAGTTGGGGTGTTACAGAAGAGTTGTTGGTGTGAGTGACTAACTTAATAGGAAACTTATACTAAATGCAATGCAGATGTAAATTAATTTTATCTTTTCTCATCAAAACCATGATAAAAAAACAATGTTGTACATATGCATGGATTTAAAATCATTTCCAAAACATCATTTACCATCAAAACAAGCTTCACAAGACACTGATGAGGCAATCATCAAAACATTATGGGATGTTTAGCCCACTATAATAAAATAAACATACACCATATTTTTGACAAGTTTAAACAAGGATACATGAAAAAGGAGGGGTACTCAAGGACCCCTGGAGACAAACACACAGAAAGGCAGCAGTCCGAAGATGGAAACGCCTCATGAGCCTAGAGGAAGAATTGCGAGTGTGATATGAAGATCTAGCCCTTCAAAATGGTTGTCAAAGACGACACAACCTAAAATATATACACTTGATTAGGTTTAGGTATTTGAAACCCAAGGAGAGTGTCAACACCACCATATTACCCATTTTCACACAGCGGATAAACAAAACATTTTCACACAATAGAAGTTGTATTAGGATAACCTCATGATACTTTGACACCAAGCTCATCCAAAGTATGAAGAGGCATCATCCTCCTGTATCAGTATCATAGCACACCATGAAATACCATGTATGTAAAATACATGTGTAAACTCATGTATGTACATTATATAAAAACTAACATGCTGTCGAACAGCCCTTGTCGGGATTTTATATGTGGCAACCCACAAAATAAAAAACAATATCATACACATGTATGGATTTATAATCATTTCCAAAACATCATTTTACCATCAAAATAGGCTCCACGAGCCACTATTGAGACAATCCTCAAAACATTGCCGGATACCTAGCTAGCTATAATAAATTAAATTTACATATTTTTTTTTACAAGTTTAAATGAGGATCTATGAAAAAAGAGGGGCATTTAAGGACCCCACCAATACAAACACAGAGAAAGGCAGAAGTCTGAAGATGGCAATGCCTCATGAGCCTGGAGGAAGAACTGTGAGCGCAATCTGAAGTATTTGCCCCTCACAAGGGGTTACTAGTAAACAAGTCAATGACGACACTGTAGAATCGAAATTAGCCTAAGAGGGGTTTGAATTAGGCTTAAAATTTTTTTTTGAGTGATTAAGAAATTCAATTATTCGAGTAATGCTAGATGATCTTATACGAGTTTAATAACTACTATGTTGCAAGCACAACCAATAAAGGAAATAGGTAAGAGAGGTGCAAACAAATTTGGTAGCGTGGTTCAACCAAACACGCCTATGTCCACGCTTCATGGCTCCCCCTTGAAGTTTTTTTCACTTCAACCTTCTTGGTGACAATTGATTGAACTTCTCGGGTGTCAATCTAATCTTACAATGACTTCTTCATCACACGAAACAAATGATGGTTCATTGAAGATTTTAATACAAGATCACCTCACTCTCACTAAGGATAACACCTGTAGCAACCCGATCCTAAGTTTTTGATTTAAGCAATGTAATTTCTTTGAAAATGAAATGAAAATGAAAATTTTCTTTTACATTGCATTCGTTCTGTGGATGTTACATTTCGACGTATAGCATAGAAGGCGTTTTGCTAGGCAATATGTAGAAGAACTATGTATTAAAGGATGAAATTTCAAGGGGGGAAAACGCCAATTTTCGTCCTTTACTCCCTGTTGTCGCTGTGCAGACGATGCGGACGCAGAATTAGCGTCCGATGACTGGGGAAGTGCGGACGGGGAGGACGCGGAAATTAGCGTCCGGGTTGAATCTGTCCAATTTGGTGACGCAGACGATGTTTACGGACGATGCGGACGATTCACCTTAGCGTCCGGGTTGAATCTGTCCATTTTGGTGACGCGGACGACATCATGCGGACGAGGCGGACGCGTGTTTAGGACGCCATTTTTTAGTGTAATCGTGGACTTGCGGACGATGCGGACGACTGTACGGCGTCCGTAATCGTCCGAATGACAGCAGATCCGCAGAATATCAGAATTTAAAATTCATCAAATCAACGAAAATCGACGTTTTTCTTGCATGAAAGTCTTGATAGCTACTGGGTAGCCGCCAGAACGCCACTCCATGTCTCCCTTGTGTCTCCTTAGGTGAACTTCTCCCCTCCTATTTATTCTCCTTCCTCCTCCAAGTGTGGGGGCTAGTTTTGGTTGCTGAAGTGAGAAGAGGATTTCTAGAAGTGGGAGGGACTGCTAGTGAATTGCTGTACCTGAGAAAAGCCAACTTCAAAAGATAAGGAATGGATGTGTCTTGGCTTTCTATGCCCTACCCACAAGTATTTTGCATTGGTGTTTGTTTTGACAATTTCCTAAAACCTTAGTTTTGTAACTCCTTGCATCTATTTCTTGTTTTGCTGGAAAGAAGCACGAGGTGAAATGATAATGTTAAAGATATGCTTGATAAAAGGAGGAAGATAATGGTTATGATGGAGTAAAAACAAGAGGTTGGTATGATAAATGTGGTGGTGTAAAACTATTTTCTAGTGTAGCATGAAGTGCAGTCTCCTTGTTGAACTTTACATGACTCATACATACATGACACGAATTGAAAATGTGATAACCATTAAGACAAGGATTTAAGAAAGGGAAAATGGGATTCTAAGTGAATGAAGGGTAAAAGAGAAAAGGTAAAAGAGGAACGGAAGATGTGAGATATAGTTTCTGGTTCAGTTGAAGTTCTGATGTATATGTCTTCCTTAGTGTCTTCTTTGGAAAATGTGTTAAGAATGAGAATTTACTACAAAGGCTATAAGTAGAACATAAAAGTATTAAATTATAAAAGAGGGCCATGAAAGCTATTAATTGTCATTATTCCCCTATTTATCACCATGCTGAATGTAGAACCGCATATATGTGTGTGTTTTAATTGTTACTTACTAAATAGTGGTGGGTAATGAAAGTGTAAAAACTATCAACATGCTAGAATTGACTTACGACTTATGCTAAAACTTGACTTATGCTAGAATTGCAACATTACGATGAAGAATGATGCAAATGAAATGAATTTAAAAGTAGGAATCTCATTGTTATATGCTCATTACTTCTTCTATATATATATGTTCGTTGTTTGTTGTTATGAAAGGTGTTTCTTGTATGATGTTAGGGTGTTGTTAAGAAAAAGTTTAGATTGAGTCCATGATTAATAGAAACCAAGTAGGGAGTAACCACTCGGGTGGTACTCACATGCATGAGTGAGGAAAAAAAAAAGACTATAAATAGAAAAGAACCCAAAAAGGCGGGTATATGCCGGAATAGAAAAGAACCCAAAAAGGCGGGTATATGCCAGGATAGAAAGAACAAACCCAAAAAGGCGGGTATATGCCGGAACTAGGGAGTTGGAGTAGATGGGTAGTCCGGATCTAGCCTAGCTACTAGGTTACACCCCTACCAAGACGGGAAAGGGACTAGTAGCCCACAGGGGGTTAGTTCCCGTATAGCTATGCCATCTCAAAGGAAAACCTCCAATCTCCAAGCTCGATATACGAGTTTAAAGAATGAACAAAGAACAAGAATGTAATGAAAGAAGTTGGATTGGTGGCCCCATTCCAACAAGAAGTAAAGAGAGAAATGCATAATTTTTTTTTCCCTTCCTTACTGAGCATAAGCTCACGTCCTTATTTGTGGTGTAGGTAACGATGGATATATGCCAGACATCAAGGAAGAGGTCGTTCCGGTGGAGCCTGCGGTTGGTCCAACAATGACGCCGGCGGAGTGGTAGTATAGTATAGTATAGTATAGTATAGTATGGTATGGTATGGTATGATATTGCATAAGAAAAAGAAAGTTTAAAAACAGAAATTTAGTTTGTGTTTTGGGCTATGTAGCTTGGATGAATTTGGAGTGAACTTTCATCATGTTTTGAATGCCGTTTTCAGTAAAAGTAGTTTCTCGTTTAAGTATGCTTCCGTAATTATTTAGTTACTATTTCTCTTAAGCATGAAAGAATGAAATTTACTAACGATTCGGATTTAATGTACTCTGATAAATGCAAAGGATTTTAATTAAGTTCTTAATATGTTTTAAGAATTCGGGTCGTTACAACACCAATGGATACAAAAGGAGTGAAGGTTCTTAAGCTTAAAAATGAAGGCCTAGAATGCTAGAAAATTTTGCAGCTCTTTGGTGTTGATAGCTTGTCTGGGTGCCTCTGCCCACGAAGCTCTCTTTTATTTATTGATTTTTTCAGACAAACTGCTGATCGGTCGACCACTCAACCATTTCAGTCGACCGCTTCATGAACGTTATGTGTTTTCTGCATGCACACAGTCAACCAATTTTTACTCTAGTCTACCGCACTAGTCGACTTATGTCTTCTCGGTCGACCACTTCAACGCATTCCAAAAACAAAGTTTGCTCTCTCTAATATTTTTTGGTCGATCGACGTCCTCACTGATGGACTGCTTTCACCACTTTAGATTTTTCAAGCAATCTGTAAGATTTCTAGTCGATAGCTTTTCTTATTTGGTCATCCACCTTCGTTGATTTGATAATCTTCATGCTCTCTGTAAGATTTTCGATTGACCACATCAACACCTTGGTCAAAGAACCGCCCCTTTGTGTTTTGCTTCAATTAAAGTTCGTACGTCCCAAAAATTAAGGTATTAACTATAAGGACTTCAAAAAACATACTAGTACATTTAAATACTCATTTTAGAAGGTATTTTCAATGAAGATCAATAATATATTCAATTAAAATAATATTTATAATTCATAAACAACTTAAATATAATTCAATTACACATCATCAAAACAACTAAGCTTAATTCCCTATTAAACTAACAATCTCCCCCTTTTTTGTGATGACAATATATTCTAAGATGTTATATCCCCCCTAAGTGTGTGCTTATTTTCTTATTCTTCCCCTATGTATATCAAAGTTTCTTTTTCTCTTGTTAAAAATTATGTAAATTTTGTTCCCTTGTTTTAATCTTTCTCCCTTTGGCATTATAAAAAAGAATTCAATAGAAACATGTTCAATATTATTTAAAAGATAGCAGGAATCCAAACATATATGTCTCAACAATAGGTATTTAGAGAGATAAAGATAACAAACAAGTAAAGACATTCAACAAAGGAAACAACAACATAACAAATTATGTAGAAAAATATGTCTCAAATGTTCAACAATCAATAGAAAGTGATCAAACCAACTGAAAGTACAAAAGTGTCTCCAAACAACTAAAATGTGCTAAAGCTAAGCATTAGGAGGAGGAGCAATATCAGATGAAAGAATATCAAGGTTAGCAGCAGATGATGGATTTGACTCCATGAACATGTTGGACCACTATGCCTGAGTAAACTCCTCAAAATGCTTATCCAAGGCGTCAAACCTCGAATGACACTTAGCTTGAAAGAACATAAGGTAAGCTTGTTAGCATGTCAATCTTTTCTTCAAGCATAGAAATACCGCCTGAAGAAGATTGTGGGGCTAAAGGAGTGTGAAATGATGTGGATAGAAGGTCAGGCATAGGAATGTCTTTATCAGCAGTGAGAATGACAGCTTGTGTTGTAGAAGTAGATGCACCTCGAGAAAATTTAACAATCCACTGTCCCTCATCATCTTGCACAAAACCCATCTGAGCCATGGAATGGACTGTGTATATATCAACACTGTGAACTGATTAAGATGGCTCAGAGGTTGAAATACCACTTGATCGAAATAGATTGGTCTGTAGAAGGTTGAACGACAGAGATTTTGAAGTGCTACTGGCAACCTCTATTATCTAATGAAGAATGATATGCCCAACATTAAACTAAGTCCTATTGAAAATGCTTTCAAGCATATAGAGGTCCATACAACTTACATAGTCCAGATGACCATCTCTGGGTAATAAATTGTACTTAACGCTATGGTGAATAACACGGGCTCATACATTTACATCTTTGGCCTTGGGCTTGACAAAAACTTCAACATCTGGAATCTTAAGAATACATTGAAGAAACTCCAATCCTTTATCACACTGGATACCTTAGAGGTATTGTAATAATCCTCCGTACCATCCCCATCCTCAAAATTCAACAGCATATTAATATCATCAGCAGTCAAATTAATCTCCTTTCCATAGACATAGCTCATCACTTTTAATGAACGAGGAGAATATGCCAAATTTGCATAAAATAACTGAATACCCTTATCAAAATATGGTCTGTCCAAACAAAATAGGTGATACAAACCCATACGTTTATACATGTTTTCCAAATTTAAGCTTGAAAGACTAAAAAAAGAGATCTTTCTTACAAGAATCAACAGTCTATTATTGAAATCCTCCTAAAAATGTTTTATACAATTAGCGTCCAAAAACATCATAATAGGATATTCTACCGAAGTAGGAGGTCTAGAAGAACTATCTTGTTCCACCGAAACCTTTCATTTTCTAGTGATTCAAGTTGCCATTGTTGAAGATTGAGTTGGTGTTAGAGTGGAAGCTAGAAGAGGAGAGACCCAAAAATTACTTGAATGAGGGTTGAGGAGTCCGAGGAAGAGAAGTTTGAGCATGGGGATGAATGGAGGTAGAAAAATCACCGGAGAGGTGTGAGACTTGTCGTGCAGTTTAGGGTTTTGGTTGGCCTAATTTGTTTTAAAATTGACTCAGCGGTCGACTGTTACTAATCAATGGTCGACTGAATCCTTTGAATTAAAAATGGGGGTAATCTATCCAATATACTGTTAATTGGACCAGGGAATAGGTCGATCGATTTCATCAGAAATAAAAACTTGAAGTCGACCGGATTCTTTGAGAGGTCGACTAAATCCTTCATATTTCTTCAAGTTTTGAAAATTATTCCTTACAAATGTTGCTTAGTTTGCTTCAAGACGTATCAACCCTAAATGAATTCTTATACCACAAAAAGTCTTTCTGTCTAGTGGTTTAGTAAAAATGTCTTCCAATTGATTTTTGGTACTAACGAATTTGAGGGATACCTCACCCTTAAAGACATGATGTTGAATAAAATAATATCTAATTACAATGTACTTTGTATGAGAATGTTGAATAGAATTTTTGAAGATATTTATGGCACTAGTGTTGTCACACATAATTGGGATCCTCTTAAAACATTGACCATAGTCCTCCAATGTTTGTTTCATCCAAAGTAATTGAGCACAACAACTTTCGGCTGTAATATATTCACTTTTAGCCATTGATAAGGCAACTGTGTCTTGTTTCTTAGAAAACCATAACACTAAGGATTCTCTAAGAAACTGACAGGTCCCACTTGTGCTCTTTCTATCTACTATACTATCTGTGCAGCCAGAGTCAGTACATGCCACTAAGTTGAAAGTAGTTCCTTTAGAATACCATAGTCCTAAGCCACTAGTCTCACTTAGATATTTAAATAATCTCTTAACCGCATTTAAGTGAGACTCTTTAGGAGAAGCTTGAAATCTCGCACATAAGCATACACTAAAGAGAATATCGGGTCTACTTGCCATTAAGTACAATAGGGAACAATCATACCCTGATATTTCTTTATATCCACATCTTTTTCATTTTTGTCCTTATAGAATTTAGTGGATGTACTCATTGGAGTATTAGAAGGTTTAGATGTGTCAATACCAAACCTCTTTATGAGTTCTTTTACATATTTTTCTTGATTTAAGAAAATTCCTTCTTGAGATTGTCTAATTTATAAACCAAGAAAAAATCTCAATTTTTCCATCATACTCATTTCAAATTCACTTTGCATTAATTGAGCGAATTCTTTACAAATTGAGTTATTGGTAGCACCAAAGATAATATCATCTGCATAAATTTGCACAATAATTATATCTTCACCATTGTGCTTAATGAACAAAATTAAATTGATTTTTCCTATCTTAAAATCTCTTTCCTTAAGAAATTTTCTCAATTTTTCGTACCAAGCTCTTGGAGCTTGTTTTAATCCATAAAAAGCTTTATTGAGCTTATAAACATAATCAAGTTTATCATGGACTATATGAATACTTCTTCCATAATATAACCATTAAGAAAGGCACTTTTGACATCCGTTTGATAGAGAATAAAATTCTTGATTATACCCTTTTGCAACTAATCTATTTTTGTTTCTTACTACTATACCACTTTCATCCAATTTATTTTTGAACACCCATGTGGTTCCAATGATTAAATGATCTTTTGGCTTTGAAACAAGTTTCCAAACATTGTTCCTTTTAAATTGATTTAGTTCCTTTTGCATCGCCAAGATCCAATTTTTGTCTACCTATGCTTCATCAAAATTCTTGGGTTCTACTTGTGAGATGAAGGCTATATTAACACAAAGATTTCTAATAGAGGATCAAGTCTTAATACCTAAGGATAGATCACCAAGTATATATCTATAGGATGACTTTTAGCATATCTCCAATCTTTAGGTAGATTATCATGAGCATTCTCGATAGGGGTTTCCTCTAAAAACTTAGATTGAGACACTTGATAAGAGCTTTCTAGAGTTTCATCATCTTTTTTTCCTAAGTTAAGAGATTCTATTTCATTTTCTAGGTCATCAATTAACTCCACACGATTTCACAGATGGATAGACTTATCGAATGTAACATGCATGAATTCCTCCACAACTAATGTCATTTTGTTGAACACTCTATACGATTTATTTGTTGTGGAATATCTTAGAAATATCCCATAATCTCTCTTGGAGTCAAATTTACCTAAGTTATCCTTTGTGTTCAAAATAAAACATTTGCACCCAAAGGCTTTAAAGTAACTCACATTGGGAGTTCTATCATTCCATAGCTCATAGGGAGTCTTTTCTAGAGAAGGACGAATGGAAACTCGGTTAAGAAAATAGAAAACTGTTGCAATGACTTCTACCCAAAAATATTTTGAAAGATCATTTTCATTAAGCATAAAAAGGGCTAGTTCTTGACGTGGCCTTATTTTCCTCTCAACAACTCTATTTTGTTGAGGGGTTCTTGGAGAAGAAAAGTTATGTTCAATGCCATGCCATACTTTTGACATAAAACGTCAAAGTTCTCATACTCGAATTCACTCATATGATCACTTCTAATTGCAATAATAGTGAGTTCCTTCTCATTTTGCACTTTCTTCCTAAAGCTTGAAAAGACTTCAAAAGTCTTGTCCTTTGTCCATAGAAAGAAAACCCAAGTGAATCTCGAGAAATCATCTACAATGACATATGCATAGTGTTTACCTCTTAAGTTTGAAATCTTAGATTAACCAAAAAGATATATATGAAGTAATTGGAGAGGTTTGGAAGTTGAAATAAAGTGTTTGGAAGGAAATGAGCTTTTTGTTTGCTTCCTCATTTGGCAAGCATCACAAATCTTATCTTTTTCAAAAGATAATTTAGGTAGACCCCTAACAAGATTATTTCTAGAGATCAGCTAAGGTATCCATTCCTTCATGTTCTAATCTTCTATGCTAAAACCAACAATCAATAGAGGAATTTGTAGTCAAATATTTCTCATCAAGGCATAAGACATTATTCAAATCAATAACATAAATATTTTCAAGTCTATAACCCAAAAACAAAATTTTTTCATTAGAACTATCCCTAATCATGTAAACACTCTAGACTCAAAAATCACCTTGTAGCCTTTATCATACAGTTGACTAATACTAAGTAAATTATGTTTTAACCCATCAACAAATAATACATTCTCAATGATAGGATTTGAGGAATTGTCGATATTTATGATACTAACTATTTTTCCCTTTTGATTACCTCTAAATGTTACATTTCCTTTCTTCTTCTTGATGAAGGTAAACCTTGAGGAGTCTCTCGTCATGTGTCTTGAACACCCACTATCCAAGTACCATTCATCCTTCATGGGAGAGTCTCCAACCTACAAGTAAATATTAGTTCAATTTCTTAGGTGCCCAAATCTTTTTGGGTCCTTGAGAGTTAGTTTTGGTTCCTTTAAGAACTCATACTACTTTAGAAATTATCCTTTTATCATTCAATTTTAATGGCCATGAAAAAAATTTATGTCCAATAGAATTACATGCATAGCAAGTGGATGGACTAACAAAAAAGTTTTTATAAATATTTTTCCTTTTAAATGTTTCATATCTAATTCTGGTTTTTTTTTTTAATCAAAAGTAACTCTTTATTGTCCTCAAAACATATATTCAATTTTTTTCCTTTCATTTGTAAATGTAAATTGTAACGACTCGACTTTTTATAACCCTTTTTAAAATGTGTTAAATTAAAAAATTTTCATTGATAAACAACAGAAAACCTTTTGTTAGAAATATAATCAGAGCACCCTTCGAAAGCCAAACCGTTTAAACTCTTTTCGTTCTACCCGCTATGAAAATCTTTATAAAATCTTTTACGAAAATACAGTGGAAGTCAAATCAAGAAACATAGAGGGTTTATCAAAACATAGCGGAAGCGTAAAAAAATTTGTTTAAGGAAGAAATACTAAACAAAGCATTACAAGTTTATTACCGACCACTTTATCTTTTACTTCTCTTAGCCTAACCAGCCACAAGTTTTCACGCGTACAAATCCTTCATCCCTGCCTTTTGAATCTGTTCATTGGTTTCATGTAGATGTACTTACACCACAAGTAAGACGTGAGCCTAATGGCCCAGTAAGGAAAAAGGGATTCATGCGGTATGCTATGCCTCTCTTTAGTTATTTCTAGAATGGGTACCACCCCAAACTAGTCTTTTCTTATGTTCTTTCGTTCATTACTTGTACATCAAACGAGAGATTGGAGAAATCCGTGGTGGAAGGGTAGTCTTTGTTGGCTTCAACCACCTAGGGTAGACAGTCTCGCAGTCCCGACAAGGGAAAGGTAACGTTCTTTTAATCCTGTCTACCTGACTGATTCGTACTTACCCTTCCATCCCCTACCCCCATTCTTCTTCTTTAAATTTTTTTTCCTCACCTAAGGCATATGAATACCATCCCCAAGGTGACACTCCCTATTTGTTTCTATTAGTGTGATGTATGATGATACATTCTCTGAATAACATGATACATGATGCAGTATAACGTTACATTGACAAAAAATTGCATTGTGCATATAAAAGAAAGTAAATGACAATAATTGAATAATCCATATAATGGAAGCTAAACAATCATAATTGAATAGCGCACATAAGGGCAAGTAACAACAGTTGAACACCCAATAATGGAATGATAAGGATTAATAGCAAAGCACGTGAAGGAGACAATTATAGAAATAATTAAACAGCAAGGGATATGCTTGAACATCTAGATACAACAATAAAAGAAACGTAAAGGAAACAACGATTGGGCATGCTAGTCATCCTAGTTAATTCACATGCTTAAGAAAGATTACGGGTATTATTCTAGTTAGTTATCCAAATCAATTAACATGCTCGAGTTCTAGTTATCCTAGTCAATTTGCATGCTCAAAAACAAATTACAATTATTATGATTAAACATGCTTTTATTTGGTTAATTAAACATGCTCGGATTAACATGCTTAAGTAAGATTATAATTGTGATTCTAGCTAATTACTTTAGTTAATTAACATGCTTAAGTCTAGTTAATTGCTCTAGTTAATTAACATGCTCAAATCTAGTTGATTACTCTAGTTAATTAACATGCTCAAGGAAGATTATAATCACCAATTAATTAGTTCGCATGTTTAGATTAACTAATTAGTTTGCATGTTTAGATTAATTAATTGATTAGTTAAACTACGATAAATTGATTAACATGCTTAGAGAAAGATTAGAAGTTAAACCTTCTAATTAATTAGTCATGCTTGGGTTAGGATTATTGTTATAAAGGTGATGCTGATTAATTAGACATGTTTAGACATGCAGAAAACTACAACTTCTTAGAGATTTAACTATAGAAATGACAGGGTAGCACATAAGCAAGTAAGGTAATAAGCAACACATTCACAGGGAAAAATCAACATAAGTAAAAGAAATAATAACTCATTCATGCTTAGCATTCTATACTAGAAGGCTTAACGTTAGGGGTTCTCACTCAAGCAGTAAACATTCCTCGTTTCTCAATGAAAGTAAAGCATTGAAGTATAAAAATGGCAGTAAAAGAAATTACAAAAATTAATAACAAGGAATTGACAGCAACTACGGACTTAACACCACACACACATGGTTACGTAATCATGTTCAATAAGTAGTCACATTTATTATCTAGTTAATTAACCTAGTTAATTTACATGCTCATTAAGAAATCATAATTATTATTCTAGTTACTTAACCTAGTACATGCTCATTAAGTAATCACAATTGTTATTCTAGTTAATTAACCTAATTAATTAACATGCTCAATAAGTAATCACATTTATTATCTAGTTAATTAACCTAGTTAATTAACATGTTCAATAAGTAATCACAATTAGGTTATTTAACATGCTCAATGAAGTTAATAAAAAATGCTTATAGTTCTAGTTAATTGAATATCAGGTTAAGGGTAAAACACATTTGTTACTCTAGTTAATTAGTTAATTAGTTAACTAAACAAACACGAAATAAAACATCTAATTAACACAGGTTTATTAACCCATAGAAATGACAGAACAAATAGTGGCAGCACAATATATGCATCGGATAGTTAAAGTTAACAAAGGAATATTGAAACTAGACTGCAAGTCAATACTAAAGAACAGGGTCTTCCTCAAAGGCATAACTCTCAACTCCTTCGTTCCTACTTTTCAAGCTTTACTCATTTATCTAAGCAGTAATCAATCATCTATTGTGCATCAAAGTAAAGCATTGAATCACATAACTAATAATAAAGAAATAACTACAGAGTATGAATCACAGAACTAACAATAAAGGAAATATCTACAGAGTATCAACAAAGGAAATAACAACAGAATAGCATCCAAGGAAATCGACATTACTCACGCACTCTACTTGTGGGTAGGGCTTTGATGACCAAGACACACCTACTTCCTTACCCTAATGAAGGACTCAACTCACGGACAACAGCTCACTCCTCAGCTCACGAGCTCCAACCTCCAGCAACTCCACAGCTCACGGTCAGACTCCTTGCTTTCACTCACGTAACATGCTGCAAAATTCACACCAAAACTCCCGAGTTCATAACATAGCCCACAATAGCTCACAGGGGATATTTTCTCTTTCTCGCAGGAAGCTTTCACGCAGGAAGGAAATGCCGAGAATGGCAGGGGAGAAAGGTGATAACTCGGAGTCCCATACCTGGAGGGAACACCTGTACTCTGAATGGAGAGGGAAGGCATGGTCGATAGAGTGGAGAGCGTGGCGTCGTCTCACCGTGTCTCCCTCAGTGCGAATTTAATGGCTAAACGACACAAATTTCTAATATTTAACCCTAATTTATCGCAGGTCTGGGATGTTTCAGACGCAAGGATTCGTCCTGACCTCGTCCACAAGCGTCAGAAACATACTATTGCTAAGGCATAAATTCACTTCTGGACGAAGGATGGCGTCCGTACCTTCATCCGTACTCCTCCGAATTGGCCATTCGGACGAAGAATGGCATTCTCATTCAAGCATTTGCACTCATTTGAATGAGTCCAGAAATTGGACATATTCAAAATGCCCGCGTCCACATGCGTCCGCGAGCATCCGAAAATGTCCAGTTATAGATAGGGGATGAATTAGGACGTGAGGCTTCTGTCCTGCATTGTCCCAAAGTGCAGGGATGGCAATCCATGCATTTGCGGATGAAATTTCTCATCTTTGATGTCGTCGGCATTCGTTTGAATACGTCCAAGAAAACTTTCCCTCACATTTTCCTACTAAATTTTCATCCCATAACATTTTTTCCATAAATACACGTCACAATATAACACGTATCAATACGCTCTTTGGCTGGACGAACGTTCTTGGTGAAGGCGGGCGTTAGTTATGTAAGAGGCGTGATAGTGTTTGAGGCTTAGGTGGATGTCCCTTACAAGAAGATGGATGTCCCTTAGCAAAGGTGGCATTTTATATATTGGGTGTGACGTCGTTTGATGGAGAGTGGACGTCCTTGGTAAGTGGCAGACATCTTATGTTGGGTGAACAACATCGTTTGGACAAAGTGGACATCCCTTATGGGATAACGGATGTCCCTTGCTAAAGGTGAGTGTTACGTGTGATCGCTGGAATGGCATCGTTTTGACGAAGATTGATAGGCTCCAAGAAACAAATGGAGAGCCTTAGAGAAAACTGTTCCGGAAAATTAACAATACTCGAACCAGCAGCAATGAGATTAATCAAGCTCCAAATATACACATGAACTAGAGCTGTATTTTGGAGGACATAAACTTAATATATTCAGGAAAGTTGTATAAAAAATCCAACTCAAAAAGCACTCTGAATTTGGAGATATATCAATTTCAATAACAACCGGAGATCTGTTTCTAGCAAGACATATTTACCAATGCAGATTCAAAATGGAATAACTTGAGCTACATACAACAAATGAAGCTCATTTTTGGAAGGGAGCTCACTGACTTAATCTTTATTAAATCACTAGAAGACATCAAACAGAGACGAACATTGTAAGGGCCTCAAACAGATACTATAATCAGCGATAACAACAATCCAGCAAAATTACAGATTCAACACCTCAACAATAATCCGAAAATATCCTTCTACAATCAATAATCTCCAAAAGGCTTCTTCAACACATAACAAGCATTTAATCACCAGAACATAGGTTGTCCAAGCAGCAAGAAAAGAACATAAAAGAACTTCAAAAATCAAGAGGAAATACAATGGAGTCCGCGGACCTCCTAGTGAGAGGGGCGACTTTGGGGTTGGCCGAAAACCAACACTCTCCAAGGTTGGAAACTTCTCTTGTCTCCACACCACAATCTTACCTCGAAGATAAGGATTGGAAGAAACAATATCCCAAGGATGCAAGGTTGAGAAGCTTCAAGAGAGGCCTTGCTTGGGTGATGGATGAAATCGGCGCTAAGGGGAGGGGGAGGCCGGGGCTAAGTGTTTTCCAAAACATAAAAATTGTCTTCAATTCAAAACTGATTTTTCATTCAGCAATGGGGGGGCTTATAAAACCCTAAGAGTTTTACAATAAAGGAAAAAGACCAAAATGTTCCTGACTTAAACAAATAGACTTGACTTACACAAAAACAATAATCTCGAGAGGGATTTTTAGACTCTGTAAAACGTAAATTTGGCATAGCAAATGAAAGTTGAATATAACGTTCAAGCACTCGTTCGAAAGCTCCATCTGTTGGCTACAATTCGTATGAAGGACAAAAGTTGAAACGATGCCGTCCTAATTGTCAAAAATCCACTTGAACTATCGGAGGTCAGAATCTAGGCAGAAATACAGCTCACAATTATTCCCCAAAGATTGTAAAATCTCCATTAGCCCAAATGACAACTCCAATGATGTTTATTTGATTCAAGAAACACCTACAAAACAAATAAAAAGTTAGAAATAAAGGTGCCCAGGGCATGGCTCAAGCGAAGGGAACTTGGGGCATATCAAAGATGGACGACCTTTATAGGAAAAATGGACGTCGCTCATGATGAAAGAAGACGGTCATCCGTTGGGTTTGATGGACATCCCTGACGGACGAATAAAATGTGAAGGTGACGGACGTCCCTTATGGGACAATGGACGTCTGTTGCAGCGAAAACGCTGACGGTCATTAAAAGTGGAATGATGGATGTCTAGAATGCTAAGGCGACGAACGTCCCTCATGAGGAACGGACGTCCATGGCGGCAACGAGATTGACGGATGTCTTTTTGTGGTTGATGGAAACCTAAAAAAAGAAGATGGCTGACGTCCCCCCTTAGCAAAACTGGTAAGCTGGATGTCCCTACAAAGAGGAATGGAGAAAGATAGGGTATGGTTTGGGACAAGCGTGGGTGTCCATGGCAGGGAATGGTGTGCCTCTCTAGAGAAAGGACGGAGAAGAAGGATAAGGGAGAAGGAAATTGGGACAGAGAGGGAGAACAACAGAGAGTCGAAGAGAAAGATTGAGCGAGGGAGTGAGTGAGCGATCGAGTGAGTGATCACGGAGACGACGATGGAGCTCGGGATGGCTTGGTGTGCGACTCTGGGCATCAGGTGCAAAGTTTCACGATGCGGGTGTACTGGCATTGGGAGGCTAGGGCTCGGGATCGGAGCTTCCATTGGCGGCAATTTCTAGCTTCGGGTGAGGTGTAGTCGAGGTAAGTCTAGCTGACTTTTCCTCCTTGCATTTTGTTGATCGATTGTTGGCAAGGGCGAGTTGCAGCGATTAATTGGCGAGGAGAAATAACAGATAGAAAGTGGAAGAGAGAAAGGAGCTACAACAAAAGAAAATAACAAAGAAGAAGGAGGAATGGATGGGTCTATCCTCTGGTGAGCTTCTATCTCCAGGTAACGCCCTGGCTTCTTCACGCTGTTATGAGATTTGTGGGTATTGTATGATGTTGGTTGACTTAGCTCTGTACACCTGGATGATCATGTTGGTAGCCATTGATGAGATTTACTTTCTGTAATTGGGTTTTATGTTCACCGTATGGATTTCAGGCTGTGCGTTTATTTAGAGTGTTTATATTCTATTTATGATAAGTGATCAGTTAGAGGAAGATTTTGAGATAAGTGGGAATGTGTTTTGATCAATGGAGATATATACTTGTAGAAGTGGATTGTTTAGTGGTTCTGTATTTTGGTCAGTGAAGTGAAGAGAAAGGGTGGAGAATAGGGTTCATATCGTTGAACTAATGAAATACATTTGGATGATAGTTGCATGATTAATTGAGTAGATTAGTAATTGAATGTTATTAATTGTGAGGGTTCTCTGAAGGTACTAAAGAAGGAAGGAAAAGGATAACAAATAAGTGAAGCGGTTTAAAGGGAAATAAGGTAAGTGATACGTGTGTGCTTTGGTCTTCGGACCCTACATTGCAAGAATAGGATATGCACGTTTCATTGTTTTCCGCTTTATTAGATTAGTAGATTATTGAGCATGTCTATTGTTTTAAAAGCATGTCTATAGTTGTTAATAGCACGTTTCGTTGTTTACTATTTTTATAGCATGTCTATAGTTTTTAATAGCACGTTTCGTTGTTTACTGTTTTTACAACATGTCTACAGTTTTTATGGCCTTCCTTCTTCAATTTTTAATGATGGAACTCTAGAGGAGTCTATAAATAGAGGGTTGTGGCCGAGAGGTTGGAAGGAAGATGATATGTGGAGTTATGCTATCAAAAAGGAGAGAGATAGGTTCGATAGAGAGAGAGAGAGAGAGAGAGAGAGAGAGAGATAGATAGAGAGGAATAGTAAGGAATTGAGATGTTGAGCAAAGTATATTGTGATGTGTTCTGTGATGCCTTGTTTATGTAGTTTGTGTAGTGGAGAAACTACTTAGTTGTCTGAAGGCTTGAGGAATAGCAGCAGTGAATGAGGTGGTCTTCAACGAGGTGGTCTCTGTTGATGATGAGTCTGCAGCCGTGAGGTTCTGGAATTGTGAAAGGATTGAGATGAGAAGGATAAAGCAGTGAAGTTTTTGGATGAGGTTAGACAGAGCTGGATAAGCCGATTTTTGGATGTTGGTAAGCAGACCTTCTCTCACAATTATTAGTAGAGTTATTATATGGAATGGTGTTGAATATTGAGTTGAACTTGATTATGTTGAGTGCATACTAGTAGTATTATTCTTGGCAGAATAATTGGATTAGGGTTGGCTATTTTATGTGATTAAGAATGGATTTAGCCGCTGCATGTATAATAGCTAGAAATTATATATTAGGATGTTATTCATGAAGATGGTTATTATCATGTGGTATTAATAGTTGCAATGGGTTAAAGGATACGGTTGGAATTATTGGGAATATTAGTGGAAATAAATAGTTAAGATTAGATGTAAAGGTAATAATTGGATTAAGGGCTGTTGTTATTGGATAAAGTGATTGTTAGAAAATAAGATTCTCTAATAGTTTGGAAATATAGGAAGTTATCCATTATGGATGTATAAGCATGTTAGTAAAAGCTAAGGGATTTTATTGGAGATTTATTATTAATAGCTAGGTGTATTAATAATGGATAGGTTTTGTGAAGGAAACTTAAAGTGTTAAGCTCATTAAAGCTAAGGATTTCAGGTACGTGCTATTGCATGTGCTTTATTCGAAAGGACCTACATCTCGGGAAATTAGGGTTTTGTTTGATGTTTGTTTATTAAATGCACAAGTTATGTTATTATATGAAAATTTATGTTGTTAGAATTGTATGATTATAGATTTAAGTTTAGTTCCTAAGATAGGAAAGATCACGTTTTAACGATACGATAAGGAACACGTTAAATATGATTGTATGTGCACGACAACGTAAAGACATGGAATAATAAAGTACACAAAAATGAAAAATACGTAAATAGTTGTGGACCGGTATGATACGCCCGACACAGTAATCAAGATAAGAAAACAGCTGTGGACCGGTTTGATACACCCGACACAGAAGTCAACTGTGGTCCAGTTGGATATGCCCGGCACAGATGTTTATATGGTCCGATTTGATATGCCCGGCAAACAGTAAACGGATGTTTGTATGGTCCGGTTTGATACGTCCGGCATATAAACGGATGTTGTATGATCCGGTTTGATACGCCCAACATATAAACAATAAATGGATGATTATATGGATCGGTTAGATACACTCGACACATAATCAAACGAAATAACGATAAAAGAAATGAACAGTAACAGAGAAGTGAAATAAAAAATGATAAAAGATATGAACAGTAATAGAGAAAGGAAACAAAAAATTGAATGCAATATTATAGAAATTGTATGTGAATTCTATGTTTTATATTTATATCACATACTGAGCGTTAGACTCATCGTTAAGTCTCATTGATGTAGGTAAGGAGCAGATGAATGGATAAAGCTGTTGATGGATGTAGCTGATGGAGTGTTGCTGTGTGGATGTTTGTGCTGTTGGCGACATTAACCTGTGGTTATGACTCACGAAAATGAAATAAAATGTTTTAAAGGTTTTTAAGTATTTTATGACTTCAAATAAATGTTTTAAGTTAATGTGTTTATTTAAATGTTTAGTTAAACAATGAGTTTATGATATTTAATTGTAAAGAACTTCCGTTGTATGTTTTATATGATTTAGACTTCCGCTGTATATTTATGACTCTTGTTTTATTACGCAATGGTTTTAAAGAAAAAAAAAATTTATACGAAAAAAGGTTACGGGATGTTACAATCTCTCTCAGAGAAATCTCTAAAATCTACCATTACGACAGCAACTGTGAGTCACTATTAATAATTCCTGAAAGGGGAAGTCAATAAGGGGTGAGTCAACTAACTCACTAGAAATTTAATTTTTTATTCAATATTTATATCATATGAATTATTCATACTTTTTCAATTATTTCTTTTTAATAGATCAATATGTGAAAGAAATAATGACGAGCAATAAAGAAAATAACAGAATTTAAATAACGGAGATACATAGGCGATCGCAAATAGTCAAACAGACCCTGAACAAGTTTAGGGTTTTGCACCTAGGGCCACGGTACATACATCTGTCTCATTACTTTAGTTAACAATAAAAGTAAATAAATGTAACTGAACTATATGGTAAATTTACTTGCTCAATTAAATTAAATATTATACATTTTAGAAATTTAAAGTGCGTTAAACATAAAATAACTCCAACCTCGAATTTGGGCCACACAATATCAAGGCCCAACCCAAATGGTCCACTGAAACCCGATAGAAACGGTCCGATAATTTCTTAAGTTTAGGAACATAATCATAAAATTTATCAAATATTAGGTTTCAAGATTTATAATTATTTATTTAAAATTTTAGGCAAAATGAGAATAACCTAAGGGCATTAGGGTTAAAAATCCAATACGATCTAAAATAAGTCTGGCTTTGTCCAAAGTAGGGCTGGGTTTTGTTCGAAGCCCATAAACACTAGACCTGGGTCTAAGTCCATTTAGAAATTGGGCTTAAGCCCAATTAGAATCTGACATAAAATAGGGTTAGGCAAGCCCAAAACTAGGGTTTGGGCCTAGCCCAACAAACTAGTCTGCAAGCAAAAAGCTTCGCCCATAGATAAAGCTATCTGGGCCGCAACATTAGTTAACCTGAGCTACGACCAAAGACGATGATTTACAACATCATCGGTTGGCAAAGGCCGAGATTTCCAATTGGAATTCCTCTCAAAATTTCTAGCCTCACAACCAGCCATCGAGTCCTACAGGATGTTCTATAACATCTATAATTTAAACTAAAAATCCAATATCAACCAATAGTCCAGAACTTGAAGAAAATTTTTGGAAAATATTTTAGATTTCCAAACCTTACCTGAAGAAATTTACTTTCCTGGCAAACTATCTCGCCTAAGACAACTCACCTTGTCGATGCCTAAATACGACCCTAAAAGTAAACAATCCGTCGATAACTCAGCCTTACAAAGGGATTTGAAACGAATAGGGGATTCAAAGCTTACCACAATTATGAATGGATTTCTAACTCGGCGGAGAAATGTTCTTTCGCCAACAATTTACTATAAACGGCACAACTCAGTGGTAGAGGGAGAGAGAGCAGAGTGGTCATTAGGAGAGGGGAGAAGAGTGGGGGAAATGTGTTTCTGAAATATGTGGGCCGGGTCTAACAGCGGTCAATCGAGACCACACAGCAGACGAGGGCTGGGTCTCTAACAGTGGTCAATTGAGACCACACAACAGACGACAAGACTTAACAACAGTCAAGTGGGACCACACAGTGTCAATAAAACATGTCAAGGATCAACCAAAACCTCACAACGGTCAACAAGACATGCTAGCAGTCATTCAGGACTAAAAAATGGTCGATGAGACACAAATGCGATCAATCGAGACCGAGCAATAGTCGACGATCCACTCTGTGGTTAACCGGGACCACATAGGAACCTCAACCAGAAGGGAAGAAACCAAGGTCATGAATTCATTGAGGCATGTAGTGCTGAGTGGCAAAATTTCACCCATAAACATCAGCCGCGGTCAACTAGTCCATACAGCGGACGACTGGACAAGGTGCAGTCATCCCGCGCGAATGACTTGCACTCCCACGAACGTCTGTATATTCCGGATATTCGTGGAAAATGTTCTCGCTTCCGAGGACGTCCTACGCTTCTACAGACGAATGAAACAGACGTCTGTACTCCCATGGACGTCCCAAAATGCAAGGCCACGATGGATCAAAACTCCTAACGCGGTCGTCTAGATACATGCAACCAAGAATGAGAGCCTTCAAACACTTTCCTAGTCGACCAAACCCAACAAGTGCTCGACCGAACACAAGCCATCTCGAACATAGAGCCTCTTGGCCCATTTATTGATGGATCGGACCCAATAAGCGGTCAACCAAACACAAGGCATTTCAAACAGAGAGACTTTTTGCCAAAACTATGGCGGACTGTACCTTACCAGTGGTCGAACAAGGAAAGTTTTCCAGCGCAGAAACCTAGAGCAAAATCATATTCCCTTGCCAATTCTTGCCCTGAATTGGCTTAAAACCCTACATCAGCACTAAATCTACAACAACAACATATAAACAACCAAAGGATTTGTTTTCCAAGCTATAATCCAAGACTGACACAAACAGGAAAACTCAAACAGAAAAAAAAAAAGTTAGAAACCAACTTACTTGTAAAGTTCCTTCACAAGGGACAGAGATTGAAATGCCACGATCACGATCCCAATGTCGGAAACCCTTTTCACACCACTCAGTTCATCCCTCTCTCCATCTTCTCACCTCGCGTGGCCAACTCTCTAGAAAGGAAAGGAAGACGGAATTCTTTCAAAGAAAAAATGAATTAAAATTTAATTATTTTATTTAATATATATATATTATAAATATTAAATAAGATCTTTAAATCCTAACCTGACAATACTCGAAAAAACTCAAAACTCAATCTATGCTAACAAAAACTTACCAAACATAATCCCTAAGCTTTAGGCTGCAGGGAAACACAGAACGCACTAGTTGATCATTGGCTAGACTCTTCACATATCGCCGAAGACCAATGACATGTGGCAAATAACTAGTCAACACAAAATAATTTGACCTAGATTAAAAAAAAAAATTTGCTCTAAAACATATAAAATTCAAAAATTACGGATTTTAATTGTCTAGCTTATACCTTTCATATTTGGGAATATGGATGAACCTTCTTCATCCAACACCTTATGATGGCTGTAAGAGTTGTTTTTTCTTGTCTATAATTTGTTTGGCATATCTCCACTCAAGAGTGTTGATGGAAATAAGTTAATGATAGTTACTTCAGTCATCATTGCCTCTCCCCAAAATATTTTGGGAAGTTTTGAATGTGATAAAATGCACCTTATCTTGTTCATAATTTTTTGTTCATTCTTTTTGCAATGCCATTTTGTTGAGGAGTCTTTGGAATGAATTTTTTGTGTGTGGAACCTGTGCATCTTGTAGTAATCATCGAAGGATCTTCTATATTCTCCACCATCATCCGTGCAAACACATTTTAACTTTTTTTTAGTTTATCGCTCTGTGAGAGCATGAAACCGTTTGAAAATATTGAAAACCTCATCTTTGGTTTTGATTGTGTAAGCTTAAACTTTTCTTGAGTGATCATCAATGAATGTGACAATGTATTGTGTATCGTCTAATGTTTTCAACAACATGGGATTGCAAACCTTTGAATAGATGACTTCTAAAACATCTGGTTTCCTTGATGAAGAATTCTTTTGAAAGGAATTCCTATGTTGTTTTCCCGCCAAACAATGAATACAACTTGTCAAACCTTCACCTTTAAGATGTGCTAAACAATCTCTATTGCCAAGTATTTGAAGTTCTTTATAGCTCATATAATCCAATTCTCTAGGCCATAACTCAATAGATGAGTTATCTTGTCCAACATTTACTGATACTTTCTTCACAGTTGCTTGAATCACATACAAGCGCAGACTTTTTATTTCCTCTCACTACAATTAGCAAGCATTTCCTAATCTTTCATTTTCAGCCAAAAAAATTTACTTTTGTACCCTACATCATCAAGGGCACCAACTGATATTAGATTTAATTTACTATCTGGAATATGTCTAATATCATTGAGTACCAACTCACAATCCATGTTGGTGTGGATACAAATGTCGCATTTTTGAACTATTTTGAAAACGTGATTGTTCCCTATTTTAACAATGTCAAAATTATCACTGGTGTAAGATGTAAAATATTCTACTTTTGAAGTAACATTACAATATGCATCAGAGTCACATACCAAACATGAGTCATGACATTAACAACATCTTCACATATGATAAAATCTTCACCGTCTAAGGTTGTTGCAGTCATACTCTTCGTCTCTCTTTTACCATTTTTTATGCCTTGTTCTTTTTTCAACTTCCAATAATCTTTTTTAGGTGGCCTGTCTTACCACAGAGATACCACATGACTCTCTTTTTATTTCTTGATCTCGACCTACTTGACGTGTTGACTCTTGAAAGCTCATATTTTTGTTATCTTCCTATCATTACTAATGAGGCCTCCATGGAAGAGTTCTCCATGTTCTTTTGTTTGGTTTCTTCTTCAAGAGCTACAACTGCAATATTATTAAACAACAATGTTGTCTTTGCAGCACTATTGGCCAAACTTGTAATAGGGTGATTGTATGAATCAGGTAAGCTTTGAAGTAAAATTTTGACTCATTCATTCTGGTCAATTTTGTGTTCCATTGTTGTAAGTTGAGAAAATAATGTATTGAGAGTATTGATGTGATCAGTCACCATTGTCGACTCTTACATCTTAAGAGTGTATAATTTTCTCTTTAAGAAAATTTTATTGTGCAATGACTTAGCCTCATACAATTTTGTAAGTATATTCTAGACCTTCTTGACAGTTGTTGTCACGCCCCAAAGGTGGTCCGAGACAGAACGGAGAACGAATCGAATCATCCTAACCTTTTACTTATAAGTTATTTAGGCAGTTGAAGATTTGAACAAAACTTAAATAGCCAGGGACCAACTAAACTAAGCTAAAACAAAAATCCAACAGTGATATTAAAAATCAAATGACAATATAAGTCTGAAATAAAAATATCAAAATAAAGGAGTAAAATAATTAAATTCTAATACAAGTTTAAATCAAATCTCAACCTCACAAATAAAACTCTAAAAAAAAGAAAATACTAAAGAAAAAAAAGTCCTGCAGAGTTTACTCCTACATCAGCAATTGGGGATCCTCTAAACCAATTCCTAAAGAGAAATGTCATTAGGGTGAGTCAACTAAACTTAATAGAGCGTGTAACATTCCGTAACCTTTTCCGTATAAAATTTTTCTTTTCTTTAAAACTATTGCAAAACCTTGCGTAATAGAAAAACCAGAGTAACATATAGCGGAAGACTCAATCTTATAAAACACAGAGTAAACATATAGCAGAAGTCTTTAACAATTTAATACCATAAACCAACAGTTTTAAAAACTATTTCAACACGTGTCGTTAAACATTTATTTAAATTCCATTTAAAGCTAATAGCACTTAAAACAATTTAAACATATTTATTTCATCTTCATGAGTCATAACCACAGGTCAATGTCGCCAACAGCACAAACGTCCACACAACAATACTCTTTTAGCTATGTCCTTTAACAGCTTTATCCATTTATCGGCTGCTTACCTACATCAACAAGACCTAACTATGAGTCTAACGCTCAGTACGTGATATAAACATAAAACATGAAATTCACATATAATTTCTATAGCATCGCATACGGTTTTCTGTTTCATTTCTCTGCTACTGTTCATGTCTGTTATCATCTTTTCATTTGTTTATGTGTCGGGCATATCCAACCGGACCACATAAAAATCTGTTTACCGTTTCTGTCTTTTACTATTATTCCATCTGTTTATGTGTAGGGCATATCAAACCAGTCCACACAAACATCCGTTTACTGTTTCTGTCTTTTACTATTTTTATGTCGGGGGTATTAAACCGGACCATACAAACATCTGTGCCGGGCGTAACCAACTGGACCACAGTTTTGTGCTGGGCGTTACTAGCCAATCCACAGCTGTTTACTTATCTTGATTTCTGTGTCGGGCGTAACTAACCGGACCATAGTCGTTTACTTATCTTTGGTTTCTGTGCCGGGCGTAACTAACCAGACCACAATCATTTACTTATCTTTGGTTTCTATGCCGGGTGTAACCAACCAGACCACAAAAATAACTATTTACGTTCATTTCATTTTTGAATCATTTGATTTCTATGTCGGGCGTAACCAAAAAGACCACAGTTGTTTATGTATATTACGTTTTCATGTACTTTAGAATTCCAAATCTTAACGTTTTCGAGCACATACAATACTATCTAATGTGGTCCTTAATTGTAGCTTTAAAACGTGATCCGTCCTAACTAAGGAACTGAACTTAAATCTAATAAACATACAATCAAACAACATACGTTTCCATATAAATACATAACCTATGCATTTAGTAAACAAGCATCAAACAAAACTCTAATTTTCCATGATGTAGGTCCTTTCAAACAAACCACATGCAGTACCACGTACCTGAAGTCCTTAGCTTTAATGGTTTAACAGTTTAGACTCTTCACAAAAACCTAGTTATTAACAACATGAGATAATCAATAAAGATTCCTCAATAACAACCCTAACTACTAGTAGTTCATTGTCTAACATATCTCCTTAATTTAACTTAACAATCTACTCCAACAAGGTATAACTTACAATATGTCCAACAATGACAAATTTTTACTCCAATAATTACCTTCTCCAAAATCCCACAATCATAATTCCAATTTTACAGTGTATTCCAACTTCGTTAGCATAAACGCATGTATATGCAGTACACTCATTTACATGCAATGACCAATAATAATTTCAACCTTATCCTACAACTCAATTCAACAACTAATACCACATGGTAATAATCAACTTCATGAATAACACCCTAATACATCAATTTAAACATGCAGTGGCATAATCCATTTTCCAACTAATAGCCAACCCTAATCCATACTATATCCATTATCACTTAAACTTCAATTCACAAAATCACTATTCAAATTCCAGAATTCATTTATCCAATAATAATCACAGAGGGTGTACACATGAATAAATCCCCAACAAAACGTGAGTGAAGATTGCATACAACATCCAAGAATTGAAATCCGAAAAGAACTCCTCTTCACCCTCCAGCACCTCACTGTTCTTTATCACCTTCACAACTACTATAAAACTAACAACATTCTTCTCAAAATCTCTTCTCCTTCTTCAAGAAACCTCACAGTTTTCTTACTTTTCCAAAGACTTTCCCTCATAAAACTTCACTGCTTTCATAGCTCTTCCTCACGGTTCACCAGAACTCAACCCTCATCCCCAAAATTATTACTTAAGCTATGCCTTCAGCTCAACAAAAATTTGTGATAGTACAGAGCGGCCTATATCTAGTAGACTGCAGAGGAGCAAATGACTAGGGTTTAGAATGAGCATGTTGACCTTGGTCCAAGAAATTCTTGGCTAGCTCTAAAATCAAGAATAGAGGAAACTATCTAAGTAGGTGTAGAGTTAGCTTGAGAAGGCCTTTGATTTGCAGGCAGTTCCTCTTCAAGTGCCTAGGTTGGCCACAAGTATGACAAATAGAATGGTCTAAATACCCACCAACATAAGGTGCTCCACTAGACTGACCACTTGAGTTACCATGAGAATGACCTACATAGTTTTAACCCTTCCTATGATCTTTTCGAGTGATCTTGCCTTCCACTAGTTGTTCTTTCTTTATCTTACTCTTGTATTCATTGAAAAACTCATCAAGGTCAACATTAACATGTTGAGCAGCAACCACTACCTTAAAAATATCACCAAACTCTACAACAGATAATCAAGAATGGATCTTTGGCCTCTAGTTCATCTGAAACTTTACCATCTTCTCCACTTGGTCCATATCTTTAATATACTAAGAGAACTTCACAAATTTTACATGATACTCCAAAACATTGTGGTCTCCCTGAGATAAGTTGTGATATGCACAGATCATATTCTGCTTATGACTAACATTGCAATAATTGTCCCTAAATATAGTCTCAAATCGCTCTCAACTTATCTCACTAACCAAGTAATCTAACTTTAGAGACTTCCACCATACACCCACCATCTTCTTAAAATAAAATATAGTTAGGCCAACTTTATACTTTGCTGAAACCTCTATAGCATCTATGTTTTTTACCATAACACTCAGTCAATTCTCTATGACCAAAAGGTACAGTCCTCCTTCAAACATTAACGGATTTAGCCGCCCCAACTCTCTCAAATAATGCATACAATGGACTAATAGGTTTTGGATCCCGCCATCTTTAGGTAAATTTTGAAATGCATCCCTTAGAGCAATAAGTGGATCCATCAGTTGTGACTCAGTCGATTGCGCGGTCAGTGCTGCAGATGCATGATTTCTATAGGCTTTTCTTGGAGGCATTTTTAAAAATCTGAAAAATTTTTGGTAAAAGTTAAAACACGTCTTTAGGCACAGTAATTGAAAAATTGTTTTATATTATCACTCTATCTATCTTATTAATGTCATTTTCAAGATGGTAATCTTGTTCTAATACCAAAATTTCTATCACGCCCCAATAAGGACCCGGGAAAGAATGGGGAATGACCTGACCTATAAGCGAACTAAATTTTTTGACCCTTTCACTTATAAGTTATTTAGGTAGTGAAAGACTTTAATAAAATTTACATAGTTCGTGCCCAACCAAACTGAGTTAAAACAAAGATCCAATAATGACATTAAAAATAAAGTGACAATATAAGTATGAAATAAAAGTTTCAAAATAAAGGAGTAAAATAATTAAATTAGAGTACAAGTTTAAATCAATTTTCAACCTCACAAATAAAACTCTGAAAAAAAAAAAGAGAAAATATTAAAGTAAATAAAGTCCAGCTGAGCTCACTTGTATGTCGACAACTTGGGATCCTCTAAACTAAGTCATGAAGGAAAAAATCATTGGGGGTGAGTCGACTAAACTCAATAAGGGTAAAATCTTATATTCAACAATAAAGTATAATAAAACAAGGGAGCATGCGATATATAAAACATCATTTTAAAATTGGTATAAAAATTAAATAGTACAACAAACATTGAAAATATTCCACTATAGTGTAGTACATGCATAAAATAGGCCCTACTATGTATTAGTGAAAATGAAGTTACTCAAGGGATCTTGGCACACCATGTCATAGGCATATAGTAACAGCGATACTCGGCGATCACCAAAACCATGAAAATAAGATCCTATCAGATTTATAGTTTTGCGCCCAGGGACATAGCACAGTCAGCTATCTTATTACTCTAGTTAACATAAACAAGTACATCCTCCAATGGTCGAATGTGTGTAAGGAAAACATGACCCTTTCATGGGTCGATCAAACTTGGTTAACTTGAACAAGATGATCAATGAATAAAAATATGCATGCTCAAATGAAAGTGTCTAGTGAAAAATACATATATAGTATAAAAACTGATAAACCATGAAAATGGACTTACCGTTTTGTATGAGAACACGTCTCAAAATAATGTTTGTAAAATCATGAGATGGTGTACATAAAATAAATCCCTACCTCAACTGGGCCTACTAAATCAAAGTCCAAGCAATAATAATCTAAGGAGTCTGAACTTTCGTTAATCCTTTGAAACAAACATAATATATATCCAAATTAATTCACTTTTCCAACCTTTTTAAAAAAAAATTTGTTGGAACCCATAACTGGGATATGAACCAACTTGAAGAACTCACAGAAAAATCTCCAAAAATATCCATTTTTAGAATCTAGTCTAGACGTCTTTCCATCGAACGTCCTTCACATTGTTAAAAATCCAGTTGACCAAAGATTAGGTTTGAACTTTTGCTCCCCAAACATCATCCTTTCTACCCACTTCCACAGAAGTGAAAGATTCCATGGATGCGTTCGCTTCCGCAGACAGATGCAACTAGCATGCTTTTGCAAATGTGTACATTTTTGCATATTACCGTGGAAACTTTTGTCCCTACAGATGTGTATGCTTCGGCCGCAAATGCATACACTTCCGTTGTAGACACGTACGCTTTTGCCATGGAAGCCTTTGTTTTCGTAGACACATGCCTTCTGTGATGAAAACCTTCATTTTCGTTTCAAAAACTTCAAATTTTCCTCTCAAAATTTTTTTTCAACTTCGGCAAAACTTTAACCTTAAACTTCAACAACCAAAAGTACATCTGATTATAAACCAATTTGTTTTTGCGCAAAATTAACAGTTTTTTAATCAAAATTTTTAAACTTTGAAATCCAAATAAAAAATCAAATCCACCATCAAACCAAAATTCTGAATCTAATGATAGCACTATTACAGAATCGAGTCTACCTCTTGAAGACGTGCAAATCCCTCCAATTACAGCATGAAACTCTTAAACCAAAAGTGTTTTATAAGAACATCAATTTTTCCTTAAGAATCCATAGAAAATGGAGGATATTGCTTATGGAAAATTTCACAAATTCAGAATTTCCAACACTCCCCTCAAGATTCCTTCTATCGACTACATCTTTGATGTGAAACTCCCTTACTCTTTAGAAAGGGAAACCACAATTGTAGTCCTTAAGTGGCAGAGGGTATGGAGACGTTTTAGGAAATGTTTATTAGATAATAATTGGAATTGATTTAGATTCCATTAATAAAATCCTTACCTCTCTTATTGAAATTCAGTTATTACAATTATCATTTCTGTGAAATTTGACAAAATTTCATCAGTTAGAGCAAGATGTAAATTGATCCATTTTTCATATTCAATAGTTGTCTGTCTATTGTTAATGGGCATAACACAACCATCTTTTCACAATAACGCTTTCAATTTTAATTTCCTCATTGAGAAATTATTTTTGTTCAATTTTTCAATTTTAACTTCATCTACCATGATAATAAGGATTTGATATCACTTGTTGGGAAAAATGAAATAATATGGATAATACTGATCATGATAATTCTCAAGAAAAGTTGTACCAAATAGTTTTCTTAAATAAAATTACCTTTCTAAGTAAGTTCCTAGAAAAGTTTGGAAAGATCACAAATAGTTTCACTTAAAATCTAGTCTCCTTAAATAAAGTTTGCTTATACAGTATAATTACACAACTAACCTTCATGTGAACCACGATAACAGATGTGATCCGCAAAATGACAAGAATTTTTTTTAACACCGTTAAAATATAACGGTCAAGAGGTAAGAGAAATAAGAGATAAAATAAACTCCGAGAAGTTTCATGTGGACACCCAAATTGGAAAAAAAAAACTACGGGGATCGAGTCTAGAAATATCTCAGTATGAAAAATAAGATTTAACAATAACCCATAATGTATTTAAAAGCACATTACATATTTTCACTCACATTTATTTTCTCTCCCACAAAATCTCACTCTCTATTACTCTCTTTTTCTCTTCTTCACTCTCTGGGATGCATGAATGATTTCTTCAACTCTCTATGTATAGGAAAAATGTAAGACAAAAAGACGAAAGAAGGTTTAATGTGGTATGAAGACAACATTCGCATATCATACAAAAAGGTGAATTTTTCTCTTTTTTTTGGTTGTTTGAAATGTCAAAGCCAATGTTTTCTTCTCCTTAATAATGTAGTGTAGCTCTCATCATTAAGAGGATCACCTACCTCACAAGAGGAAGGGAGAGAGAGACAATGGAAAGTGTTGAGACCACCTAGGAATAATGGGAGAGGTGTGATTACCTTCATCCTTAGTTTGGAGAGAACCAACTCCTGAACTTAAAAAATACTCAGAAAAAAGTTGATGTAGTAAGTGTAGATCAAACACGCGACCTTCAATGCTTTCTCAACTCAGATATCCCTACTAATATCATCTGCCACTGCTAGGAGATGTAAGTTTGTAAACTAGGAAGTAAAATATAGAAAGAAAATTATCTAGTTAATATTGATTTTTAAAAGTAAAGAATATAAATTAAATTGTAAAATTTAAGATGTGATAGCCTTTGTTTTATCTAAATCTCTGAACAAAAATTGGTAAATAAATTATGGATTGTAATATTTTTCATTTAAATTAAGCCTTTCATTTCTTTTATGTTTTTTCATGCCTACCCACTACTCTGAGAGCAATCTGACATGTGGAACATGGTAGTAGCTTTGGCGTAAGCAACACGCCAGTTGGAGAAGAAAGTAGGAATGTCATGGTGGAGGAGAACAAAATCAAAGTCTTAAGAAACAAACTAAGAGCCACACTTGCAACTCAACAGAGGAAAAAAACCACTCGGCATCAACGTCTCCTTGTGCACCGACATAAATAACTGTGATTGAATTGACTCGTCTATTGATGCAATGTTCGATGACGAATTTCAAGCAGGCTGGTTGAATTTCAATGTCTTTCCTCATTGGTGGGAGCTCTAAGCACTTATAACTACACAAAATTAAAGTAATTGGCCAGCATTTTGTTGCAAAATATTGACCACTTGTCTTGAATAATAAAAGAAATCTTACGAAGGCATTGTGTGCAAGTCCTGTCAGATTAATCAAAATGCACGATAACTTAGTCAGGATGTCAAAATTATAGCAACAAAATTGAGTTTTGTCAATTTAGAATGAAATTCAGTTTACTTCTTTTCTGGTTAGTTCAGAAAATTTTCCACTCACAGTCACAATAGATCTTGTGTTGCTCCGAAATTTTCTAGAGGTTCAACTCGTAAAGCTTTTATAAACAACTAAAAGGAACACCTTACATAAGCTTTAAGCCATTTTTGCTATTTCTGGAACCTCTGCATTAAACTAAAGAAGAAGACAAAAGTGTTTGAGTCCGGGATTGTTCAGAACATGTCATTCACAGCCGTCTATGCTATTTGGATGGAGTTATTTCCATTTATGTAATTCAATTGTATTTCTTTTTCTTTTATTATGAGTAAGTGACTCCTCGTCATCATAGCATATATATTACTAATATAGTGGAGATAGTACAGATTGCTCTTTATGAGAGACCGTCATGATAGCCCATAAATCCCCTACTAACTTATGTAATTTGCCGCAAATGAATGAAATTTTTTTATATTTAAACTCTCTCTATGTTCACTATGTTCAATGAGTATCATTTCAATTACTCTCGCTCACACATTGCTTGCACATTACACACAAAGTCTGTTCTAACATCGTGGACAATTGGTGTAGTTGGCACACATCATAGACTGACTTGTTGTATTCGTGAGGCAACGTATTCGTAGAAAATCGGATCCTTTAGAAAAACTTCCTTTGAAATCAAAGTTTGGTAAAATCAACCTTTATTAAATATATTTTTGTATTCTTTTAAAATCATGCAGCGAAAGTCTTTATTAAATATATTTTCATACTCTTTTAAAACCATGCAACAAAAGTCTTTAAAAAAACTCATTTAAAAGTTAAACGCAGTAAAACTCATCTTTTAAAATAACCAAAAGTATTTATAAATGTTTCCTTTTAAATCTAACATAAATAAATCTTGATATAGAATTTACATCATTAAATTCATTTTTTTCTTAAATTCTCATCCACAGTCAAATTCGCTTTAATAATGTTCTAGCTTCGTCCATGAAAATTCCTCTTCAACTGCACTATTAAATGATCCTTTCATTTTGTTCGTCAATCTCCATCATTACCTACACCACAAAGTTCACCTATGAGCCTAACGCTCAGCAAGAGATGTATAACATAAAGCATGTAACATACAAAATGTCATATGACATGATTATGAGATACATCACGGAAAAACAGTCTTTCTTTCAGTCATTAGTCTTTCTTTTCTTTTTCTTTCACTTTACAGTTTAATTGTTTGGAACATCAGTCTAAGGGAGAGCGACATCATTTGGTCCACCTCATGCGAGACAGCCAACTCAAACCCTTCCCATAACGATTTTTTAGATTTATTCAGTCCATCTTTTATTTCGTTATTATCTTTCTTAATGAAAACATTTTTCATCAATGCATGTAACGTAATGATAGTCTAATATGCATGAACATATTCGTAACATAATGCAATCCCACATACATGAACATATCAATAACAAGTCCTCGATTCACAGTCCGTAGGCATTATGAATAATTATTTAGATAACAACATCAAATAGTAAACATATCCTCGATTCACCGTCAATGGGCATCGAAGACATAATAATATAACATCTCTAAATTCATTGTCTTTTTATCTCAATGTTACATATTCCAAAGAAGAAATAACAGAAAATGTCTAGCATGCATCAAATCCTTGCACAATAGTCATAGGCATCACAGAAACATCACAATCAACACCATCAACACCACTAGCAGAATATCCTTGTGAAGGTTTGCCCAATCCAAAATTGTGGCAGCCTACCCTATGAAGATCAATAATGACTCAAGTGTTAGTCTGACACATATTAGTGAGGGTACACAATCTCACATCGCTTGGGAGAGTAGAAAATGCATGGTTTATAAGTAGGGTTTCCCTCCCTACCTAGTACAACACATTTTAGGCTAACCCCAAAAACAAAACTGTGCGGATATTGGCCCAAAGTGAACAATATTGTACTGGGAGCATCAAGAGACGTTACAAATGGTATCAGAGCAAAATCCTAACCAGAAGTATGGCCGACAAGAACGTCGACTTCCTAAGGGGGAGATTGTGGCAGTCCGCCTTGTGAAGGCCATGAATGACCCAGGTATGGGTCCGACCCATATCAGTTGGGATGCACAATCCCTCATCGCTTGGGAGAGTAGAAAATGCATGGTTTATAAGTAGGGTTCCCCTCCCTACCTAGTTCAACGAGTTTTAGGCTAACCCCAAGAACAAAACCGTGTGGGATTCGGCCCAAAGCTAACAATATTGTACTGAGAGCATAGGGGGACGTTACAAAAACCATCCATATGTGGTCAAATAAAAATGTAATTAGCCATTAACTAATACCCATAAATCACTTACTGTCAATGTGAATTCTATGACTAGAGATGACAAAGAACTCACCATGAGATAACCTGGAGGAACCCACCGAGAGACAACCCAGAGGGAAGTCAAATCGAGGCATGAGAGAAGGCTCTCTTCACCGCCCGCGGCTTCTAGGGTAACCCAAGTCTCACCCTAACTTTTCTATTTAAAGTTCTATAATCATAGAGCTACGTGGAAGTAAATCCCATGAAAATCGCAACCTCAACCTATAATTTTCCTAAACAGTCCAATGATCAACTCGCAGCTTGAACATAATCCAAAAATTAATACATTTAGAACTACCTTAACTGCAACAGATGCGAAGCCAATTGCAAGAAACGTCTATGGAAGCCTGTTCATCCAATGGCCAAATGCCATGTCAGCTAAAATTTATATTCGCGATCACTAAAGCAATCGCAGACGGCTACACTACCATGGGAACTAACGCTTCCACGAGAACCCCTATCTAAAGGCTCACCGTCTATCATGTGTTCTAATCTATCACTAGACTGCGAAGTCATTAAAACAAGCAACAACGTTTCACTCCATCTTAAGTACTATTTGCGAACACCAATCCATTTGAGAAAACGAATGCTTCCACTAGGACATCACTAACCGAGACATCACTAATCCAAACAACGCCATTCTCCCCATCTAAATGCGTAATAACCTAAAACGATGACATTTCTATGTATTTAAGACTCCCGAAATGACATCTTCCCTAACTGTGGAAGAATCTTTTCCTAATCCAACGAATTACATTTCTCCCGCTAATTCTGATCTAACAGCTCATCATTCCTCCCAAAATCTAATGACCCTCTTTCCTTCGCAAATCTATTCTACAGTTCAGAATACTCCCGAACTCAAATGCATCAACACTCCCTTGGAAGCATCTTCTACTTAATCCGACTACTCACACCTCTCCTCGCTTAACCGATCTAATGGCTGAGCGTTCATACGCGTAAAACACTTCCGTGAGGAATCGTTTCTCCTTCATGATTAATCTCAACCATCCCTAACTCTCTTCCGACAGCTCACATTGCATTCGATCCCTCTATGCTATATTTTCTTAATTTCCATAATTAGACCATTGAACTAACACTTAAACTTTTCTCCTTCAACCATGAATTTCCATTATTTCTTTAATAATTCTAGTATATTTAGTTTTCCTGATTTCTTAATAATTAATTACTTAATCCTCATAAATTACTTAATAATTTCTATTTTATTTGATTTATTACCTATAAAATAAAAAAAATTTCTTTAAATCTTTCCTAATTTTTATAATTCTAGTGATTCCACGATTTCAATTTTTTTTCATTAAAAATCTTTAATTAACCTATTAAATTATAAATTATCGTATGGAAAATATGGGTATTACACAACGAGTGTCGCACGGTCCCTTTCTAGTCCGTCATTAGTAGGACCATGACAATTGGTATCAGAGCAAGATTGACTCAAATTAGAAGAAATCATGCCAAAATAGTATTTGTTAGAGAAAGCAAACCCATCACAAGACCAGCTCAAGCACTTAGTCAAGTTGGAAGAAGAGATAAGTTATCTACAAGAAATTTCGAGTAACATTCACTTTTTGAAGGAATGAATGAAAGAAATGTCTGAATTTTCTACTGAGATTGTTGTTGTACATAACAGAATTGATGTCATCTTGGTTTGAGAGCGGATGGATCGGGTGGAGAATCTCAAATCCTAATAAGAGAAAGGAAAAGGGGTAGACAGTGGAGCGAGCTCCATGAGTGCTATAATTGGGGTCCTAGAGCGCATCAATGAAATTAATCAAGCTTATACCCGATTGTCAGGAGCAGTGACCTACCTAACAAAAGATTTCAAAACAATGTTTGACTTTCTCAAAACTGAGATTACGAAGATAAACATCCAATTGAACCTAACTATGACAGCAATGGGAAGTCAATCCCAAGCTCCAAGCACAACAGAATTTAACCAGGTGAAAATCTCAGAGCTGAAATCCTTTGAGGGAGTTCGTGATGCCAAAGAAATAGAGAATTTCATTTTTGATATGGAGCAATATTTCAAGGTAACCAGAACTGACGAAAAATCAAAAGTGACCTTAGCCACAATGCATCTTACTAGGGATGCAAAACTCTGGTGGAGATCAAAATACAATGACATCTGTAATTGTGATTATAGGATTAATACATGAGAGAATCTCAAGAGTCAACTAAAGGATCAATTCTTTCTTGAAAATGTTGAATTTCAATGCTTGTCGGTTACCGCGAGAACTAAAGCAGATTCGTGAATATGTTAAATAGTTCTCAGACCACATATTTGATATACAAGACGTGTCAAAAAAACATAAGATTTTTACTTTTATTGAAGGGCTAAAACCATGGGTCATGACAAAACTACATGAACAGAGAGTTCAGAGTCTCTAGAGTGACCTTGTTGCAGCAGAACGTCTATTTGATCATGCTAGCGAGAGTCTTGGCTAGAGGAACCCAACAATTCAAGCAATACAAAGTTTCACAAACTGAATATAGGCACTATGGAAAGGAAGCCATATGCCCCAAGGGAGGGCTAAGAGGCAACAAAAGGAACTGGTAATCAGCAACCCATGAAACCTATGTCATGTTTCTTATACAAGGGACCTCATCGAGTTGTTGAATGTCCACATAGATCGGAACTGACAGTCCTACAAGTTTCAATTCATAATAACAACCCAACTGAACGTATTGTTGAAGAAGAGCCCACAAATGTGCTCCGAAGTGTTAAAACTCTTTTCTTACTATTTCTTTTTTTTTTTAAATACCTCATGCATAAAAATCATACGTTTAAAATCATACACAACAGAAGTCTTTAAAATAAACCTCTTTTTAAATTCAATGTAGTAAAAACTCATCATGAATAAATATAAATATTTATTTCTAAAAGCCAACTAATAAAAACATAATTAAATATAAAGTTTTTCTTTTTCTTCTGTTTTCTTCAAATCCTCACTCACAGGTCAACTTCGTTTTAGTAACGCTTTAACTTCGTCCATGAGAATTCCTCTTCAACTGTGGCATCCATTAATTCTATCATCAACATGTTTCTTAGTAAATTCATCAATATCTGCATTACAAAGTTCAAACTATGAGCCTAATACTCAATAAAAGATATATAACATAAAACATAACTATGCAATGCAGTTTCGAAAAAACATGTCTTTTTGTTCTTTCTTCTTTTCTTTTAACTATCTTGCAACTTTTGTCAAGATTCTTAAGGTAAGAGTAGACACGACTATGAGAAACATACTATTGAGTCTCGTGAACTTCAACGAGATAGTCCCCCTTCCAAGACCTCCGTTAGTGTTGTGTACTCAATGCACAACCATTTAGTGAACTTCGACCAAGCCTTGATCTAATTGGGCTAACAAGCTTATCTCCATAGGACCAACTTTTGGGACAGCCTTTCTTCAACTTTCGTATCTTAAATTATGTTTTGTCTTTCTTACATGGAAACATATGCATATAAACCGTTTTCATTTTTTTCTTTAAAAAACATGATGTATGGAACATACATGATACATGATAAAAATCTAACATGCATGAACATAACTGTAAACATATCTTTGAGTTAATGAAACATAACATACTATGAAAATAGTTTAGTCATCATAACGTACCTCTAACAAAGAATCATATTAGCATGATAACAGTCAAGTCATCATCACATATCTCAAACAAAAAATCATAATTGCAAGTCATCGTCACAAATCTCAAACAAAGAGTCATATTAGCAAGTCATCGTCACATATCTCAAACAAAGAACCATATTAACAATTAATAAAAACACACCCTAGTGTCTTTGTAATACAGGCCAAAGGTCAAGCACAAGCAAATATCACTTACCTGGATATCTTAGTGAACGTGTGACTATTCTAATCTTCCTTTAACATTGGACTTCCTTAAAACAAATAAGAACAGATTAACAAAAAAGAATAGCTTGAACACTAAGAAGCATAAGAGACAATATTGAACCTCATAGTGGCAACCTGCCTTCATAAACTAGCCAAAGACAAATCACTTGAGAGCTAGAGAGAACTCCTACGCTTTGGGGGTTCTCCGGTGATAAAAGTATCGACCCAAACATTAACATTTCTAGAGTTAAAACCACAAAGTTTCATGGTATATGATCCCACAAAATCACATCTAAATATTATCTTTTCATAAATAGTTTAAGTGTTGAATTGTGGCTCGCAAGTTTCTCGAAAACTTCCATAATTTAAACATGGCCAAACTATAGTAGATGTGTGAACAGCCGCAACAAACGTCTACAACAACCCTCTTGACCAATAGCGAACAAATATGTCAACCCAAAAATTCATATTCACGATTGCCATGGCAACCACGGACACTAACATTTCCGCAGAAGCCAACGCTTCCTCAAGAACCCCAATTCAAAGGATCACTGTTTGCCACATGTACTAATATATCTCTAAAACCCATTTGCATACGCTAACGCTCCCACGGACTGTGAATTCATTAAATCCAACGACGACATTTCACATCGTCTAAAACCTATTTGCGGACACCAATCCATCCAAGGAAGCAAATGCTTCCGCTAACACACTGCTCACTGAGACATTACTAATCCAAATGACGTTCATATCACCTAAACACGTTGCCACAGACACAAACATAGCCACAGAAACACACAATGACCTAAAACAACGATGTTCCTATTTACTTAACGCTCCAGACTGGTATATTCACTTTTTCCAAAAGAATCTTTCCTAATCAAGTGGCTCACATTTCTTCCGCTAAACCTGATCTAACGGCTCAACATTCTTCCGTGCTCGAGCAGAATCCAACACTCCTGTAGAAGAATCTTTCCTAAATCTAACGGTTCTCAATTCTCCTGCTAATCTCATCCTACGATCCAAAATGCTCCTGCACTCAAACATAACAAACACTCTCACAAAAGCATCTTTTCTTAAATCCAATGATCCATATTCCTTCCACTAAACCGATCCAACAATCTAACGTTCTGCTACATCAAACATTTATGCGGAACATCTTTCCTTATTCTGAACGATCTCGGTCATCCCTAACTCTCATCCGACAGCTCCAAAAGCATCTGATCCTTCCGCGCTATACTTTCCTTAATTTCAAGAATATAAATTATTAAACTACCAATTAAATTTTTTTCCCTTAACCACATTACTCCCACACAATTTCTTTACTAATCATTAGTTTTCCTATTCCTCAAAATTCTTATTTTATTTTATTTCCTTTAAAATAAAATTATTTACTTAATCTTTCCTAATTCCTTAATAATTTCTTATTTTATTTTATTATCTATAAAATAAAATTATTTACTTATTCCTTAATAATTCTAATAATTGTACTATTTTAATTAAAATTCTTCAATTAACAATAATTAATCTATTAAATTCTAAATTGTCGTATTTATTAAACTATTTGTGAAAATTTTGGGTATTATAACAAAAGTTGCCAAAAGAAGGAAAATCACTTTTTTTTACCGGCAATTCAACAACAGATGGAAGAGCTAAAAAGACCTTTGATAATGGTCTGACGCATGTGGAGACCCTTGTCAATAATAAGGCAATTAAAAATACTATGATATATTCGGGGGCCATTTATAATTTTATTACAGAAAAGGAAGCTCGTCATCTAAGCCTAAAGCTTGAAAAGAATGCATGTAAGATGAAGACAGTTAATGCAAAAACAATGCTAGTCTGTCACAACCTGCAAGGAACCCGAGACAAAACGAGAAACGACAGACCCAAAAGAACCAAATGGCCCTACCATTTTTCACTTTAATTATATTAATTAGCAGCGGAAGTCTTAAAATATTTATTACAAGTCAAGGCCCAACAAAATGTGGGCTTAACATGTCCAACAAGTGATATCCAAATAGCATAGTAATATAATCTAAATAAAATAACTGTGGAAAGTAAAATAGGAATTACTATTTATTCATATTAAATTTTATCTCACAAAAGTCTTTCACGGTAAAATTATTAAAATACTTGAAATAAAGTAAACTCCGTCGAATTTAATAACGATTCGGCAACTTTAAGTCTTGCTGATAAAATAGTGAAAAGGTATCATTGGGATTGGAGTGGGTTGACTAAATTTAATATGGATTAATTTAATTTACAATAATTTATTTAAAACATAGTTTAAGCATACATGATCTTAAAACTCATATTTCATATATTTATTTTAGAAAATTTATACGAAATGGCACGTGTTTAAAACAATCCACTAATATGTGGTATATAATTAAAATAGGCATTTGTTGTACAAAAATAAAAATCTCAATGATAATGGAGTCACTCACGGACTCTAGGCACACCATGTTATATGCAATTCATATAATAAAAGTGATACTCGACGATTACGAAAGCCACATAAATGCCTTGATCAGGTGTAAGGTTTTGCGGACAAGGACACGACATATATAGTTGTACCATTACTCTAGTTAACAACAAACAAACACATCCTCCCACAGTCAAATGGGCCTGACAAACCCCAAATCGGGTCGATCGAACTCCGTTCATAGGACCGGGTTGATCCAGTAATTTTTATGTACATACTTGAAGAAAATGTGTACAGTGAAAAATTATATGTAATATAAAATCTGACGGACCATAAAATGGACACGTCATTTTTATATGAAACACATTTCAAAATATTGATTTTATAAAAATTATACAATTCAATGCATAAAATTTAATTTCTACCTCGAAGTAGGCTTACCACCAATCTAAGCTCAATTATCCTAAAAGTCTGATTTGTAGAGTCCATGATTTATATTAATTTTTTGGGTACCTATCCAAAAATATGGTTGTTAAATTTTTAGGTTAAATTTTTATACATTAAAATCTTCAATTATCATTTAAAATTAATTGAGTAGAAAATACTCAAAATAGGCCCTGGACCGCAGCCCAAAAGTTGGTATATGCTACTGAATAAATAGGCCCAGACTGCCATCGACAAGGGGAAGAACCGCGACCTAGCTAGGGGTTGAATTCTACAGCCCATCAAAGGCCCCCTGCACTAGTCCATCATGACAAAGGCGACCATTGTCCCCATTCGTTGCCGACGAGATCTTCTTTGGCCAAGACTCCTTGTCTTAGCCAGTCCTTCAACTGGCCAAAGCAGAAGGCTTCCCATGCTGCAGCTCAGCCTTTGTTGAGTTGCATCATGGCGGTCTGGCGTGGAAGAAATATGCGTGATTCAATCACCATATTTCATCTAGTTAATCGGCCATCTACAACTCAAATAAAAATTCCATAAATCCAATTATCCAAACAATAGAAAAATCAACAAACCGAGAATCGTCGGAGAAAAATCATTGTTTTAATATACCTTCGGTGCTTTGATTTTGACCACAGGAACCTCTTGCCGATTCTCGTTAGGCAAACCTTTTCTTCCTACAAAGGACAATACTTATCCTTTCTAGCATAGAGAACAACTTCGAATAAGAATTCCACTTTAAAGTTGCAATAGAGAGACAAGGAGGTCATATTTTTACCAACAATTGATCGAGTCCAATAACCGAAGTTGCTCCCTACTTCCAACCCGCTTCGACGATGTTTGCTTGATCACCCAAAATCCTTTTTCAATTCACTGAAGGTGGCTTGACTTTGCGGAGCAAAAATGATAGAGGTAAAGAAGGGAGACACAGGTTTAGAGGAAGAGAAGAGGAGACTCCCCTATTAAATGGGAGAAGTGATTTCCATAATGGAAATCAAATGCTCCTCTGAAATGGGGAAAGAATCAAGTCGTTGCCAAAAATAAAAATTTTATCCTATTACATAAAGGGATTTTATCAGATATTACAATCTCTCTCATTTAGGAAATTTTGTCCCTGAACTTTAAAACAATTTCAAGTGTACCATTGAACAAATGAGGGTACTTAGCCATCATCTCAAATTCAATTTCCCAAGTAGCTTATTTTTCGCTATGGTTTTTCCACTAAACTCGAACAAGTGGTATTTCATGGTGACACAGAACTCTGATTTCACGACCCAAAATTCTCTCGGGTTTTTCTTCATAAGATATGTCTTCTTGAATAGGTACTTCAGTCCAAAAAATAACATGTGAAGGGTTTGGAATGTACTTCCTCAGCATAGAAACATGGAAGACATTATCAATATAATTCAGCTATGGCGTAATTTCAATCGATAAGCCACTGAACCAATCAACTCAATCCAAAAAGAACCTATATATCTTAGAGCTAACTTCCCTTTCACACTGAAATGACTAATACCTAAATGAGGTCATACCTTTAAAAATACAAAATCATTGACTTCAAACTCTACTTCCCTCCATTGGAGGTCTGCGTAACTCTTCTACCTACTCTGAACTATACCAAGTTGTTCCTTAATCACTTAAACTTTTTTAGTTGTCTCTTGAATCAAATCAGACCTTAGAGTGATAGGCTCTTCGGTCTCAGCCCAACATAAAAGTGATCTGCACGGTCTTCTATATAAAGCTTCATATGGAAAAACACTAATACTGATATGATAGTTGTTATAAACTAACTCCACTAAAGGCAAATAATTTACTCAACTATCACTGAAATCTAGAATACAAGATTTCAACATATCCTCGTGAATCTAAATTGTATGCTTAGACTGACCATCTATCTGAGGGTGATGTGCGGTACTCAAATTAAGCTCCATGCCCAAACCTTTCTGAAAGGATCTCTAACATTTTGACGTAAATCTAGGATCTCTATCAAAAACATTATTCGAGGGAACACCGTGAAGGCGAACGATGCTCTCGATATATAGCTTACTCAACTTTGTCAAAAAAAATTCATTCTGACTAGAATAAAATTTGTAGATTTCATCAATCTATCAATAATTACCCACACTGCGTCAAATTTCTCCACTATCATTAGTAATCCGATTATAAAATCTATGGTAATCCAGTCTTATTTCTACTTAGGGATTGGCAAAGGCTACGACAACCCAGCTGATCTCCGATGTAAAACCTTAATCTATTGACAAGTCAGACACCTCGATACATACTCAACTACATCCTATTTCATTCCAATCTACCAATATTGACGCTTCAAGTCATGATACATTTTTGTGCTGTCGTTATGAATGTCAAATCTAGACTTATGACCTTCGACTAAGACAACTTACCTCAAATTTAGATCACTAGAGACTATAACTCAATTCTTGAAGAATAAAAATCTATCATAACTGATCTCCCAACTATCAAACGGCTCACGAGATTGAATCTTCTCGAATCATTCTTTCAACTCATTGTAAAACTTCTATAAGTCCTTCACACGTTGCAAAAGTATAGGGGTCACTACTAAAACAAAAACTCAAATTGTTTGACCATCATCTTGGTTGTGTAGCTCATAATCTCCAATAATTAGACATCTTTTCCATTCATCCAATACAGGACAAGAAAGAGATCCTTGAGAATAACGACTCAAGGCATCAGCTACAACATTAGCCTTTCTAGGATGATACTCCAAAGCGAAGTCGTAGTCCTCCATATATTCCACCCATTGGCATTGTCGGTGATTCAAATCACGTTGTGAGAAGAGGTACTTTAAACTCTTGTGATCTAAAAATACCTTAAATTTAGAACCATACAAGTAGTTCCACAAAGTCTTTAAGGCATAAATAATAGTCGCAAGTTCTAGGTTGTGAGTAGGGTATTTCCGCTCATGCGTCTTTAACTATCGAGATGCATAAACTAGCACTTTATCCTATTGCATCAGAATGCAACTCAAACCAACTTCTCATGCATCTATATAGATTACATAAGGCAAACTCGCATCGGGTACTACCAAAATTGTAGCAGTAGTCAACCTCTGCCTGAGTTCATCAAAAGCTGTCTGACACTCTTCATTCTAAATAAATTTCACGTCCTTTCTGGTCATTTGCGTTAGCGGCATATCAACAGAAGAAAAATTTTACACGAATCAACGATAATAACTAGCCATATCGAAGAAGCTACGCACCCTAGTAACATTTTTTGTGTAGCTTCCAATCTAACATGTCCTCAATTTTAGTTGGAGTTACAAAGATGTCATTTTGAGAAACAACATGGCCTAGAAATTTCACTCCAGTCATCCAAAAATTGTACTTTTTTCACTTTGCATACAATTGATGCTCTCTAAGCATCTGCAGAATAATTCTTAGATACTCCATATGCTCATCCAGAGTCTTAGAATATATTAGAATATCAGCAATGAAGACTACCACAAATTGGTCAAGATACGGCCAAAAGAATCGCTGTATAAGGTCCATAAAAGCAGCCGGTGTATTAGTCAATTCAAATGAAAGCACCATATCGAGTCCGAAAAGCCATCTTTGGAATATCTTCTTCATGTATCCTTAGTTGATGACAACCAGATCTAAAATTGATTTTTGAGAAGTACACTGATCCTCCAAGCTGATTAAACAAGTCATCAATCCTTGGCAATGGATACTTGTTCTTGACTGTCACATGATTCAATTTTCGGTAATCAATGCATAGACGAAGTAAACCATCCTAATTTTTTGCAAATAAAATTAGTGCACCCCACGAAAAATTACTATTTTGAATAAACCTTTTTTGTAGTAAATCATTCAATTGTGTTATCAATTCAACAAGAGCCATGCATTACAAAGCAATTGAAATTGAAGTAGTGTCGAACATCAGATCAATGCAAAAATCAATCTCATGGTCGGGTGGCAACCTAGGAAGATCCTCAAGAAAAACATCAGGATAATCACAAACCATTGAAAAATTAGAATCTTACCTGATCATAACAAGGTCACTGCTAATAGAAAAAATACTCTCGTAAGGCTCCAATTTCCTCTAACCACCCAAACAGGCTCGCAGAACAAGATTAATAAGAAACATATGGGTATTACATGGATGCACCAAGATTTTCTCATCTTCCAACATTAGGTAAATATTCCTATGATAATAGTCGTTCTTAGCTTTATATAGGTTCAACCAATCCATTCCTAGGATTACATCAATCTGATCCATAGGCATAACTATCAGATCAATCGATAGTTCATGCCCACCAACAATAAGGGCAGCAGATCAAACAATGAGATGCAATTCATATTTCTTATTCATGGAGTACTCAAAATTAGGGAATTTTCTAGCTTATCTACAATCACACTGAAAACACAAACAAGAGATACATAAACAAATGAATGTGTAGCACCCGTATCAATCAATACATGCACCATAGTATTAAATAAAGGGAGCATACCATCAAAGATACCTTGGCCAGACTGATCAATAAGCTCAAATCTTGAAACTACATAAGCTTGGTCAGTCATCTTCTCTTTGCCCTTCTTACTGCCATCAAATCTACCTCTTGATGAACTGAGAGCAACTTTAGCCAGCTGACTAGTAGATTCTGCAAGAGTGGCACTAGATGCATAACTCTGCTGATACCCAGTAGGCCTTTAAAGATTGGTTCCAGGCTGATACTGCTGTTGAAATTATGGTCTATAACCAATTGGCTGTAGTGAAGTAAAGTTCTGTGATCTAGAAAAATTATGTTTATTTTGACTAGAAAATCCTCTGCCAACTCTAAAATCAAGTCTAATAGAAGCTAACTGAGTAAGCATTGAATTAGTCTGAGAAGGTTTAGGATTTGCTGGGCAGATCCTTCTCAAATGTCCAAGTTGACCACTGGTATGACATATATAAGGGCCTAAGCGCCTAACAGAATAAGGAGTATCATTGGACTGTCCACAACCTTCACTTTGAATGTGTCCACCTTTGTTCTGATTTTTTTCTGATCCTTTTTTATCATTTTACAACTGACTTGTTGCTCTTTGTTTGATTTACCCTTATATTCACCAAATTGTTCAACCAAAGCAGCCTCAACTCACTGAGCAGCAACAACCACATCCGAAATAGAACTGAACTCCATAACTTTCAACTAATGTCGAATCTTAGGTCTCATATGCTTTCTGAACTTTACCATTTTATCAATAAGATCCATCTCTCAAATATATTGCGAAAGCTCCATAAACTTGGCATAATACTTTAGCGTAGTAAGCCTTTCCTGCTCCAAATCGTGATAAGCACTTATTATATTTTGGAGATGACCAGCATTGCAATATTGTCTTTAAACACTGCCACAAACTAAGTCCATGTCATCAAATATAGTGGGTAATCTAATTTAATAGACTTCCACCATACCTCGGCCATCTTCTTGAAATTGAAGGTTGCAAACCCAACCCAATACTTCGCCGAAACTCCAATAGCGGTCAAATTGTTTTGCATCACTCTCAACCAATTTCCAGCACTTTGAGAGTCAGCTCCGCCCACAAACACTGGCGGATTCATGTGTCCCAACTGCATAAAGAAGTTCATGTGGCATGTTTCCAAGTCCTGACTACCGCTATCCCAGGACAAATTCTACAGTACATCCCTCACGGCTACAAGAGGGTCAGTAGGTTGCGAATTAGCCGTTTGCACAAAAGGGGCTGCAGGAGTACAATTTCTAGGAGTTATTCTTGAAGGCATTTTTTAAAATCTAAAAAATTACGTGATATGTTGGAATACATCCTTAGGTACAATATTTGTAAATCCTTGTATATTATTACAAAGAGTTGAGAGACGTCTGTTTTAAGCTGAGTGATGTTTGTTGTGGGCTTATGGATGTCCGTTATAAGTTGGGGACGTCCATTATAAGTTGAGAGATGTCCATTGTGGGCTTAGGGACGTCCGTTGTAAGCCGAGGGATATTTGTTGTGGGCTTAGGAACATCCGTCTTAAGTCGAGGGATGTCTGTTGTGGGCTGAGGGACGTTCATTGTAAGTGGAGAGAGTTTGCTCCCATTTAAAAAAGCATGTACCTTTCATGTGACCCCCTTAAACCAAACATCCGCCAACATCTTTGGTCCATCTTGTCCGTCGACTCTCATTGAGGGACGTCTATTCCTTCATCTAATGGCCATGAACCTTCATCTGCCAATGCCTTTAAGCATGCCTTTGGTCCATCCTAGCCATCCATCCTCATTGAGGGATGTTCGTCCTTTCCTCCAACGACCATGAACCTTTGTTTGCCACCGCCTTTGGAGGATGTCATTGGTCCATCTTGGCCATCCATCTTCATTGAGGGACGTTCGTCCCTTCATCTAACGTCCATAAGTCTTTGTCGACCAACGTCCCTCCCCAAATCCAGAACTTCAATTCTCATTGTAAGATGTTTGTCTCTTCATCCAGCGGCCACCAGGGATGTTTGTCTCCATGTGAATTAGTCTTGGGCGTTCCTCGTCGTTTGGTGTTTTCTAATCGAAAAATGTGACTGTGACGTTTGCTTTGGCTTTTTTGACGGAAAACGTGATTGAAAATTTTTCTTTCTTCATTTCTCATAGTTTGATATTTTAGTTGTTTACAAAATTTCTTTAAAACTTGACTTATCACTGATCTCAAACTATTGAGTTTGTTTTGTTAATTTCCCATTTAATTCTTAAAATTTAAATTGTTTCATTAAAGTCCTCTAATCTTTAGATTTGTTTTTGAATGGTTTCTCACCTATTTTAATAATTACCTTTAACATAATATCGACGTGTTTTCATTTTTTTAGGGAAAATGAAAAATCAACCATTGTACTTTACTGTTAATGGCAAACCAACCATTGTACATTTTTTTGCTAACAAATTAACCACTGGACTATGGAAAAATGTCACCACAATCATCATTGTTACGTTTACCGTTAATGACCACGATCCGTGGCCTCTTCACGATGATCTACGGTGGCTTGACCACGATCTACCGCGGATTGACTACGATCCTCCATGGATTGATAAGAAGGAAATTCGTTTATTTCAGCTAGTGCAACAGTGAATCTTTGCAGATTGATAATTCTCTCAATTTTCAAAGGTTTTGGACACTTGAGGACTCGTTTTCTATCATTTTTTTGTGATGAACAGGTAGGAGAGATCTGTTTTATCATTTGGTTCATATCATAGTTGATTCGAGCAGGGAAAAAATGAGATCATTTATTCGAAAACTTTGGAAGGCCATAACTTTGTGCTTAGTCGATCAATTTGGACAAATTTTTTTTAATTTTGCATTACTTTTTGAGATTTACGCGTTGGCAAGATACCAAAGACAGCTTGTCCCACTTTTGAGGCCTAAAAATGCTTCTAAGTCCTCCAATTTTCCTTACACAATTCAAAATCGTGAAGCTCAGCACGTTTTTCTGTCCGAATCTGCTCTGGTAGGCATCAAATGAAAAAACAAATGTTTCCTACCTGTGCATCAAGAAAAGACGATGGAAAATGAGTTTTCAAGCGTCCAAAACCGTTGAAAATTGAGAGAATTATCAATGTGCAAAGATTCACCATCGCACTAGATGAAAGAAACGAATCTCTTTCTTATCAATCCACCGCGAAACATCGTCCAGTTGCCGCGGTTTGTCGTCAATCCACCGCGGATCAAAATCAAAGCGTTTAATGGCAAACGTGACAGCGATATTAGCGTCAACTTTTTTTCATAGTCCAGTAGTTAATTTATTAGCAAAAATAGTTTAGTGATTGACTTATCATTGATCGTAAAGTATGGTTGGTTTGCATTTTCTCTTTTTTTAATGTTAACAAATCACATCAGTAGAACCTAATCGAAATGAACTAGGTTTTTCGCTTCATCCGTTCTTATTTCACCTGTTGAGCAATTATTTGCAAACCATTCTAAGATAGTTCAACTTTTTCTCCAAAATGAACCATATTGTTTTCTTAAACTGCTTTGTGCATTTTCCAGTCGAGTGGGAAACCAAGCTACTGTTTGCACCTTGCAACAAAGTGGTCAACTCTGGAGCACCAGGCCACAGTGAGAGTGAGTAATTGTTAGATTATTGAAAATGGAACTTGTTTTTATAATAATTAAAAAAAAAAAGGAATATTCATTTTAGGGAAATTAACATCACAGACATTGTAGTTCACGATCAATGATAAGTCAAATCTTAAAGAAATTTTTTAACAACTAAAACATTGAACTATGAAAAATTCTCGTCCGCGACCTCGCAGCCACGTTTCCCTTCCAGGACTGTCAAGTTTAACGTTTTGGTTTCATCTCTGTTAAGTACTGTCGAATGGAGACAAAGGACGTCAAGTACTGTCCCTCCTGGCAATTCGAAGAAGAAGAATGATGGCGGGCAATGGCGAAGACGAACCTCATTGGCTGTTGGATAGCAGAATGTACGGTCGAGAATGAATTTAGTGATTCCCTAAGGCGACGGACGGACAACAATCCCTGGCCGTTGGATCGACGAGGGACGTCCCTCATCTGGATCAATGGCCAGGATTGAATCTGGCATCTTCTAGAGGAGACGAATGGACGACATTCCTTGGCCGTTGGATCGAGCTAGGGACGTCCCTCATCTGGATTGACGGCCAGGATTGAATCTGGAGTCTTCTAGAGGCGAAGGATGGACGACGATTCCTAGCCATTGGATCGACCGAGGGACGTCCTTCATCTAGATTGATGGTCAGGATTGCACCTGGTGTCTTCCAGAGGTGATGGCAGACAATGATCCCTGGCCATTGGATCGAGCGAGGGACATCCCTCATCTAGATCGACAACCAGAATTGACTCCAAATTAACTGGGTCACGTGCAAGGCACACGCATTTTTAAAACGTGCGAATTCTCTCAATTAAGATGAATATCCCTTGCCAAGAAATGGACATCCGTTGGCCAATACTACGTCGTTCTGCCCTCAATGAATGCCTCTCGTCTTAAGACGGCATCGTTTAGGTCATAACGGATGTCCGTCTTAATATGAGGGACGCAAATCTGCCTTATATTAAGACAGAGAGGAACAGACGTCCCTCATATTAAGACGGATGTCCGTCATGGCCTAAACGATGCCGTCTTAAGACGAGAGGTGTCCATTGAGAGCAGAACGACGTAGTATTGGCCGATGGACGTCCGTTTCTTGGCGAGGGATGTCTGTCTTTATTGAGGGAATTCGTGCATTTTAAGAACACGTATGCCTTGCACGTGACCCAATTAATTTGAGTCAATCTGGCCGTCGATCCAGATGAGGGACGTCCCTCTCTCTATCCAACGGCTAGGGATCGTCGTCAGCCATCGCCTCTAGAAGATGCCAGATGCAATCATGGGCGTTGATCTAGATGAGGGACGTCCCTCGCTCAATTCAATGGCTAGGGATCGTCATCCGTCTGTCGCCTCTAGAAGACACTAGATTCAATCCTAGTCGTCGATCCAGATGAGGGACGTCCCTCGCTCAATCCAACGGCCAAGGAATGTCGTCCGTCCATCTCCTCTGGAAGATGCCAGATTCAATCATGACCGTCGATCCAGATGAGGGATGTTCCTCACTCGATCCAACAACCAGGGATTGTCATCCGTCCGTCCATCGCCTTAGGGAATCGTCAGATTCAATCCTGGCCATACATTCTGCGATCCAACGGCTAATGAGCTTCGTCTCCACCATCGCCGCCATCATCCTTCTTCTTCGAACTGCCAAGAGGGACGATACTTGACGTCCTTCGTCTCCATTCGATAGTACTTGATAGAGACGAAACCAAGGCATTAAACTCGATGGTCCTGGACGAATAACGTGACTGCTAGGTTGCCAGCAAAAATTTTCCATAGTTCAGGATTTTAGTTGTTAAAAAAAATTCTTTAAAATTTGAGTTGTCATTAATCGCAAACAATAGGGTCTGCGGTGTTAATTTCCCTTTATTTTAAGTTTTAGAGATTTTAAAAAGGGAAAATGACAAATTAACCATCGTGGTTTGCGATCAATGACAAGTCAACCACTATCCTTTATTTTCTAACAAATTAACCACTGACGTATGGGAAAATGACAAAGCCAACTTCGCTGTTATGTTTGCCGTTAACAAGCTGATCTGGAGTCGCTGCGGTTCATAGACAAAATGCCGCAGCTCCGTGGTTTTCCAAGAAAAGAAGGCCAAAGTTGGCCTGGCCGCCGCGGCGTCCTGGGATGCCGCCACGAACGTCGCCGCGGTTTGCTGGACTGGGCTTCGAATTGTATATGTAGACAGTGAACTTCTCGCGATATTCTGAGGCATTTTGTCAGCGATTAACGAACCCTAGAGAATTTTGAGAGCGGAAGAGAAAGGAATTTTGGCAAAGTTGAAGAATTAGTTGAAAAGCAAATGGCGTCATGGAGTGTTGAAGAATCTATGACTAACCGTCAAGTTGAAGTGGGGCTCACAGCCACATATTTTGCCAATAAGAATGAGATATGTGGAATTGAAATGAAGCTGTAATTGTGTTGTATTCTGTCTCAACAACTCTAAACGAGGAGGACGATGAGGACCTCCATTTAGTATGCCAATCCACTAGTGACGAAGACATTGACATGGCCGAGAGTAGGCCTAGACGCTAACCACAAGCACAATGCACCTTCGCTGGTATGGGCCTTGGCAAAAAGTACATTTCATTGAAAAAAATTAGAGAAGAAATTGTCGATAATGCATTGAAGAATGGGTACGGGATAAAATTCACCCACAGTGACGCTCATCGGTTGAGGGTTGTCTGCCAAGAATGATGCACGTGGTGGCTGCATGCCTAAAAAATGTAAGGTGAAATGACGTTTCAAATAAAGTTCAACAACGACGTTCACACTTGCTCGAGAGAGATGGAAAGCCGTCATGCCACTGCCAAATGGGTGGCAACGCATTACTTAGATTTAAAAGTCAGGCCGACTAAGACCTTTCTTCCATAATTGAGACAGTTAGGAAGGATTTCAACGTCAACATCACACTCAACCTTGCTAGAAGGACAAGAAATGTGGCCAAAAAAATTAACGAAGGGGATGACAATGAGCAATACAAGCTCATATGGTCCTATGCCGAGGAGATTTGGAGGTCAAATCCTAAAAGCCCACTGTGTGTTGACCTTGATATGAGTGTATTTAAAAGGATGTACATGTGCTTGGATGCATGCAAGAGGGCCCTGCAGAATTTTGGTAGACCGGTTCTTTGTTTGGATGGTTTCCACTTGAAGGGAGCGACTCTGGGCCAACTGCTCACCGCTGTCACCATTGACGAGAATGATGGAATGTATCCGGTTACTGTAGCAGTGGTTGAAGCAGAAAATAGGGCTTCGTGGAGATGGTTCCTAGAATTGTTGTTCGACGATCTAAACACCCCATCTGGCAATGGATGGACAATCATTTCTGACAGACAAAAGGTGCGGTTGATTGCTTTTGCCTTCTATGATTATGTTATGCATTTTGTACCTATGTCTGACTCATATTATGAATCTTTGCAGGGGCTAGTGTCAGTTGTCAGAGAGGTGGCAGGGCAAGAGGACCATCGGTTTTGCATTGGATACCTGTATGACAATTTTCAAAAACAATTTAAAGGCAGGTTGTAAATGATGCAATATGGGCCGCATTTAGATCCACAACAGTGAGGCAGTTTGAGAGAGAGATGGCTAAGTTATTTTTGCTTAACCCGGCGGCCCACAACTATCTACGAGGAATAGATGTGACCTGCAGGCCAAACATGCATTCTGCTCCATCCCCAAATGTGACTTAAGCCTCAACAACCTCAGCAAGTCTTCCAACGCCTACATCCTACCAGCACAAGACAAATCGATTTTAAGTATGTTTGAGATCATTCGAAAGGGCATTATGGGTAAGGATCGTGAAAAAAAATGAAAAGATGGCTCGTTCGACAGACCTTTTGTGTCTAATGATCAGCAACCGGCTCGCCAAATTACAACTTGCCGTCGAAATTGGAGCCCCCGATTTTTAGGAGCTGCCCAGTTTGAGGTTAGCAACGGTAACAAACAGTACTCTGTTGATTTGGACAGGCGTACTCGTACCTGTTACTGGTGGGAGTTGACCGGCATCCCGTGTGTCCATGCAGTCCCGTGCATTTACTTCACGAGGAGATCTCTTGAGGAATTTGTGCATGTGTGCTATCACCGAGAAACATACATGGCGATGTACTCTCACTTTGTCTGCCCCGTCAATGGACCAATCGAGTGGCCTCCTGTGACGAATCTTGATCCAATTATCCCATCGCCATTTAAAAGGCTTCTAGGAAGGCCACGCAAACGTAGAATACGGGATGTGGACGAGGTTCCAACCCGGACAGTGCTACCCAGAAGACATCTAAACGTCACTTGTGGCCGATGTGGGGGTGTGGGGCACAATTCTTGCACGTACGAAGGTGGAGGCGAGTCCAATGCAAGGGCCGGCAGAGGCAACATAGGGAGAGGCAGAGCCAGAGCTAGAGGCGGCAGAGGAAGGTCGGAGGGCACATTTATGGGTTTCAGAGTCCCCGAGAGAGCCCCTGAGACAATTTCTTCCATAATCCCTGAGACAATCCCTGAGCGAGTATCTGAGACAGTTCCCAACAGAGTTCTTGAGACGCAGGTGAGCCCATTATTACGTTTATGTTTTCAAGTGTTATTTGAACTATGCTAATTTCATTTGCAATTTGTTTTGCAGGAGTCTGATACACAAGGTCCAGAAACACAAACGTACACAAATGTGGACCTTAACCTTCTGTGATACATTCGTTTGATAGATTAGGTTTGATATATATATATGATTGTACTGTACGCTATATTTGTAAATTTTGAATTGATAAATATGAATTGGTTTCATAAATTTGAATTGATAAATTTGAATTTGTTTTGTTTCAGCAATTCGAATTCGTATATTGGTTCCATACATTTGGTTGTGGAGTGTGCATGAAATTTGATTACAGATATTGTGAGCAAGCGGCTGAAATTGTTGCACTGAATTCACCCGAGTTTCTCCATACACTTTTATTTAATTACGTTCTTGATTTAGGTCATACAGGATTTACTTTTCACTTATCTTCACCCCAATTTATAAAAATTTTGTCAGAGTCTCTCTTGTTTCTTTACTCCCCCAAAGCTATTCTCATACATCCTGCACAAAAATCCCAAGTAGCTCCAGTATCATCCAAACATATAATTCATCCAGTATGTTATTTAATTTTGCAAAGTAAATGCAAACTACACATAAATTACAACGTAAATGTAAACACATTCAACTGAACATAAATTACAACGTAAATCCTTACAAATTACTACAAAGTGTACATAAACATAAAGTCTTACGCCGCCTTCTTCTTTCTGGTTCGTTTCAGCCTCAAATCCTTGACCGCAAAAGATAAGTGCGGGTCAAGGAATACCGACTCTACTGTGTCTAACAACGGACTCTCATACTCAAAGGTTGCAACGTCGTGCTCGTGGAATTGTTCTGGAATAGTGCACTGTCGCATCACCCTCATCCCCGCACTCGTACACCGAAAGAAGCCGTACGGGCTGCAATGCAAAAGGAACAATTGCCGGTAAAATACATGAAAAGCAGTATTAAGAATTTACACAAGGGAAAAACCATACCGCTGTTTATCAGTGGGAGCTACGCTGATGGAGATTGCTTCCAGCATCAATACCTGATAAGCGAATTGAGTGTGCAGGTCAATGGAGAACATAAAACAACTATGCTTCGGGTGTGTCTGCAAGGTAAACAATGCATTAGATGATCTCAATAAACATGAACAACAACCCGGAGAAGCAAGATGGTTACTTACGTGAATCCACCCTAATGAGAGTAGACGGTTTTCTTGATGAAACTCAAAAACGGCTACGTCATCGACAGCATAGCACTGCATATAAGTTCAGATGAGTACTAAGATAAAATCTTATACACTAACATACAAATAAGGCTTCTCACCGTATCTGGCGTCCCGACTTGCTCATGGAAGATGATATCAGTGAAGACGTAATCATCGCCCATCACATTTCCCCCAAGAACTGCGCACATCTCTATGTTCTTCCGAGTATTTTCCTGGACATAGTTCTTGAACATGTCTATCAAATCCCGAGCCTGTAACAAAAATGTTAAGACGCCGTCAAACAAACAAAGCATGAACATGAACGAACACACATATATAACCAAATGAAAGACGTACCACGCGCACAGTTCTAAGGGGCGGAGGCTCGAACTTATTGGTCCCTTGCACCTCAGCAGGCACGGCTGGAGGAGCAGGTTGGCGGCTTACGATACCGGTGCTGCAAATCAACAACACGTCATTGCGTCAAACACAAATAAAATAAAAACTAGACTTTGCGTACAAAGTAAATAACTTACAAGCAGTATGTGGCATATGTTGCTTCAGAGAACGATGACAAGGATGCTGTACGGGTTGATCACCTCTCACGTCTCTTAAGTGCTGCCACCACCTCACAGTGCCTCTCATCTGCTCACATATGCCACTGTTATGCTATACGATGCCTCTCTTCTGCTCGCTCCTCCCCTTTTTGTATTTGGACATGTTGCATTTGCAAGTACTCCTCCATCGGTCATCGTCATATGATGGAGCTCCTCCATCCTGCTCATCTAGGCGGACGTCTCCTCAAGCATCGAAGTAAAGTGAGATGACTAAGGAGGGGGGCAGCTGTTCATGTGAGGGGGGCTGAATGCTGAGACTCTGAGAGGGGTGGAGGTGTTGCCTGCTTCTTGGACTTGCGGAACCATTCCCCTCGAATTTGGGTGATACCCATTCAGTCCACTTTAGCTTTGTTTTACATGTCATTGGCTGACTCTTCAATTCTTAGCTTTTTCTCTCAGATGGGTACCCCATACTACTCAACGATCCTCTGGATGAGTCAGTTGTATGGCAGGTTCTTGGCTGGGTTGTTGAGCACCTCATGTATGTGGCTCAGAATGATAAATTCGATGTCCACCTTTTTCCTAGTGAACACTTTCTCCAGCATATAGAGATCCATGCAGCTAACATGGTCTCGATGCCCATTCCGAGGCAAAATCGTGTACGTCATGATCAGGTGGATCAATCGGGCTATGACATTCAACTCCTTGCCCTTTGGCTTGTTGTACTGGGCAACCTCGAGATCCCGGTGCAACAATCTAAGCACCGCTAGCTCTTTTCCTCGGTTGATGAATGGTGGCTCCCGAGACATGTGATAATATTGATCGCTTGCCCCGTCCAATACACATCCAAGCATTATATTTACATCGTTGGGAGTGAACCTCAACTCTCGTCCAAAAACGTACGTCCGCACCTCAATGGCTAGGTGGACAGTTTCAAATTTGCATAAAACATTCTAATAATTCTCTCACAAATAACTGCCCCTCATTCGGCACAACCCGGCTAATCCAGCATCTTCAAGTAGTTGTTTAATTCTCATTCCTGCCAAGGAGTCGAAATCTACTATTTTGGAAACAATAATTGCACGGTGTTGTAGATCATCTTCATACCGTGTTTTGCAATTCGCTGTCCTAAATAATTTGGACCTTAAACCCGCTGTAACTGGTTGGAACGGGATCACTAAGCCTCCGGCTTCTCCTTGTTCAGGCTCGGGTTCAGGTTGCACCGCCACGGTGTCTTCGTGTTGCACCGCCGCAGGTTGCTCATCGTTCACCGCCGCGGGTTGCTCATCGTCCACCGCCGTGGCTTGCACAACTTCCACCGTTGCCTTCCCACTTTTGAACGCCAATTTCTTTGCTCAGGAATACATTGTGATAAAAAATGGGCGAGAGTTTTCGTTGTTTGTTCGCAGTGAAAATGGGTCGCCAAAAGGATTCGGTGTTTGTTCGCAGTGAAAGAGGGACGCCGTGATGGTCTCTTGGGACACTGCTACGGCGGCGTCCCAACACACAGCGACGTACAGGCCAAATTTGGCCTTTTTTTCTTGAAAAACCAAAGAGCCGCGACGTTGTGCCTATGAATCATCGCGGCTCTAGATCAAATTGTTAATAGCAAACGTGACAGCAATATTGACTTTGTCATTTTCTCATACGTCAGTGGTTAATTTATTAGAAAATAAAGAATAATAATTGACTTATTATTGATCGCAAATCACAATGGTTAATTTGTCATTTTTTCTTTTAAAATCAAAATATATAGTTTTATAATATATACTTCAAACCACAAACCATATTTGTCTGTAATCCATTCCTGGGAACATTGCAAATGTTCAAGGGCCTGAATCCATCGTTGGAAAGGACTGAAGTCCAATTTTCATCAAACACAGTTGGGAGAAAACCAAACCTTGTGTACTAATATTTTTCGGAAACATCTTAGAAGCAAAACGTAGCTAATCAAACACTCAAAAATCATTGATTGCTAAATATTTTACCTAAAGACGGGGAACATCAAGGTTCTAATGCTCCTTCACAACTTATTCTTGAGAAGGACAACCTACTTACAGATACACTCATTGCACACCTCAGATCTGCCGGAGAGCTCGTTCTCCTTCTAACCGCCACCGCCAGATCCATATTTCTTGCCAAACACGACTAGCTGCAGCTTATCATAGCCAGCTAGCACACCAGCACCCGCGACAGCACGCAATATGTTTGCTCCGGCACCTTTGAAGAGGGACTTTGCACCTTCTTTCTGGACGATTTGGTTGAATGCGTCCAATGAGCTTTTGTATTTTACAGCTTCTCCCGAGGTCATCATCATCCTTCTTCGCACTGTGTCGATTGGGTAAGAGGCCAATCCTGCACCTATTGTGATACCCCATCCAAGCAAGAAACTAGCAAGGAAACTGTCCTGAAAGACACCAAGAGTCCAACACCAAAAACTTCAAAAATCAGGAAAAAAAACTCATTTCAATGTTTGACTCATTACTTTACCTTTTGGTTACTGAATTGAATTTAGAAACTGAGGCAATTGTAACCATTAAACTTGCAGACACATAAGAGATGTATTCTTTCTAGCCGTAAAAAAGAAAACCTATTTCTGCTAAAAGAAAAAAGAAAATACACACGAGCATGGGCTAAATAAATAAAAGCTCAGGACTCAACTTTTAAATGAGTTCCCTGTATGCCCTAAACAACCCGTACTTAACCTTTCTGTTTCCCTTAACTCTATCACTCTTTTGGCAAAAATGGCTTAATTCAAGATCATAAATAGAGTATGGAAATGGGACTGAAAAAGGAGTTTGTATCAAACTTTATCAGATTGAAAAAACAGAATGTAACTCAAGAAAATCAGGCCTACCTCTAGTCCACCAACCAGAACAACCGGTTTCAGAGAGTCATACATTCCAAAATAAAGCCCACGGTATACAATAATTCCAATGCATGAGATATTAAAGCCACGATAAAGTCCAGCAATGCCATCAGATTTAAGTGTTTTCTTGTAAACATCAATTAAACCATTAAACTGTCTTTCGCCGCCCTTTTTAGCAGACTTAGCATCATTTGCCAGACGTGTTCTAGCATAGTCCAAGGAATAAACAAACAAAAGAGAAGAAGCACCAGCTGCGCCACCAGATGCCAAGTTCCCAGCAAACCATTTCCAGTAGCCATCTCTGTCTTTTTTGAAGTTGAACAACCTCTTGAAGTAATCCTTGAACGCAAAATTCAAGGCCTGGTGCACCATTGTAAATGAATTTTCCAACAACATTAACATAGGCACTTAAAAGGCAAAGACAATGAACGAAGAATAACAATTCAGTAAGGACTAAAAATGTTGATTTTGCATTTATAAACTCTCAGGGATTTTGAATACTGATTTTTCAAATGGCCAAATATTCCATCCATTCCCTGGCAATGCACCGAGATTGTATTCCCAAAAACAAAGGAAAATCCAGATAAACAATAGAAAGAAAGGGAAACAAGACTGACAACTGTAGAGGGCACAAATGACTAAACTTCTCAATACAAAAGAACCATAACTACAAATCATGACAAAAAACAACCATATAATTTTCAGAGTAAGAAAATCAGTGGACTAAATTGGGCTGGTAATTAAAGATGGAACCAAACAATTTGACCTGCGTTGGGAAATATCTGATGACATTAGTGCTGTTCCCCCTCCAAAGAGATAAGACGCCTTCATCCTTAACAGTTCTTGCAAAGCAATCAGTAATTCCCTTATAAGGCTCAGATAAGCGGCCGGTTTTAATCATCTCATCTTGATTTTGAATAAGCAATTTAACTCGCTCTATGGGAGCAGCTGCCGATTTGGATACGGCAGCAGACACCCCTCCCATTAGAAAATCAATAAGAAAGCCTTGAATACCTTTCTCTGCCGGAGCTTGTATATAAATGGAAGAAATTGATGAGGCAACAGCCAAACCAGAGCCTTGGAAGGCTGGATGTGGAGGACTCTGCAGACTTCTATTGAGATATACACCAGTTGAAGAATAATCCCTCGTCTGGAAGTTGGGAGAAATTCTACCAATCCGGTAGGACTTCCCAGATATCTTCTGATATATTGATGGATACTGTGATCCATCTGCCATGATTATGACCCAAGAAGGTAACCTAGAAAACAAAAGATGTTCACAAATACCATCAGTTTCTGCCAAAAAATAGACTATGAAATGTACTGATTAACAATAATATTTCCCTTGTCAAAAAAATTTGAATAGAGGGTCTCCCTAGGATATTTAATCATGCAGAACGCTCAAGGAAGCAACACTTGAAAGACTTTAAAAAAACAGGTTGAATAAGAATTAGAATATATATCCCTAAAAATCATAAAAGCTTTACCCTCGGTGTTTCCTCTAGCAAAAACAGAAAAAAAAATAATTCTAACAACTTCAGATAAAACAAATGTCAATGACTATATATCGACATCTATCTAATGCATTGAACATAAACTAGAGCATTATGAAACAGGGAATCAAGAAATATACCAATTGCACTTGACTTTTTTAGTAAAAAAAATTGACAACGATAAAAGTGTGAGTTTCCAAAAATTCAAACTTTAAGAACTGCATAAAGTTCTAGCAAAAATAATATCGAGCAAAAAACCATGCAGGGTAAAAGCCTTCCATCAGCAAAAAGTTCTAAAAGTTGTAGGACCTAAGTATTCATAAATTTCTGAAAAAAAAAAGAATTTAAATTCGCACTCAGAATCAGTTAGTCTATATTCTGGCGGTGCACAGATCAAGCTCAAATCAATGGTCAACCTTCTGAGAAGAAATTAGTGCGACCTAAGTACAAACACATTACTACCAAGAAGGTCAGAAACATAGGCTCATTTCCAAATTATTGGTAAATACTTTCTCAAAAGATCTCAGTGGATGATCTACTTAGGCATCTAAAATTATGAAGTAGCAACTGACAATATACATAAAAAACAAAAAATAAAAACTACAGAACTGAGACTTAAGGCTAAGATCTTCATCTAAAAAGTACAAATCAATAACATCACATCAAGCAAAATAAACTACAAACTTCATCCGAGTATAGTCCAGATCAGGAAGAACAAGGAAACAAACAAACAGATAGTAAAAAAAATTAAACACAGAAATGAAAAAGAACAAAATCCAACTGAGATAAAAGCACAAGTTGAGATGAGGAACCTCTTAAGGTCGCCCAGAGGATGTAGAACGAGGAAGATAGTGAGAAAGATCACTCCCTGGAAGCCTCCAGACTGACGACTGAAAGTAAGTAAATGATGAAGACGAAGGGTTGAGTATATAAGAGGAAGGCCGAGGACGTTTAGGGCTTGGAGTGTATGACGCATTTGCCCTTTCTCCATCGCAGTAATCACACTCTACCATTCTCGGCCTTTGACCAGGCACTGGATGACCTGAGATGACCCGGGAGGACAAATCCGATTGGCAACTCAACTTTTACAAATTTTATATTATATTATATTTATATTGTAAATTAGAAATAATTATTTTCTAATTAATAAAAATTTTCCTACGCTTTTGTTGAAAATTATAATTAAAATTAATATCATTGTAGAATTTATGAAAAATTAAAAATAGAATCGATGTAAAATAATTAAGTAAATACATTATTTAATTACTTTTTGAAAACATATATTTGATCAAAATACACATGCTTATTCTACAAATTAATAATATTAACAACCCACTAAAAATAATAAACTAAAACTTAATTAGCCAACAAAAAAAATTAAAAGCCAAGTAAGATAAAGCACTTTTTATTAATTACACTATCCATCATTCTCTAAAAAAGAGTTTAAAAAAATAGGAAATAGTAAATAGGAGAGAGAATGCATGAGAATTAAGGAAGCGTCAACGGGACCCAACCCCTACGTGTTCTCTCTCGTGATCCTACATTTTCGGTCTCCCTCAATTAATGTTTGAAAATTACACAATTATTACAGTTGTAAAAAACAGAGAATGAAGAATGACGATTGTTGTCGTAGTTTGGACTCTATTTATATGTGGGGTCAATTTGTTTCCAGCAAATATGAGACCATTTCTTCTGTAACAACAAAATTGACCATTTCAACCTACGATGGTATTTGATATGTTGTTTTTAGTTCTCTTCCACCACCCACCGTATATTCTACCATTTCTGTTTCTGAGGCCCTTCAAAAACAATTTCCTTTTTCACGGTATTTGTTTATATTTTTATTCTGCTTTTTAGTCCATTACTAAACACTCTCCTCCTTGGACACGTCTGAACGCAAATCAATGCATTTTTACATAATTCCTTCGGTGTCCTATTAACTAGATCAGCCCCTTCATCTGTCCCTTTAAAGGGAGAAATGATCAACAGTGGAGGTAATATCCAATATTTCTTCTTGTTTTAGAATTTTAATAGTTTAAGGGTTAAATTAAATTTAGTATATAGAGTCAAGGTGGACATACTATTGTTTGGAAAATATTATGTGTGACCGCCTAAAGATGAAGAATAATGAATTTGTCAGCGGAAAAAGAATTTAAGTGTGGTAGAGTGCCTGGTCGCGGGGGAGAATAAGTATGGAAATTTGTAGGATGTTGCACCACTACAATGTAAAATGACATCACATCAGAGTAAAGGACGCTATGAACAGTTGAATTGCGGATGGGAATGTGTCCGCGAAAGAAAACGCGTCAACAGAAAATGGATTAAAAGAAGGAAGCGTTGTCGGTTTAATGAAGGACGTAAGCGTATCGTAGAGTCGTGAGAGTTTTAGCATCCACAAAAAGATGAATCCATAAGCACAGTGGTGTCATTTTGGACTAAGGAAATGTTTAACGAAAAGAGGATGATATGACAACCGTTAGATTTAAAAGATGAAAGAGTTGATGGTCATTGGATCAAGAAAAAATGCTTCCGTGAGAAGGAAAGATTCTATGTTGAAGAGAGACTGACTGTTGGATTGAGAGTGCGCAAGAGACTAGAACCATTGGATGAGGAAGCGAGAAGAAAGATGTCACAAGGGTTCGGGAGAAGGAAAGATCGTTGGATTTAATTTGAGGATGAAACCTGAGATCAAGGAAAAGGTGTTTATGAGGGAGAAGAATGATTCCCTTGCAGAAGAATGTTCAGTGATAAAAATTTAAACGTCGTCATATTGCATGAGGATGAGTGTCTGCGGAAGTGAGCGTGTCTACTGAAAGTAAGTCTTTGTAATTGGGCGACGTTGTTTCAAGGAAAGATGCGGGAGGGCTCGTGTCCATGGGAGCGAATGCATTTGCGATAGCCGAGAAGAGAAGAAAAACAATGTCATTTGGTTAAGTGAATCCACATCCGTGGATCGAAACTTGTCCACAGCAGTGTGTTGAGAAGAAGCAAACGTCTTCGTTTAGAAGGAAAACACATAGTGTTAGATATCTATGGAAGCTAACACGTCCGCAGAAGACACGTGGCGACTAATGAAGAGTGGACTTGCATTGAAAGGAGAGAATATTTGCTGAGAATATTCTCGACGGATGTAAATTTAGCTGTTGCGAAAGCGCAGGCTTCCACAATATAATGTTACCATTTTAAAATAGCTTATGGACGATGAAGGAAACTCGCAAACAATAAGGCGACGTCGTTCAGATGATAACGATGGATGTTAGGCCATGTTTTTGCTACGAAAATATTGTAACGTGGAGGGAAAGTTACTAAATGATTATTTGACTGTTGTGAATCAAAGGTGGTGATTAAAGAGGCAAGATTCATAGATCCATTGAGGATGAATCTGGATGTGATGCATATGGAGAAGCAAAGACCTTGGATTTAAAATGGTAACTTCTCATTTAAGGAAAATACTTTAAGAATTTTCTAAAGAAATATATGAAATCTCTTGGGCTATAGGGTAGGAAGTTCATGCAATAGATAATACAGAAGGAAAGGAGTCTCTTTGTTGAGGGCTAGAGGAGAGTTTTGTTGGAGTTATTCATGGAAAGAGAATAATGAGCAAGGAAGATAAGTTGTATCTCACGGGTATCAAGGGACGAAGATAAGTAGTGACTGTATGTTTTTGGCCTTCTGGGACTACACCACAAGACACTAAGTTGTCCTTAAATGATGTTCTATTGTTTTGATGGTATTGACCTTTTGAGTACTTACTGATTGTTTAGGTGTTAATGATAGATACCATGTTCTATTAATATAGATGATTTGAGGATATACTGACACTGTTAGATGTTAATTATATATATCATATCTTGATATTTGATGATCTGTTAGATGATGTTGATGATTATTATGTAATGACACGGATTTTCATACATTTAAAAAAAATGCGTTAAATTTTGAGAAAAACATATCAGAGTGCAAGCTGGGCTGTTAGGAACACTTAAAACATTTCGGAAGTAAATCATTGCGGAAGCGTAAATATTTTAAAGAAAATGAACTAAACATTTAATTACAATTTAGAAAGAAAAAACTGAATTTAATTACAAATCAACTGTCTCTCACTTCTCATAGCCTAGCCAACCACAAGCTCGCGCGTGCCAATCTCTCATCAACTGCTTATTCATGGCTCGAAGACTCCGCGCGTACGTGTACCTACACCACAAGTAAGACGTGAGCCTAAGGCCCAGTAAGGAAATGAGTTTATGCGGGATGAAATGCCTCTCTTTAATTCTTTGGAATGGGTCCGCCCCAAACCAATCTTTTAATTACATATATTAGGAATAGCTCGTACGTGGAGCTGGGGATAGCCTATTGGTTTCTAATTAATTATGTTTATTGGTCTGGTGATCCCGATATGAGAAGGATTAATTCTTTTCCTCACTCAAGGCGTGTGGCCACCCAATGGTGGTGTTCTTAATTGTTTCTATCGTTATGATGTTTAAGGCTGCCCTAAAAGCACATACAACACACAAGGGAGTTCATATAATAACCAAAACGAATATAAAAATGCACGATAATACATTAAAGAACAATAACATACTTGAGAGTTTATAACCTAATTTATTAACATGCTTATATTAATTAACTTGTTTAGAGTAACTAAATTGGTTAGATTAACATGCTTGACGAAATAACGATTAAGTTAACATGCTCAACACATTAGTTAATTACACTAGTTATAATCACTCGAATTAAATAGCATGCTCAGGGGATTTATTGACAATAGGAATTATGCAATGCAACATATCAACAAAAAACATATAGAAAATCATGTAGGCTAACACCAACTAACAATAAAGGGACACACTAAATTGATTACATGATTTTACACAAAAGAAACAGCAACGTGATATCAAAAGTAGAACAGTGAAACATGCTTATTAATCGACTAATATACAGCAGGAAATAATGATGAAACGAACAGCGAAACATGCTCTTAAACATCTAAAAACAGCAACGAATTACGTTGAAACAGAACAGCGAACACATGCCTTTTTAACGACTAAAATACAGTAGCGTATATGGAAAAACAGAACAGCGTACACATGCTTTTTAACAACTATAATCAACAGCAACTAATAGCAAATGAAGTAGCGAAAGACATGCTCCTCAACAACTACAATCTACAACAACAATATCAAACAAGGCAGCGAAATGTGCTCATGAACGACTAAGAAAAATAGCAGCAACAATATTCAGCAGAACATGCTTGATAATAGTGAACAAACATGGGCTAATATGATGACAGAACAATGAATATAGCATTAGATGGAATGGCAGCGAAACAATGTAACTAACACACATTCAAGATAGGAATATTAGATAGGACTAAAATACATAGCATTCAAGCATAGGAGATATACACACTCTACCATTATCACATAGTAACATGGAAATTAACACTAACAAAGCCTTTAAGGAAACAGAGCAGCCCACAACAGAAATCAATAACCAATACAGAGAAATCTAATGACAGAAACCATACAACCATAACTCAACAAAGGAATAGCAGTAGAAATCATCCAAAGAAAAGCCAATACTACTCACGCACACACTTGCGGTGTAGGGCCTCCACCTAGCCAAGACACACCCAAGTCTTACAGAATGAAGAACACACAAGCAGGGACAGCAGCCCCACGGTTCAGCTCCTTCAGCATACCCGAGAGAAATTCTTCTCCATTTCTACCCTTTCTCTCTGCCTCTCCTGAATTTATACCCAGAGGACTACATTTGAAAGCTTAACAACTTATCCCTCCATTTCAGCGATGAAAGCAGATTCTTCGGCCACAATCTGAGTTGCAAGCTGTCGTCTTTCACCAAGAACCAGCGGACTGGTTTGGTTCGAACTGCAAACAGACCACACGCCTCCAACCGAACCGCCAACCCACCTGCATCCCTTGCAAATCACTGGAACGCCCCCTGCAACGAGCCTCCAACCAACAAGCCACTAGTAGAAAGCAAAGGAGGAGAAAACCCGGCGAAACGTACCCTAAATCGACGCCAAAATTGCCGCCTGATGGAGCCCGAACATGAACCCTAGCCGCGAACCGCCGCGACTCGCCTCTTCGCCTTGCCTGGACATCATGGACGCCAGACCCGTCGTCGTCTCTTCGTCGCGGACCCCATCTCCTTCTCGCTCAATTTCCCGATTGGCACTCTCGGGTGTCTCTCCCTCTCCCTTTCTCTATTTTCAACAGAAGAAAACCCACATTTCTTCCTGAAATTAGTTGCCCATAATCCCTTCCAAACTGAACTACAAAAATCGGACCAAATCAAAGTAGAGCAAATTGGTTCTTTCTTCCGCATTTTTCTTCTCCCTTATCTTTTTTTTTTAAATTTAAATCCCCATTTCACCTATTTAACTTCCTCACTTACTAATTGACTTCTAATTTAATTATTTCTATTTCATTCCTTTAATTAAACTCTTAATTCTTTGTTTAATTAATTTAATTCTGATTTTTGATTTATTCTTAATATTGGTTGATGATGAATGACAATTACATCCTTGGTAATACCTTGATAATTAATTAATTATCCAGCTTAAACAAAAGGTCGAGATATTACATATTATGATCTGTTAGATGTTGATATTAGACGACATGATAAATTGAATGCAAGTTACATTGTTTCATGCATCATGTCTTCAAAAATACAAAAATATTTTCTCATACAAATGTTTTTCATGTAAGAAAGATGAAGAATGATTTTCAAATATGTAACAACTTTGGGATGATGTCCCAATGTCAGAATAGAACAAGAACGAAACTAAAGCTTTGGTGATATCGCCATTAAATGTAGCTTTGATGGCTTTGGCTATTGATGTAGCATTGGATGATTCCCTATAATTTTATTTAGCTATGATGGTTTATTCCAATAACAGAACCATAGAAATGAAACAAGAAACATAAATAGAAAAGAAGTAGCATGTTTTAATGATGACAATATATTTTTAAAGATCATAGTTCATGTTTTATTTTCGTTACTTACTAAACAATAAACTTATAGATGAGTTTTGTGATGTAAATAATGGACTAAACGATGATGCATGAAGCAAAAGCTGAAAGAAGGAAGCAGTTGAGGGAGTATTCTCCATGATGGTGATGACTTGGTGTTGTTACGGCAATAATAGTTTCATGAGTAAAGTTTCACTAGAACTTCTATTTTTATAAATCGTTATTGATGGAAAACATTTCAATGTAAGGACTTTCATTGAAATGATTTTAGTTATTATTTATATTCTTTAAGTATTATGATTTTGTTGTGTAACGTTTTTAAGAAAATTTATGTTTAAGAGTCTTTCGCTACATAAATATTTTCAAAGTACGGAAAAATATTTTAATGGCTCGAATTTATATGTTTTAAGAGGATTTTAACATGTTTAAAATGAAAGAGATTTTTTAACACTTGATTTCTAAAGAATAGTAAAAGAAAATTTCGGGTCATTACAGTTGACCTTACTAATAACACAGATGATGTATGTTAAAGCACATCATTTGTTCCCTATGTATATTTTCTAATTCTTCTTCAATATCTTATTCTGGAGTCTCTTATCTTTGGCAATTAGGTACGTAGCGTATAGATTCGTGCTCTTGTCTCGCTTGTGAACATAACCAAACAGTTTTACTACTTTTTATGTAACAAGTGTTTTAAATCAAATAGTTGTCGTGCAACTAATCTCTTCATTTGTGATAATTGTCGTGCAGTTGATGTCACGACCCGGATGGGCGTCTAATAGAAATGTCAAGTTGAACAACTCGGTCTTCATAGAGGACTTGATCCCCCAATCCAAGGTCTGGTTTGCAGCGGAAGATTTAATCAAAATCAAAGTCATAGCTCATAAGAAATGGGTCGAGGTCAATATAATGATCACAAGAAAAAACATGCAATAAGTTAATAAAATACAGTGCGAGAATACAAATATTGGGCAATGATTGTTACATCTCATAACCTTTTTACCGTATAAAAATTTTCGATTTTTTAAAATATTTGCATGAGGGAAAACCAGAGTAACAAATAACGAAAGTTTTAACCATAAAACCATACAATTTTAGCAGTTTGAAAACATTAAACCAACATTAATACTTGAAAACTATTAAAAACATCTGTCTCAATTTCACAACTTTAAACAGTTGAAATACGTAGCATATTAAGAATTCATTCCCTGATCCATAACCCACTAAGATCAACATCGCCAACAGCACAAACAGCTCAACCTAACAACACCCCATCAGCTGTGTCCTCAACGAGCTTTATCCAATCATTGACCCCTTATCTAGATCACAAAACCTAACTATGAGCCTAAAGCTCAGTAAGTGGTATAAACATAAAACATCAAACACACATGCAACTTTTAAAGTCTGTACTAAGTTTTCTACTTTCCATTACGTTTTCGTTTACGTATTAGTTGTTGTTGCCCTTTACTGTGATTTCTTTTGTTTCTGTGCCGGGCGTAACTAACCAGACCACACAACAACTATTTACATTTATCCCGTTTAATTCTGTTACAGTTTTATTTTCATTTAGTTCAAGTTACCCATACAAGTGTTAGAGATGTCAACTTGACAAGGTAGAGCGATTTATGCACAAGGTGACCATCCTGTGGCACACACCTAATACACTGCCCAAGCGCCCATCCCGTGGCACACACCTAAGTGACTAATTCAAGAACTCACATCTCTAACCACTTATTTATGTTTATTCACTTTCGTATACTTTAGGGTTCCAAGTATTAATGTTGTTGTGAGCATATAATTCTATCTAACATGTTCATCAATCGTATCCTCAAAAATGTGATTAATTCTTAACTAAGGAACTAAACTTAAATCTAATAAACATACAATTCAAACAATCAATTAGCAGTACATCTCCCAAATAACGTTAACATAACTATATCTCTTGTAAATGTAGGCATGAAACAAACCCTAATTCCCGTGATGTAGGCCATTTCGGACAAAAGACATGCAGTACCATTTACCTGGAGTCCATAGCTTTAATGAGTTTCCACTTAGAGATTCTTCTCAAAACCTATTTATCAACAACATGAAATTATCAATAATGATTCACCAATAATCAACCCTAACTACAAGCAATATATTGCTTAACAGATCTCCTCAATCTAAACTTAACAATTCACTCCAACAAAGTATAACTTCACAATATATCCAACAGAATAACACTTTAACCAAGGGAGTATAGTTTCCTCCTTATCCAACAATTTACAGAACAATAGTCCTTCCACTACATCTAAAACCTATCATTTATCAATAGAGCAACATACTCAAGCAGTACCCAACCATTGTTTCAACCCAATAGTTAATTCTGTATGATAATAACTTAAACCAATGTATTATTCATAATGGCATGCATGTTTAACACATGCATAATATATCCATCAACTTAATGAACCAATTTCAACCCAATAGAGTGCAACAATTAATGCAGGGAATATGCTATCTAATAATACCCCCACAAAACCATCTTTTGGCAAAACCATTACCAATATTTTCCACTTGATAACAATAATCAACAGAACTTAAACCTTAACCAATAATCCTATTATTTCGCCAAGAATAAGTCTACCAATAACATGCTGACATCAGAATCAAAATCCAACTTAACAGCAACTAATGACAGTAACCATCTCATATAATAAATCCTTAAAGAAAAACATGAGTGAAAGTCGAATTACTTGAATAACTTGAAACCTGAAAACCTAAACTCCTCCAAAACCACAGCAGCAGCCCTCTCGGCTCACAATCTCTCTCTCGGACCTTCGTTAAATTTCACCAATAGCTTCACACTCAAACTGTTTCATGCAAAAGCCATAGAAGCGGAAACTTGTACTTCACAGTTCATTCACAAAATCACAGAACTTCTCCCTCTAAAAACTCTAGAAGCACTCTTTTGTCAAACTCTCACTCCCTTCTCACGTGCAAAACCACAGCAACAATCCGTCACCCATACAGCTTCTCACTTTCAAAAACTCTAGAACGTCACAAACGCAGCAACCACCTTGTTTTCCTCACAGCTCTTCACTCGGTTTCTCCTACTGTCTAAACAACATAACTTTCCCTTATTCACAATTTTAGAATCTCACACTCTATAAACTCCAAAAGCACAACCAGAGAGATAGAAGCTTAATTCCAAAAGACAGAAAGATGAAACTCCTCATTTCCCCACGTTCTCCTTTTTCCAAAACTCTCTCACCAAATCCTTTCATTGCTTCTCACACAAAATCACAAAACACATAAGCACAAGTTCTCTCAAAATTTCTCTAGAGTTTCCCTATGGTTTTATTCTCTATGACAATTCTGCACTCCCACTGTAACGACCTGGTTTTTATTTACTTTAAAAATCGTGTAAATTTAAAACTTTACTTCTTATAAAAACATCAGAGTATTAATCTTTTATAAAACTCAGTCATTAAAACCATTTACTTAAAACATTCATCAATTGCGGCGAAAATGATAAAATCATTTTCTGAAATGCAGCGGAATTAAAACAAGCATTAAAGAATATTAAATAATTTACAAACCCTTTTACAAATAATTTTCATTTAACTTTTTAGCCCAGCCAGCCACAAGATCCATTTGTGCAAATCCTTCATCAACTACCTCTTAGTCTGTTCACCTGTGTGTGTACCTACATCGCGAGACTTAACTAATGAGCCTAATGCTCAGTAAGTGATATAAAATAAAATATATGATGCACATGTCATGCAACTTTTAAATCTCTTTTCGTTTTCTGTTTCTGTTTCTGTTTCTCCTCTTTCTTTTTTTTATTTTCTTTTACAGTTGTCTTGATATTAACTTTGCTTTATCTTGACTTTACTTTACTGTTCCTTTCTTTACTTGATTGTTACTGTACTTTATCTTGAAAGGCATTGGAGATGTCTAAACTTGACGAGGCAAACCTTACATCCCCAGAGGACCCCGTTTATCTTTATCTTTATCTATACTTTATCTTCAAAAGCGTTGGAAATGTCTAAACTTGACGAGGAGGAGCAGCCAACTCAACCTCACATTTCCAAACGACCCCGTTGTATGTTTATTGTTGTCTTAATCTTGAAAGGCGATGGAAATGTCTATAATGACCCGAATTTCTTAACCGTTTTAAAAGCTCATTAACCTTGATAATATGACAACTTAAAATCGTTTTTAAAGAAAAAAGGTTATCAGAGTGCATCAAAATCCGAATCATTAATAAAAATCATTCTTTCATTTTTCATTCGTTAAAAGAAATTATTCATAAAAGTTGCGGAAGCATAGTTAAACGAGAAAATCTACCTTTACTGAATAACAAGTAATTATCAGAAAACGTCATTCAAAACATAATTGAAATTCAAAGTTTTTAGTTCTCAAATAAAACTTACATAATATTCAAAATATTCAAATAAAGGCACAAAAAGGAAACTTAACGTAAGATCTCCATTGGTTGTTAGCTCTTATTGATTTTCCTTTCTTTCATTTCTTTGTGTCGTACTACTACTCCATTGACATCTTTATCGGACCAATCACAGGCTCCACCAGAATGACCTCTTCCTTAACTTTTGGCATAATCCCCTCGTTACCTACACCACAAGTAAGGACGTGAGCTTACACCCAGTAAGGATATGGGGGAAAACAATTTATGTATTTCTCTGTTTAGTTCTTGTTGGAATGGGGGCCACACAAACCAAACTCTTTCATTACGTTCGTTTTCTTCGTTCGTTCTTAACTCGTACTTCGAGCTGGAGATTGGAGGTTACCCCCTACTTGGTTTCTATTAATCATGAACTCAACCTAGTTTCTTCCTAATCAAAGCATAGCATATATGGGGAGCAATATCAATACTTAGGAATCCACATTAAACAAAGAATGAAACAATATTAACACATTCTTCACATAATAAAACACCATTCAACTACCACTTCTTATCACAAAACAGCATATGCTTTCAAATATAGGGAAAATAATGACAACTTAAGCTGAATATAACAAACATGCTGCGTAATTGTCATGCTTCATAAATTACATGCTTCATAACTTTAAGGAAAAACAGTAGTTAAAAATAGCAGTTAAATCAAACTACGAAGGAACATACTTTTAATCAACTCTTCCATCAGAATTAGGTTCAACCATTCTTACTTTCAACCGAACATAACCAAAGAAGAACAAGCGACTAAACATGCTTTTGCTAGATGATACGTAATAAGGAAATCATGAAAATAAGTTACTCAGTTATTACATGACAGAAAATTTAGATGAACATACAACGAACATAATGAAATACAACGAACATATAGCGATGAACATAATTAGCATTGAACACTAATCATGTTTTTTGACAGTAAAGGAAAAGATCGCAGCGAAACGAACAACATTTCTACATAAAACAAATGATTAAGTCATGCTATTGACAGTACCAAAATCAGCTGTAAAACGAACATGTATTTATTCTAGAAATACAATAGTAAATTATGGCGCGTTTATCATGCTTTCTAAATTGTAAAATATTAGCAGCAGAAGCTACGTAATACAACAACATAACTGAATCATCACCGACAACAACTACGCAATATTCAGAACTCAACACATGAAACTTCATTTCCATCCCCTTTTCCTTTGAATCATCCAACTCTCTTTCCCTTCTTTTCATCACTTATCGTTCATAGAAGTGATTCTCATTACTTGTCACTAAACATCTAGCAATATACATAGAAGGACATAACAAAGGAAACATCTATAATCCAAAGAAAAGCAGTAGCAACATCTCAAGAAACACAAAGTTTATCAAGAAGTTATGTATAATCTTTAACAACATATTCTATGAACTATTTACTCATCAAGAATTCTCTTCAATGTGAAAGAAATGATAATTGGAAAACTCATTACAGCAGTAACGAAAATTAAACAACGGTGCTTGTCAAGAAATTCCTGCTTATCAACTAATGAAATTAAAATGACTATCAAGCATACACACTCACACACAAGACAATACTTGGGTGTAGGGCACAAGGCCAAGACAACCCATTCCTTACCTTCTATTGACGATATGTGAACTCAACAGCCAATTCCCACCTTTGCACACTTCTGGATGCAACAACTCAGAAGAGAAACAAGGGGACAATGTAGGAGAAGAGTTAAATAGAGGAGAAGAACTTACCTAGAAGACAAAGGAGGCAAAACGTGCAAGTAGAGTGGGCTATGGAGCTGCTGTCCAAACTTTTCTCGCCGAAAGTGCGAGTATTTACTCGCTAAACGTCGAGTTTCGTCTAATTTTGCTGACTTTTATTTCCTGATTTTTCGCAGATCTGCTATCTTTCGGGCGCTTGCGAACGCCGTACTGTCGTCCGCGTGCGTCCGCCAGACCAACATTACACAGCGAATTGGCATCCTCACTGTGTCCATACCGTCCGCAGCCGTGTTGCGGACGCTATACCATTGTCTGCATCGTCCGCAAGTGTCGTCCAAAATGTCCCAAAAATTGGACAGATTCATTCAGACGCAAACCTTTAGTCGTCCGCAGCATCCTCAATCGTCCGCAACACACCGGTTTTGAGACAGATTCATTCGGACGCTGTCTCAAGGCGTCCGCCCTGTCCGCACTTCCATAGTCTGTGTCCACAACATCACTGCAAAGTGAGTTTAAGACGCATTTTTGCATCCCGAGTCATCCCCGCTGCTGGGAGACTTCCCAAACGTGTTGTGGATGACACGATTCGTCCGCCATACTGTCCGTAGGCGTCCTAAAGTGTATAATTCCATCCATTTTTGTATTTTCTACTAAGTCTTGCCCAAATTAAACGCCTACGAGGTTACACGCCGCAACTTAGCATCCATAGAACGATGCATTATGTAGACATCAAACCCATTTTATTTCCAACGTTTTGATTACATCGTTTATCCGGGAAACTTAGGATCGGGTTGTTACAGTCTAAACTTGACGAGGAGGAGTAGCCAATTCAACCTCACATTTCTAGACGACCTCGTTTATGTTTGTTGTGTGTCTTAATCTTGAAAGGTATTGGAGATGTCTAAACTTGACGAGGAGGAGCGACTAACTCAACCTCACATCCCCAAACGACCCCGTTTATGTTTATCTTTATCTTGAAAGTGTTAGAGATGTCTAAACTTGACGAGGAGGGGTGGCTAGCCCAAACTCACATCTCATCACACCCATTTATGTTCATTTCTTTACGTTTCACAACCGTTTCGTTTCTTCTTTGTTTCCTTCTTGTTATTTTGTAATCGTTTTGTTTCTTCTTTGTTTCCTTTTCAAAAGTATGCATGGAGACTATTTTTGTATCTTTTGAAAACTATGATGCGTGATACTCGTGAATGCATACATTCTCTACTAGAGGAATTTAATACCGCAACCAACATACAATTCATAGAACATGCTTATAAAAACTATAAACAATGAAACGTGCTATTTAAAACTGTAAACATCGAAACATGCTATTTAAAACTGTAAACATCGAAACATGCATCTCCTATTCTTGCGATGTAGGGCCCTAAGGACCAATGCACATGTGTATCACTTACTTGGCGTCTGTGGCGCGTTTGCCACTCTATTCTTTTCCCGTTAATACCTTCAAAATAATTAATATTTATTTATTAATATATCTACCCATTATAAACCTTAACTTTTATATCATTATTATGTTAATTCATTTCACATTTTTTTCGTCCGATTGTTTTCATCGACTATATATATATATATCCTTAATATAATACAATATATTTTTTCCAAATTATCCAAACTATCATTAAATTTATTCTCCTATACTTAAAGGGATATTATCCAAAATGTCTCATTCACATTATTATATCAAATATATCCATAAATGTTAACAACTTTATTATTCTCAACCTTTCAATCTTTACTATATCCAAATATATGCAAATAGATTTTCTCTTACTAATTTCACTGATTGTCAATCTAGTTCATATCGTCCTATCTAACTCTAAATATCATCAAACAATTTTCCCATATCCTTAATCTTTTCCCTAAACTAAGTATGGACATAATTCGAGTATCATAGTTCACTTTATCCAAATATGTTTTGTAATACCCCGATTTTCTGTAACCGAATTAAGTAAAGATAATTGAAAAATTAATTGAATATACGATACGTATATTCAACAAACACATAAATAAATAAATAAATAAATATATATATATATATATATATATATATATATATATATATACGGTTCAATCATCCCCTTTTTCCTTAATTTCTTCTTTTATTTTAAATCTTATCCTTCCTTTTTTAATTTCCATTCATCTAATTTATATATATATATATATGATTGAACCGGTTCCTTGAACTGCCGGTTCCGTTCTTGAAGATAAAAGGAAAATAAGAATGGCCCGCAGCCAATTCTTAAAGGGGAGAAGAAATGCGGTTTCGCGAAGAGAGAAATCCAGAGAGCGAGAGGGGGAGCGAATCGGGAGAACGACGAGAGAGTGGGAGGCGGAGCTCGGGTGAGGCTGGGCTTCGTGAAGGAGTTCGACGGATGGAAGGTTGTCCGTCGGGCTGCTGGTGTCGACGCAAGGAGGACGAATCGCGGGCTAGGGCTCGGGTGCGAGCGGAACCGCGAGCTAGAGTTTGCAGCACCAATCCGAGGTAAGGGCTTGGTTTTATTACGCTCCGTTTATGGATTCAGCACCGTGTGCTGCTGCGGAAATGACGACTCTGCATTGCTGGTGAGTGGCAGTGAAAGGATGCAGGGGAATGGGAGGAGGCTCTCGGGTCCTTCTTGGGTTCTTCAGGGGTAAACCGAGAGTGAAGCTCTCTGTGGGTGATGTGAGGACCCCGTGCATTCTGTGAAGAGACAGAAGAGAAAGAAAGGAAGAGGAAGAGGAAGAAAGGGGAAGGTTGAGCTGCTGCTTGCCTCGGGTCTTCTTCTGTCTTCAGGTATTCCACTTTTTCCTCTTTTGGTTTCTATGGATTTACGTGGATATGCAGTAGAGGTAGAAGATGAAAGCTTGCTAAATGTTGTTGGTATAATTTTGGTTGAGTTTGGATTATGCCGTGGAATACTGTTTGTGGATTTTACGCCCGCGGTTGGGAGTTATATGCTGGGTGTTGGTTTCTGTTCTTGATTGGTTGCTGTTTGATGGAAGTAGTGCGATAATATGTCCTATTGATGGTGTTCTCTGTGATGAAATATGCCTTGATAGGTTGAGCAGCCTCTGAGAATTATAGTTTTGAGAATGTGCTCTACAAATTTAATTATAGGTTACTGAAAAATAGTGGATGCATATTCTGTGAAATTGGTGTTAATGGATGATGTGGCTCTGTTGATGAATTAGGCCTCTTTTGGTTTAGGCTCTTTGGTTCTGTGATGTGATTAATACTTTGTGTCTTGATTACTACTTGGATTTATTTTGGTTGGATGCTATTCTGCAATTTAATTACTGATTAGATTACTAGATAAAGTCTATGTGGCTTTTGGTTTGAGGATTTATGCTGCTCTCGGTTGTGTTGTGGGGTATTGATGAGAGTTGTTTCTGATTCTATTATTTGGTTAAGTGGTCTGTAATTGGGTTAAGGAATTCTATTAAGTACATGAATAAGGAATAATGATATAGATAAGGATGAAGTTGTTAAGTTGTACATGTTGAAGCTCATAAGTGTTATTAAATTTTGTAAACAGTTAATGGAGAAAGAGATATTAATGATAAATATTATGAAATTGTGAATGTATAAAAGGAAGAAAGATAACGTTAATTTCTAAACCGCACTAAAGACGCTAGGTAAGTTGATACTTACTGTGCTTTGGTCTTCGGACCTTACATCACAAGAATTAGGATCTTGTTTGCTGATTGTTACTGCTTTCATAGAATATTTAGGTTGTTTACTGCTTTACCACAAATTGAACATGTTCCATATGTTGTGCTATTGTTTGCTGAATGTTTATTAGAGTTAGGTTCTTTTAATGATATGTTTCATAAATTAGCATGATTAGAGATTATTGGAATGATGTGATAGAACTGTATGTATTTACAAGAATCATGCATCATAGTTTTCAAAAGATACGAAAATGGTTTTCATGCATGGTTTTGAAAAGGAAACGAAATTTGGTGGAATGAATGCTCATACCTACTAAGTGAACGGCGTTCTCAAGAGTTGATCACCCGATTGAACAACCATCACTTAGCTGTAGGAATATCCATTGTATCATTGAATAAACGTAAATAAGCATGTGGAGGTTCGGGAAATTTGATCACTATCCATTAGTGGGGACACCGTAGGATGTATCTCCCTATCGGAGTGACGGTTAATCACGTGGACTCTAGGGTTCATCATTTCTTTTGTACGGAAATCCCCAACGTCTTTAACAAAAAGGGAATGGTGACGGTTATCAGTGGTGAGGCCATAGGATGTATCTTCTCGCTGGAGTGACGGATAGCCACATGACCATAGGATGTATCCATTCTCTCGGTACATGGAATAGATAGGTTCTCTTCTAGAAAATGAAATTAAATAATAACAATGTGAATAAACGTAAATAAGCGTGTGGGGGTTCGGGAGATTTGATGACTGTCCATCGGTGGGGACACCATAGGATGTATCTCCCTATCAGAGTGACGGTTAACCACGTGGATTCTAAGGTTCATCATTTCTCTTGTACGAAAATCTCCAACGTCTTAAACAAAAAGATAATGGTGATGTTCATCAGTGGTGAGGCTATAGGATGTATCTCCTCGCCGGATTGACGGATAGCCACATCACCATTGGATGTATCCATTCTCTTGGTATATGGAACATATAGGTTCCCTTCCAGAAAATGAAATTAAAAGGGAAAGGGAAACGGAAACGGAAACGGAAAGGGAAAGATCAAGTAAAGTTAAGATCAAGAAGACTGAAAAAGAAAAGAAATGAAATGTGAAACGAAAACGGAAAGAAAAGGAAAAAAAACAGAAACGGAAAACGAAAAAAGATTTCAAAAATGCCTAGCATGTTTATTTTAATTTATATCACTTACTGAGCATTAAGCTCATTAGTTAAGTCTTATTGATGTAGGTATATGCTTGGAAATAGACGATCAATACAAGGAGCAGTTGATGAGAAATTTGCACGAATGAATCTTGTGGCTGGTTGGGCTAAAGCGTGACTAGTTTTGTAATTAATAAAGTAAACGTTTAAGTTTAATATTTGTTTAATTTATGCTTCCGCTATGTTTTAAGAAAAAAAGAGTTTATAAATGAAAGTTATTCTGCTACCAAAAATGTTTTAAACGACTATTATTGTAAAAGGATTTTAAGTAATGGATTTAACACTCGGTTTAAAAGAAAAGTCTTACTCTGATTTTATAAAAGAAAAAATTTTAAATTTCACTCGATTTTAAAAGGAAATAAAAATCGAGATGTTACATTTTCACTTGCCTAATATCTTAAATTATCCAAGTTAATTCCAATAAATCTTTAATCATCCTCTTAGACTTAATATTAATATAACATGGGGTATCATAATTCCCTTCTTTCAAATATGTTTATCTTGATCACACCTTAATCGTCCATTTTAGCTCCAAAAACTCCAGAATTATCACTTAAGTCGTATGCTTAGTATAACAAATTTTTGGGATATCACAATTAAAGTAATGTACAAGCACAAAGCAAAAATCCTTACCAAGAATTAAAAATAGTCAAAGATATCAAAAAGAGAAAGAGACCTTCAGTGCAACTTCGGATCAACTACAGCTGCTGACCACCTTGACTCTTCTTACTTGGGAATGAGGAGGTTGTTTGGAATGAGTGACTAACTCAATTGAAAACTTATATTATATGCAATGCATGAGAAAACTTGTTTTTCCTTTTGTTTCAAACCATGGTGCGTTTAATATGCCATACATGGGTATAAAATTCTTTGAAAAATCTTTTATCACTGTAACAAATAAATTCCACGAGTCATCAATAAGACAATCTTCAAAATATTGTTATATACATAGACAACTATAGTAAAATAGGTTTCCATCGCTTTTACATTCAAGAAAACCAGTTAAAAAAGAAGATCACTTTAAGGCCCCCAACATACTCTCACAAGGAGCATAGAGAATTATGGCGATCCAAAGATCAGACGGTGTCACATGAGTTAGAAAGAAGTATGACAGTGATCCAAAAACTAGACAGCAACAACGTATAACAATCATATAAACAAAATATACCCCAACCAGGTTTAGTGATTTGAAACCCAAAGATGCGTCATCATCGTCCTACTATCCATTTCGCATCGTACAAACAAAAAACATTCATGTGTAGTAGAATGTGTTTTGGGATAGCCCCATGTTGTTTTGATGCTGAGATCATTCAAAACAACAAGAGGATTCATTCACCAATGAATAGATACAATAAATATATTAAAGTACCATGCACACGTAAAGTAAATGTGAAAAATGTGCGTACGTGATAACTCTTGAAAAAGAGTTATTATATGATTTTATTTTATATAAATATTGCTGGAAATGAGTGATTAAATAAAGAAAAAAAATCATGGCTGCAGAATGTCACAACTTTATGTTTTCATGGTAAAAATCAATTTTTGTGGTTTTTAAGGTCAAATCTTGTGAGAAATATGCATAATTATTATGTTTTATCTTATAGCAATCACATATGCATGTATTTAAAGCTGAATTATCAAATTGAAATGGGAAATTGTAGCAAGAGAAAATTTTTAAGAAGAAAGAGAGAGTAGTTGAGATTTTTATAGAAGAGAATATACACAATAACAAATTGAAGGATAATATTATTCTCTTACTTTCAAAAAGAGCAATTAAAAATCGGCTGAAAATAGGAGATAAAATCATAGCAGCAAATAGAGGATAAAACCACTCTCTTATTTAGGGAAAAGATATTAAAGAGCGAGAGAAAAGGAGATCTGATTTGATTTTAAATTTTGGTTTGATGAGAGAGAAGGTAATTTGATTTTCAAAAATAGAGGAGGGAAATGAATTGCTGAAATAGTGGAGATGTTGGTGGCTATAAATGAAGAAAACTTTAGAAGGAAAATTTGAGGAGGAATTATGAAAAGCTGAAACAAGGAAATGAAACCCAAAAAGGTAAGGTTTAAGGTAGAGACAAAACGGCTTCTTGCTATGAACAAGTCGAAGAAATCTTGCAACAGAATCGCACAATCCTTTGGATATCAACTCCTGTTCTTCGCGGCAACTATTATGGACACAAACGTTGCTACAACATTAAACAACATCACGAACAGAGAAGATTTCCATATTTTCTGCTTTTTAGTATGTTAAATTCCAGAATTAATATGATTATCTTTAGTATTGTTATGAGCTAATTTTCTATTGAATTGGAGGAGAGACTACCTTATTATGTGAACTTTGTTATTTTTGCTGAAGTTTGTTGTACAATTAAAGTTGAATAGTTTAATATGTTTGAATCTCTATTTTATTTGTTGTCAATAAACATGAATAAATACTTGTGTTTCTATTGTACTTATCGATAATTAGGAATTTAAGACCAATATTGAATTGTGTGAGGATAACATTTACACATTATTTTTCTTTGAATCACATAACATGTATAGCAGCAAGGCATTTAATGAAATTTCCTAATATATTCATTTTTCATAAACTTGGACGAAATTATTAAGGGGAGTTATCAAACAACTTGAAGGAGTCTTGTACTAGAAAAGTAATTCTAAGTCATTCAACTATTTTGTTGCAGCATCCCATAACAATAGTAGTAAATTTCACATAAAATGAAAATCAAATCCGAGCCATATTCTTATAATATGATTTTCTCATTTGCTTTATTTTGTTTTAATCTAATTATCCAGTACCAAAATAATCATTCAAATCTTTTTTTTTTATTGTTTTGCCTAGATATAAATTGTGTTAAATTTGTCCTCCTAGGATCGACTTTTATTTACTACTATTACTTGATTTGTGACGCTTGCACTTATATATAGTGTAAAACATTACATATAGCATAAAAACAGAAATGTTGAACAAGGCACGTCAAGTTTTCATATGTGATAGCTCACAAAATATGAGACCATGATGTAATGCAAAACAGTATAAAATCTCTACTTCAACAAAGATTGCTCTTCTTACCAACAGGAGCAACAACCTTAGTTGTCCGCTCAAAATCGGTGAAATTGATGAAATCGTCTGAACCTATGATACACTTCAAGGACCGATTCTTAGAGCTTGAGCCAAGAGGCTCCTTAACTATTTTATTTAACGACCCGAGTTTTTTGTATATCCATTAAAACGTGTAAAATTTGAAATTTTCTTTTTAAAGCAAAACATATCAGAGTGCGTCTAACCGGATCGCTACTGACTCTTCTCTAAACTTGTTAGGAAAACCAAATTATAAAAAATATGTGGAAGCGTTATAAAATAAATCATTGTAAAACATGGCAGAAGCGTAAATGAATCATTTAAAGAGGAAACTAAATGATGGAACACAATATAATAAAAGTTATGTGATTACAACCTTTTCTCATTTTACTCTTTAGTCTGGCCAGCCCCGAATCTCGTTCGTACAAATCATTCACCTCTGCTTTGTTATTTGTTCGTCGTTCTCGTATATGAGCCTATTATTATCTGTTCATCGTTTGTACCTACATCGCAAGT